>CM022677.1:26397543-26477543 GCA_012295275.1 Chrysomallon squamiferum
AGCAAATATTTTAAGTTATATCTGAAATGTGAATTTAATTATTTTAATAATAAATACAAAAATATATTTTATTAGTCCATAAAGTTATGACACTAAATTGTTAGTGATAAATGTAATAATAATAATAATAATAATAATAATAATAATAATAATAATAATAATAATAATAACAAGTAACTGAATAATATAATCAAAAATGATCTTTAAGAAAACATAAATTTTGAATTAAAATAAGAACATAAATAATACAAAAATTAAAATATATTTTTAATTTTACTATATTCAAAGTATTTTTTTATTTTTTTTTTTTTGTTAGCCTTGCTAAATTTCATTAATCTCAAGATGTTAATATTTGTGTGTTTCAGAACCTCACTCTCGGTCCCCAGGCTAAAATTGAGGCCACCATGCAACATGAAATTACTAGAATGACATCTGAAAATCTGGTAAGATGGTTTTCTTATTGCTGTTGCTGCTGTTTTTTTTTTTATTTTATTATTTTTTTTTTTTATTTCATTATGGTTAATATTAAATTTAAAATTTGTAATTACTATTTGTATTTTATATTTATTTACAAGGATGACGTGCACAGATATTGTTAATATTATATAAAACTGTAATTAAAATGGTGGGGTTTTTTTTCATTGCAGGATCTAAGGGAGACAATTGACAAGCAGATGGATCAGATAAGAAAACTGAAGAAAATGCTGCGAGTGTACTCAAAGAAACTGAAAGACGGGGAAGGTAAAAGATTATTTTTATTTTTATAAAATAACTCACTTGGATTTCTTGTTATAAACACACACAGTAAATAAACTGACAACCAAGGCGGCATGCCACTCTGTGCCTGAACATCAACCTTTACATATCCTGCTTTATTATTAGGAAAGGTTAAGTGTTACAGTATAAAGTAAAACAGCTTAATACGTCTCTGTCTAATCATGAACTTCTAATATATTGTTCTTTATAATTAGTAAAGGTTGAGTTTTACGGTGTCAAATAAATTAGTTTTATGAACTTCTTACATCCTGCTTTATAGTTAGGAAAGGTTGACTTTTACAGCATCAAATCAAATTGCCTAATCGTGAACCTCTTTCATATTCTGCTTTATAATGAGGAAAGGTTGAATTTTGAAATATCAAATAAAATAATGAAATTAAGAAAGGTTGAGTTTTACAATATCAGATAAGTTGGTGTTGTTAGCTATAATAGTGATATTTCTTACATTAATACCTGTACATAGAAATAATTGTACACCATCATTTGTGTAAGTTGTCTGTGGTATTTAAAATAAATAAATACCTCCTGTCATAGTTTACCTGTACAGGTAAAAACTAATAATTTTACACAGTCACTGAGGTAAGTTATATATGATGTAAAAATAACACCTGTAATGATAGTTTACCTGTATAGGTAATAATAAACAATTTTACAATATAAAAGTTATTACTTGTAGTCTTAGTTTACCTTTCCAGATAAAAACAATACAATTTTTTTCATTTTTTTTTTTATTTCACATTTTGTGTAAATTACCTGAAACAACAAGAAGAATAGATTTATGAAAGTTATCTGATACAACAAAGAAAATTAATTACTAGTTAAAAACAAACTGAATAAGAACATGCAGAAGTGACAGTATCTCCGTGCTGATAAAAAATAAGTAATTAGCATAATTAACACTGTGTGCAAGTTGTGTTGTTTACGCTTTGTTTACTTGTTTACTCTTTGTTTACTGCTACCAGGACAACTGCATCGCTCTCTCACTATCTCTTCATCTATCTCTCTCAGTCCTGACACCGGTAAGAGTCGATGTTGTCGTAAACCACGTCAGTCACGTTGTCTTTTCTTCAGTTTTCTCTCTATTCTGTCACCAGTCACTTCTAATGTATGTTAGATGTTTAGATATTTTAGTCACGTTGTCTTTTATTCAGTTTTCTCTCTGTTCTGTCTCAAATCACTTCTAATGATTCTTAGATGTTTAGATATTTTATAAATTTAGAAAACTTTACTTGACTTTTTTTACCTTTTGTCACAGTTCTGAATCTGATAATATTGAATTTTGTCACAAATCATCTTTTTGTTTTAGGTATTTAGACATTTTCTATAAATTCAGAAAATTTCAATTAATTATCTCATCTTTTGTCCTAGTAGTGACACATATAATGTTTCATGTTTGTTGCAAATCTTAGAAAATGTTAGCTAAATTTAGAAGACTTTATTTAATTTTGTCATCTTTTTGTCATATTGCTAATAGTGATATTATTCAGTGTTTGTTGTAAATCACATTTACTGAATCTTAGATAGTTGACTGATTTATAGTAAAAAAAAATTTCATCTCCTGTCTAAATCCTGATACTAGTAACATTCAGTATTGTCATTAAACACATCTATCTAGCTGTTTAGATTGTTTGATAAATTTATTAGATATCTCTCTCTCTGCTTGTATCTTTAGCTTGATGTTGGTGAGACTTGATGATGTTGTTTAAATCACTTCTGTTGTTAGTGTCTTAGCCATTCATTATTCTATTTGCTCACATTGTCTCTGATCCAGGCACTGGACACACTAGATGCTGTGTTAACAATTTTTCACAGATGTGTCAGTTTTTCACTTCTTACACAATTACAGTTTCTCTTCTGTCACTTGATAACCGATAAGATTTGATGTCATCACAAAAACACGTCTACTTTGATTTATTTTAAAGCAGTTTCTTGTTGTAGTATTCTTCTTTCTCAAATTTACACATATTTAATGTATTGTAATGTATTGTACATTCATTTCTATCTGATGTTTTTATGTTGTCATGAAGCATTTGGTTTGGTGTGGGGTGTATGGGGTGTGTATATGTGGGTGTGGGTTTATGGGGGTGTATATGGGTGTGGGTGAATGGGGGTGTGTATGTTGGTGTGGGTGTATGGGGGTGTGTATATGTGCAGATGTTTGAGTTCGGATGTGTAATACTAGTAATTTACTAATCTAGATGTTAATACACAGTTTTGTGATCTTGTTTGGGTTTGGATACTAGTAATTTAATTTACTAATCTAGATGTTAATACACAGTTTTGTAATGTTGTTTGAGTTTGGATACTGTTAATTTAATATACTAATCTAGATGTTAATACACAGTTTTGTGATGTTGTTTCTGTTTTATTAGCTGCAGAAATCCAGGCAGAGATTGAGAGAGAAGAGAGGAGCAGTCAGAACGACCAGCTGGCGACTGTCAAGCACAGAGAGAGGAACTACATGGGCATGCTGGAGTACAGGAAGGAGGACGAGGGGGCCCTCATCAAAAACCTCAAAACCACATCATCATTCTGCTTGACCACCAAACTTAGTACAAACAGTTACCTCCCTTTTAGTAGCATTCTGCTTGACCACCAAACTTAGTTCAGAGTTACCTCCCTTTTAGTAGCTCATTGTAGCATTCTGCTTGACCACCAAACTTAGTACAAACAGTACAGTAGCTCAGTTACCACCAAACTTCGTACCTTTTTCAGTAGCTCACTATAGCATTCTGCTTTGAATGTCAAGAATGTGATTGTAACTTCGTTTTGTGTGTAGCTAAAATGCAAATTTTTAAAAACTTTCAGAGTCTCCCTTTAGTACAGACTTGAACCACTTAGGATTGCAGAGTTACTTCCCTTTAGTAGCTCATTGCCAACGTCGGGTTAACAGGTGTGTGTGTAAAATGCAAATTTTTCACATCCTGTTCATGTGCCGAGTTATGAGACACACAGACTACATCCTGTTCATGTGCGAGACACACAGACTACACCAACGACGACGAGAAAGTGAGATCTCTTCTCACAGCCACCATCAACAGCATCAAGAAAGTTGTCAAGGTAACCAACAGCAACGGATATAACTACATAACTGACTAAATTAATAATAACTTTACTAAACTAAGCTCAAATAAAATATGTTTAGTGACAGTGAAAACAAAGACTGTTAAAATAAATGACAGCAAAGATAATTATACATTCCTGCACAAAATAGTTGTTTTTAACTAAAGAATTGGAATGATGTTCTCATAACTAATGTCCTAAATAAAATCTGTTTCATGATTAGTTGCAGTTAGGGATTTCCTTTTAGTCTAAATCTACTGGTTAGCTGAATCTCAGTTTGTCCTAACAGTGTGAAAGTTTGCGGGCGTGTTACAAATAGAGTTGAGGATAGTTGAATACTGAAGATGATGTAATGTTTGTTTTTACAGAAACACAATGATGATGTAGAGAGGGTGACTCTGTGGCTGGCGAACACTTGTAGACTGTTACATACACTGAAACAGTACAGTGGAGAAAAAGTGAGTACTGAGAGAGAGAGAGAATGAGAGAGAGAGAGAGAGAGACAGGGAGGGAGGGAGGGAGAGAGAGAGAGAGAGAGAGAGAGAGAGAGAGAGAGAGAGAGAGAGAGAGAGAGAGAGAGAGAGAGAGAGAGAGAGAGAATGAGAGAGAGAGAGAGAGAGAGAGAGAGAGATATGTTTGTTGATATCTTTATTTAATATTCATATTTTTGTTTTGTATTCACTTATTGTTATTATTCCTGTTGTTATTTATTATTATCATTATCATTATTATTATTTATTACAGTTACTAATAGTATTATCATGAATATTATTATTTACAATTAAAATTATTACTATTATTTACTATTATTATTACTATTATTATTATTGTTATTATTATTATTATTATTGTTATTGTTATGATTTCATTATGATTTCAGGCGTTCCAGGCAGAAAACACCCCCAAGCAGAATGAACAGACGCTGAGAAACTTTGACCTGTCTGAGTACAGACAGGTGTTCAGTGACCTTGCTGTGTGGATCTACCAGTCTCTGATCAAGAGCATGGAGGAATACACACAACCCAACATCGGTGAGCTTTTAATACTCTCATTGTAGTTCACACTGATTTAGTCTCTGCTTGTTTGTTTAATTGTGTTTTAACCTTGGTATGTTAAAAAGAAAGTGTGTGTGTGTGTGTGTGTGTGTGTGTGTGTGTGAGTGTGTGAGAGAGAGAGAGAGTGAGAGAGAGAGAGAGTGAGAGAGTGTTTACAAATTCTTACAAACAAATATGGAGCGTGAAGAAATACATTCTTTATATTTTATATTATATGTAAAATATATTTTCCAGTTCTAACTATAATTATCATTATACTCTTGTTTTGTTTTTTTGTTGGTTTTTTTCATGTTCTAACTATGCTGGCAACCAATAACTTTTTGCTTTATTATTACAGAACTCTTTGTTTTTCCTGTTTCAGTAGTTACTTTATAGAAATTATTTACACAGTTACTTAATTTCAATCTTTTTTTTTTTTTTTTTTTTTGTCCAGTTCCGGCCGTGCTGGAGCACGAAGCTATAGCAGGTTTGACAGCCAGCAAACCGTCGGGACTGCGAGGAAGAACGTCAAGCAATGCACAGGAGCTGGAGGACAAGGAGTTTTCACTGGACACGCTGATGAAAGCCGTGAGTTCTTACACAGTGGTTTTATTACACAGTCACTCCTCTTTGATTATTACAGAGTCACTCCTTCGCCTTGATTCAGTGTGTGTAACTAACCAGTTAAAAACAGAGTTAACCAGAACGCAGTGTAATACAGGTTAACAACTTTTAGATATCTCAGTGAAAACAATAAATCGACAATTTACCTAGGTGCCTGTGTTCCCAGATAACTTAGTGTAATAGATTGTATATCAGTCACAAAAAACAATAAAATCATATTGGTATAAGCAGACAAGGTNTAAAAACATGGAGAAAAAATGTGTAATTAGATATAGTCCAGCTGAATTTTACAGTTGTTGTCAGGAGGCATTACATAATTGACTGATGTGGAGTCTCTGTTTTTGGTCAGTCAAGAATTAGCCAATCAGAAAGAGTTCTAACAATAGCTGACCAATCAGCATGTAGCTAATAGAAGTAGTTAGCCTACAAGGATTAATCATTACAGAGAATAGCATGATTTGTTGTTCTGTTACTGCAATTATTATTATTGTTACTATTTACTATATTACTATTATTATTAATCTCATTCTCATTCTCCTTCTAATTCTTCTTCTTCTTCTTCTTCTTCTTATTATTATTGTTATTATTAGTGTTATTATTATTATTATTATTACTATTACTATTATTACTATTATTATTGTTATTATTATTATTACTATTATTGTTATTGTTATTATTGTTCCTTGTTGCAGCTGAACAACTTTATGAAGATTATGACTCTGAATGCTGTTGATCCAGAGCTGATCAAACAGATCTTCAGACAGGTGGGTTTTTCTACACAAATCTTTTTCTACACAACTTTCTCTGCTTCACTTCACTACTGCAGCCAGATGTAAGCTTTATAAAATGTCAAAAAGAAGTCTAGATACATCAGCAGTCAGATCTTACTAACGTATGAGTAAAATAAATATATGATCAGTGTCAAGTTTCAGTAAAACAGTTGTGATTTTCATATCAGAACTCCAGTCATTATACAAGCCTCATAACATGTTAAAATGTATTCAGAATACACCAGCTGTTTTCTACTCACATAGTCAAACTGTTAATGTAAGACTGCTTTTAATAATTTTAATAACACTATTCTGTATTTTATGACCTACCATTGCTAATGGGCAGCTTGTTGTAAAAGTGAACAGAGGCTCAAGCAGCTGTTATTGTTTCCTAGGAAGGTGTTAATATGATTTGGATGTAACCTGTTGATGCTTGTTGTTTCAGCTCTACTACTACATCTGTGCTGGAGCTCTGAACAACTTGTTGCTGAGGAAAGACATGTGTAACTGGTCTAAAGGCATGCAGATCAGGTGACTGACACTGAGATAGTAGATTAGAATGATTTGTTTTTGAGTGTGTGTGTGTGTGTGTGTGTGTGTGTGTGAGAGAGAGAGAGAGAGAGAGAGAGAGAGAGAGAGAGAGAGAGAGAGAGAGAGAGAGAGAGAGAGAGAGAGAGAGAGAGAGAGAGAGAGAGAGAGAGAGAGAGAGAGAGAGAGAGAGAGAGAGAGATAGAGAGAGAGAGAGAGAGAGAGAGAGAGAGAGAGAGAGTGAGAGAGAGAGAATAGGGTGTTAGAGATAAAAAGATTCAGAGAGATAGAGAAATAGTTTTTGAGAGTGAGAGATAAGCCACTTGAAACTATTTTAAAAGCTTAGTTTATTAAGTTAGATAAGAGTTTGTGTTTGTGTGTGTGTATAAACTTGTATGTATTACTTATGTATTTATACACTGATAGGTGATTACAAGTAATAGAATGTACTGTGTGTTGTTTTCAGGTACAACTTGAGTCATCTGGAGCAGTGGTTGCGAGACAACAAACTTCACGAGTCTGGTGCTGTCACGACGTTGGAACCCATCGTCCAGGCGTCGCAGCTGCTGCAGGCGCGGAAGACTGAGGCCGATGTTGATGGCATCTGTGAGATGTGTTCCAAACTTAGTGTGGCGCAGGTGAGCTACTTTATTTAATAGCTGTGAAAGTTGTTCTGTGAGATGTGTGTGAGTGTTCTGTGAGATGTGTTCCAAACTTAGCGTGGCGCAGGTGAGCTACTTTATTTAGTTAGCTGTGAAAGTTGTTCTGTGAGATGTGTGTGAGTGTTCTGTGAGATGTGTTCCAAACTTAGTGTGGCACAGGTGAGCTACTTTATTTAGTTAGCTGTGAAAGTTGTTCTGTGAGATGTGTGTGAGTGTTCTGTGAGATGTGTTCTAAACTTAGTGTGGCACAGGTGAGCTACTTTATTTAGTTAGCTGTGAAAGTTGTTCTGTGAGATGTGTGTGAGTGTTCTGTGAGATGTGTTCTGTGTGTGTGGTGTTCTAAACTTAGTGTGGCACAGGTGAGCTACTTTATTTAGTTAGCTGTGAAAGTTGTTCTGTGAGATGTGTGTGAGTGTTCTGTGAGATGTGTTCTAAACTTAGTGTGGCACAGGTGAGCTACTTTATTTAGTTAGCTGTGAAAGTTGTTCTGTGAGATGTGTTCTAAACTTAGTGTGGCACAGGTGAGCTACTTTATTTAGTTAGCTGTGAAAGTTGTTCTGTGAGATGTGTTCTAAACTTAGTGTGGCACAGGTGAGCTACTTTATTTAGTTAGCTGTGAAAGTTGTTCTGTGAGATGTGTTCTAAACTTAGTGTGGCACAGGTGAGCTACTTTATTTAGTTAGCTGTGAAAGTTGTTCTGTGAGATGTGTTCTAAACTTAGTGTGGCACAGGTGAGCTACTTTATTTAGTTAGCTGTGAAAGTTGTTCTGTGAGATGTGTGTGAGTGTTCTGTGAGATGTGTTCTAAACTTAGTGTGGCACAGGTGAGCTACTTTATTTAGTTAGCTGTGAAAGTTGTTCTGTGAGATGTGTGTGAGTGTTCTGTGAGATGTGTTCTAAACTTAGCGTGGCGCAGGTGAGCTACTTTATTTAGTTAGCTGTGAAAGTTGTTCTGTGAGATGTGTGTGAGTGTTCTGTGAGATGTGTTCTGTGTGTGTGGTGTTCTAAACTTAGTGTGGCACAGGTGAGCTACTTTATTTAGTTAGCTGTGAAAGTTGTTCTGTGAGATGTGTTCTAAACTTAGTGTGGCACAGGTGAGCTACTTTATTTAGTTAGCTGTGAAAGTTGTTCTGTGAGATGTGTTCTAAACTTAGTGTGGCACAGGTGAGCTACTTTATTTAGTTAGCTGTGAAAGTTGTTCTGTGTGTGAGTGTTCTGTGAGATGTGTTCTAAACTTAGTGTGGCACAGGTGAGCTACTTTATTTAGTTAGCTGTGAAAGTTGTTCTGTGAGATGTGTGTGAGTGTTCTGTGAGATGTGTTCTAAACTTAACTGCATTAGAGGGGTGAGCTACTTTATTTAGTTAGCTGTGAAAGTTGTTCTGTGAGATGTGTGTGAGTGTTCTGTGAGATGTGTTCTGTGTGTGTGTGGTGTTCTAAACTTAGTGTGGCACAGGTGAGCTACTTTATTTAGTTAGCTGTGAAAGTTGTTCTGTGAGATGTGTGTGAGTGTTCTGTGAGATGTGTTCTAAACTTAGTGTGGCACAGGTGAGCTACTTTATTTAGTTAGCTGTAAAAGTTGTTCTGTGAGATGTGTTCTAAACTTAGTGTGGCACAGGTGAGCTACTTTATTTAGTTAGCTGTGAAAGTTGTTCTGTGAGATGTGTTCTGTGAGATGTGTTCCAAACTTAGCGTGGCACAGGTGAGCTACTTTATTTAGTTAGCTGTGAAAGTTGTTCTGTGTGTGTGTGAGTGTTCTGTGAGATGTGTGTGTGTTCTGTGAGATGTGTGTGTGTGTTCTGTGAGATGTGTTCTAAACTTAGTGTGGCACAGGTGAGCTACTTTATTTAATAGCTGTGAAAGTTGTTCTGTGAGATGTGTGTGTGTTCTGTGAGATGTGTTCTAAACTTAGTGTGGCACAGGTGAGCTACTTTATTTAATAGCTGTGAAAGTTGTTCTGTGAGATGTGTGTGTGTTCTGTGAGATGTGTGTGTGTTCTGTGAGATGTGTTCTAAACTTAGTGTGGCACAGGTGAGCTACTTTATTTAATAGCTGTGAAAGTTGTTCTGTGAGATGTGTGTGTGTTCTGTGAGATGTGTTCTAAACTTAGTGTGGCACAGGTGAGCTACTTTATTTAATAGTGTGAAAGTTGTTCTGTGAGATGTGTGTGTGTTCTGTGAGATGTGTTCTGTGAGATGTGTTCTAAACTTAGTGTGGCACAGGTGAGCTACTTTATTTAGTTAGCTGTGAAAGTTGTTCTGTGAGATGTGTTCTAAACTTAGTGTGGCACAGGTGAGCTACTTTATTTAGTTAGCTGTGAAAGTTGTTCTGTGAGATGTGTGTGAGTGTTCTGTGAGATGTGTTCTAAACTTAGCGTGGCGCAGGTGAGCTACTTTATTTAGTTAGCTGTGAAAGTTGTTCTGTGAGATGTGTGTGAGTGTTCTGTGAGATGTGTTCTAAACTTAGTGTGGCACAGGTGAGCTACTTTATTTAGTTAGCTGTGAAAGTTGTTCTGTGAGATGTGCGAGTGTGTTGTGTGTGTTGTGTGGGTGTGTGTTGTGTGTGTGTTGTGTGTGTGTTGTGTGAGTGTTGTGTGTGTGTTGTGTGTGTGTTGTGTGTGTTGTGTGTGAGTTGTGTGAGTGTGTGTGTGTGTTCTGTGTGTGTGTGTGTGTGTGTGTGTGTGTGTGTGTGTGTGTGTTTCTGTGTTTGTGTGTGTTATATGAAACCAATAAAGAAATGTTTGTGCACACATGCAGAGAAAACAACACAAAACAAACACACACATGCACACACACATTTTTATCTCTACAGGATTTCCAAAAACTGTTCCAGTCATTTCTACATTTATTTACTCATAATTCTGAAATGCTTGAATCTATGCCATGTTTTAACAACACAACAGTCTAAACTAGATAGACATTTAATGAAATAACAAAAAGAAGAAAAAATAAAGAAAAAGTTTAAAAAAAAAACAGAAAAAAAAAACTTGACTAAACCATAAATAATGTTATTCAAACACTCATTCATCCACAGAGAACAACTCTCAATTTACTGTTTCCCCAAATATATATAAATAAATTCATTCATTTATTTATTCGTTTATTTTGAGATTATGAAAATCTTGATACTGCATGTATCTGTCAATCATTTAACTATTTATTCATTTGTTTGTTTATTTATTTATTTATTTATTTATTTATTTATTTATCTGCAGATTATGAAAATCTTGATACTGCATGTATCTGTCAATCATTTAACTATTTATTCATTTGTTTATTTATTTATTTATTTATCTGCAGATTGTGAAAATCTTGATACTGCATGTATCTGTCAATCATTTAACTATTTATTCATTTGTTTGTTTATTTGTTTGTTTATTTATTTATTTATTTATCTGCAGATTGTGAAAATCTTGATACTGCTTGTATCTGTCAATCATTTAACTGTTTATTCACTTGTTTGTTTGTTTATTTATTTATTTATTTCTCCGCAGATTGTGAAAATCCTCAACCTCTACACTCCTGTGGACGAGTTCGAGGAGCGCGTCCCCATCTCGTTCATCCGTAAAATCCAAGAGAAGCTGAAATGTCGCGAGGACGAGAACAACCCGTTGCTAATGGATACGAGTTTCAGCTTCCCCGTCACCTTCCCGTTCAATCCCTCCAGCATCTCCCTCGAATCTATCACAGTGCCCGAACAGCTGCATTTAGGATTTCTCAAGAAGATCTAGATTCGCAGAAATAATGTTTTTATTCATCACTCTTCACGAAGGTTGTACAATTCATTCATAGAAACAGCCAAATGAACGAATGCAGTGAGGCGTGCAGTGAAAGAAAAGAAAAAAAAACAGTTGTGTTTACGATTCTGTGTGAAAATATAGATTCTTGGAAATTGCCGTATGAATTGTTATAAAATAAAACAGCTACATTTAGGGTTTGCTTAAGAAAATGTTGATTCCAGGAATTAGCCTAATGAAAGAAGAATAATCTGTGATTCCTTGAGAAAACTGTACTTTCAAAGAAAAAAATCATGTAAATTGATTACAGTTATGTTAGAAAAAACCAAAACCAAAAACAAAAACATTTATAATTATTCAAAAAAAGCTATAGTTTCCCTTGAACAAATATAGAACACATATGAAGAAATATAGAGAAATACAGCAGAAAAATAAATTTAAAAAAAATTAAATTTAGGATTCTTTAACAAGATATTGAAATAGCCATAAGAACTAAAACAGTGAAATTTAAAAAAAAGAATAATAATAATAAAGAGTAACATTTCCATTTGTCAAGAAAATTGAAAACCAGAAAAGGAAATATTATCTTTATGGTTTTCATATTTTCACCAGAAGTATTTTTTCTCTTCAGACATCATGAATGGAAATACTTTTTTTTAGCCAGTCTGTATAATGACCCACCTGTTTGACAAGGAGATGAGGATGTGTTTCACTATTAACGAAGAGAAAGTTTAAACTACAAATTTATTACAGTAGAAGTCTGTGATTTAAGAAACTGCAAAATGGAGAAAAATTAAATTAATTTAAATTTAACAAGGAACTGAAAAGAGTGCAGTCCATTTTGAAAAATATATAGTACATTTGTAATGAAGCTTTTTGTCTTATCTTTAGTCTGATGTTAATGCATTTGAGCTTCAGACTCCTTGTAATGTGATTGGCCGATGTTCAAGCTTCTGTTATGTGACTGGACGATCTTCACATTTTCAGACAACTGTTACTGTGATTGGCTGGACCTGCTAGATTTTCTGTTGAAATATTTGACCAATGCTTAATTGTCAGCTGATCTTGTGAAAGTGTCACCAAAACCTTGTTGTATGGGAGAAAAATAGACTGGTTTCTGTTTTAGGTGTTTGTCTTGAAAACATTTGATAAACTGATTTACCCAATGAATTAGAATGTGAATTTTTGAAATTTACATCAAGTGCCCGATTTACTTTTTTTTTTTTTTTTTACTTTTTTCTTTTCTGTGAGATTTCATTTTCTTAATTTTTTTTATTTATTTTGCAATTCCTTTTAATAATTATTATTAATAGTTCTTTTTTTTTGTCGCAAAAATCTAAGAAACAGATTCATATGTATCATTTTTTTTTTTTTTTGTTGCTTCTAATAGTGTTTAAATAAATTCTAATTAACATCATTTTTTCACAATTAACTTTTTATTTATCTTTTTGAAATTATAATCATATATTATAAAAAATGTCTTACATAATTGAAAACAAATGTAATTTATAAGATGTGAATTATTATGTTTATCAACCAAAAACTTGTTTTTATTTATTTATTTAAAATTAAGCTTTAAAAAAATTATATCTCTTTACCATTTGAAAAATATGAAAATCAAAACCAGTTTTATTATAATAATATTTTTGTCACTATAAGAATATATTAGAGATTGTAAATTATTTAATTCAGTTTTGATAACAGAATGACAGTTACATTCTTTGTTAAAAGTGCTGGGCATGTTTTGTTAATATGCATGTTATTAGATTTTTGACAATTTTTCTTATTTATCCATCATTTTATTCTTGTTTGAATTAAAAAATATATATTTATTAATTTATAGTTATATATATATATATATATATATGACAAGAGAAGCTAGAAATGTTGAAATTTTTTATAACTTTCAAAAAGGCATTTAATTTTAATTTTAATTTTTCTAAAATATTTTGTTTTTAGTTACAGTTTTTATCACAATGTCTCAGAACTAACACTAAGAATTTAGTTAACTTTCTACATCTGCCTTTTCTTTCATATTTTGAGTTTTTTTATTTTTCATTAATACTTAACTATTATACCAGAATATTTTATTTTATTTTCATTACTAAACAATTAATAAGTTAATGTTTGAACTCATGCAAATATGTAGCATGTGATTCCTTGGCTTAAGATATACATTAACTATTAATACATTTTCAAACTGTATAGAGGCATAGCCTCAAATACACATACATCCATGTGATAACACATCTTTGTTTTTCTACTGGTATATGTAGATCAATATTTTACTTTGCTGAACAAGATTACACACATATATATATATATAGTTATATATAAAATTATATTTTGCATTTCATTGTTTGGGGAGAGTCAATAATTTAAATCTAGTCAAGAAAAAATCAATTCTCCGCAAGAACTGAACTGAACAATGATAAGGATAAAACATCATTTAAAAGTCACCTGAAGAATATCTTTGTAAAAATTAGGTTAAAAACACCTTTTCTGATTATTGGATTAATTAATACAGTTAAAGGGATTTATTAAAAAGTAAAACAGAGAGAAGAAGAAGAAGAATCAGAGTGCTATGAAATGTTTGAGTAAATAATAATTCTATTAATTAATCTTTTATTCATGTCAAATGAGTTTTTAATTTTCTGAATACAATTGCTTATGAATTAATAAATTAATTAGTTAATAATTTTTTATTAATTACTAATGCATGGTGAAAATTGGTGCGAACATGAGATTTGATATATATATATATATATATATATATAAAACTGATACAATAAAAGGTATATTAAGAAAGTCTCAAAAAAAAAAAAAAAAAAAATTATGAGTTTTTACAGTATTGAAAATCAGTTAAAAAATGAAATGAAAACAAAAACTAACCAACATTTCAGAAAATTGTTAGTTACTACTAACAGCAAGATTTGTCACTTTACTAAACTTTAATTACCATCAAATTTGTTTAGCTTTAAATATAGATTTTTGTTTATTTATTTACTTATAAAATATAGAAAATTCTGTTAGCATGATTTATAGCTGTTTTTTGTTTTATTTTCCCACCGCTTTTTATATATATTTTATATACATATACTCTTTTGTTAGCTTATTCTATTTTATTATTGTTATTTGCTGCATCAGATGTCAAATCATGAATGTAAACAGATTATGAAAATTGGGATTATCTTAATACTTTTATAACATTCACTTTTTACCAAGATTTGTTAATACTCTTAAAACACACACACACACATACATACAACATGACATACTTTTACACAGATTATACTCTGTAACATTACATCAGTATAGTATGTAACTGTATCTACATTAAAACATACATATCTGTATTTATAAATTATTATTAAGACAAGTTTTAAATTACACATGTATTTTGTCAGTACCTGGGTCTATTCGTGATAAATGAATGATATCAAATTTTAAAGATGAGTTCAGTATGGATAGCTGTCTGATATAATTTAATTTTGTGTGGAAACATTTATGTTTTAATTCATTTGTAAACAAGTAATAATCATTTATCTTTGTTTTGCTCTCTCTCTCTCTCTCTCTCTCTCTCTCTCTCTCTCTCTTTAAATAATTTTTTAAGAAAATACATTTTTAAAATATTCAATAAATTAGGAAATTATGACAGGTTTTTTTTTATTTTTTTATTTATTTAATTTTAATTTTTAAGTTAGGCTATGTGAAGATTTTGAATGAAAGACAAAACCTTTACTTTTCATGTAAAATAATTTAAAATGTGTAATTAAATGCTGGGCATTAAAGATAAGAATTTATTTTTCTTTTATTGTTTATATCTAATCATTCCAGACAGGTTAATTATTTCATTTCATTCCACTGTTTCAAAACAAACAAATAACTAAATAAACCTATTTTTTGTATATATGAAACAATGTATAATGGTTGTGAATAACATTTTCTGTCTATCTATGATGGTACAAATTAATGGCAAAAATGTTCATTATTTTTAATGTTTATCCTTTTAAATAATCAGCAATTTAAACTGTGCCTAACATGGCCTTTCAGTTTATTTGGCAGAAAAAGATTCCAGAGTTTTCAAACTGAACTTATTTATTTTTGATATACAAAATTAAAAGGTTGTTTAATAAACCCCTAAAACTAGGAAGCATGCTGAATCTGTTTTAGACTATTTCTTTGTACTGTCAAAGATAAATTTTAAATGTTTCCATTGCTATGCAATTCACAGGGTAATTAATCTCTTCCTTTGGTTTAAATATATTGTGAAATGTTTGTAATAATTGAATAAAAGTATGGCCTGTTATAAAATAGTTAAGATAATTTAAATCGGTATATTTTTACTTTGACTTGAAATAAAAGAGGTTACAGAAATGAGCTTACTATTATTATAATAGAAACAGTTTGTAAAGTAGGTATTAGCAGTATTACCTATAAATTGATCATAATAATTATCTTATAATCTTATATAATAACAGCAAAAAAAATAAAAAAATTAATAAAAAAAATAATTATTTTTTTTACTGATATTGGCATAAGTTGTATAAACTAGACCTCAATTTAATTTTGTCTAGAAATGTTCATGTTGTAATTCATTTGTAAACAAGTAATAATCATTTATCTTTGTTTTGTTCTCTCTCTCTTTAAATAATTTTTTAAGAAATACATTGTAAAAATCTAACATTAGAGGTCATACAAATTAGCTTAACATTGTAACAAAAAAAATAATAATAATAATAACAGCAACAATAATAATAATAATAATAATAAAAATAAATAAATAATAAAAATAATAATAAAGGAATAAAAGTATATATCAAAAGGAAGAGGTTATTTCCAGATTTGTGATAAAACTTTTCTTCTATCATTCCACACTGTAGTCTTGTGCTTGTTTTCTCTGTGTATTATTACTGTGATAGGTAAAAATAAACAATAGAGTTCAATACAAGAAGAAACAGTCAGGTATACTGATATATAATAACTCTTGTTTTTCTGTGGTATCACCATCTTTCTTTTTCCATGGTATTTGTAAATCCATATTTTACTTTGCTGTTTATATATCTATACATTATTTATTGCCATTGTTATTATTATCATAAATATTATTATTATAATTATTATTGTTATTATTATTTTTATTATTATTGTAAATCTTTCTACAAGACGCATATGACATCAGAATAGAAATATTTACAGTTCACCATGTTAAATAACTGGGATAGATGAGAAGTAATATAATAATAATAATAATAATAATAATAATAATAATAATAATAATAATAATAATGAAAATGATGATGATGATAATAAATAATAAATAAATTAATAAAAAGAAAAAAAAAATGGTGACATCAGTGAAAAACAAGCATTTTGTTACTGATACAGTTGTATAAATGTACTGAGATGAAAAATGATTGGCAAGTAGTATTCACATCTATTGGCTGTTTTAGTTAAATTTGAAAAACTTTATTTTTAAGATTTGTAAAGTGCAAAAGCAGAACCTGATACTTTTGAAATGCAAGTTAAACATAAACAGAATTGATGCAAGATAGTTAAAAACAGAAAATGAAATGTTGTTGTTCAAGTTGTTTGGGAATTTTTGTGTTTTTAAAACTGGTTTGTTGTTATTATATATACTGTACTTGATGTTCTCTATGATGTTAATTTTCTAAATAATGTATACTCAGTTTGAATTGATTATTTGATAAACACATAAAAACACTATCTAAGATAAACCTATACAAAAACACACACAAATTAAGACTTGAATATACAGACACAGTGTACAAACACACACACACACAAACAAACACACACACACACTTTTTAGCACCATCAGTTTAATTCAGATTATTACACTTAATTATTATTATTATTATTTTTAATGTATGAATCAATATTTTGAAAAAAATAATTAGTTTTACTTGTTATGTACATGTATCTGAAATGTAACAAACATTCAAGAATAAATTCACCAAAGACTTACTAATTCTTTGCATGCTGTGGTACAAAAGTGATATTATAGACTTGAAGGTCACAAAAATTACAAATGTTTTATTTTTCTTTTATTTTTCTTCATTTAAAAAAAAAAAAAAAAAAAAAGACGCTTTACTTAAAAAAGAAGTGTTGTTTCCCATAATTACGAGAATTTGTTTCCATCCAATCCAAAATATTGAAATAACCACATATATAAATATACCCGGTACCACTTTTATGAGTATTTAATATGAGCGAGTTCCTGCAACTTTCCACCACTATCTAACTATTGGAATAATCCTTTGTAATGAAACATTCCTCTTATTTGTATGTTTGATTTTATTGGTTTTGTGTCTCTGTGTTATTAGATGGAAAACACCCCCGGTATGTAATGTTTCCTAACTGCAGAAACTATTTTATTATTATTATTATTATTATTAATATTATTATTATATTATTATTAATTTTATTATTACATTATTGTTTTTATTTATATTATTATTTGTGTATAGTTTTAGCATTGTTATTTTATTATCCGAATTTGTTATTTAATATTTTTACCATCATCATTACTGTTACTTATTTTAGTTTGGGTATTTTTTTTTTTTTTTTTTTTGGCTTTTTTGTTTTTTTTTTAACCATTATTATTATTAATGTTTCTTTTTTCACACTTAAGTTATAGTGTGTCTGGCCATTTAAAAAGTTGCAATTCAGTTCACAATTAAAACCAACCCACACTGGTCATTATGTATTTTGATTTAATTAAAAATTGATATGATTTTTTTTTTTTTTTTTTTTTTTTTTTCTGTATGTAAACAAAATAGATGTAGATGAATAAAATACATATATATGAACATATAAAATGTGTACATTAATGTTTTATGTAAAATAATTACATTAAGGTTTTATTTAAAATCAACAATGTTATGTACATAAATTATGCTATAAATTTTATGTTATTCAATAATTATGACTTTTTTGTACAACATGATGTATGTATGTACAATGCAATTTATCGAATGCCATTTTAAATACTGAATAGTGATCATCATGCTGTTGTTACGACAATGTAATTTATTGAAATGCTATTTTAGTTGAAAGTAATTAAATGATGTTGTTAAAATGTAGAGCAGTGTTGATTATTAAGTTATGGTGTGAAAGAAAGATTGGTTAAAGACTGTATGAGAAATATTAGCAATAAAATCACGAAAAAATTAAAAATCCTGTGTCTGTTGTTTATTGATTTTGATCATTAATTAAAGTGATCGAAAACTGATAATTGGTTTGTACTGTTATGTAAGCAAACAAGCCAAAAACACAAATAAAAGCTATAATCAGCATGTTTTTTTTTTTTTTTAACAATCAATTAATAGATTTCAGTATTGCATAAACTGTTTTTTAAAAATAAAAAAAGACAAACAAATTTCTTTTTTTGAAACTGATTTATATATACAAAATGAATACATTGAGGAAAAAGAAATGATCAACTTTTTTTTATTAAACTGAGTAAAACTATTACTTGAACAAACTGAATTAACACATAGTTATTCCAGACCGTTAACAGGACAAGGGAAATAACTCAATTCAGAAAACAAAAACCCATGTTAAACATGATGTATAATGATACATTTTACTGACAAAAGGAGTCTGTTTAGACATGTTTCCTTGTATCAATACTAGAATTATTTGTAACTGTTTCTACAGCATTCATCAATGTGATTTTTTTGATTATAAGTTCTGCTTATATAAATAAATTCCAAAAATATTCAATAAAAAGATAATATTTAAGTTTTTATAGAATATATTTTTGGTCCTTTTATTAAAAAAAGGAATATTTTAATTATTCCTAAATGTTAATTTAAATAAAATGAAATCTAACATTACTTCAATAACAATGAAGTCAAAGATGATAAAAAAAAAAAAAGAAATAAAGAGATTTGTTTTTATTTATTTATTTATGTCCATTTTTTTTTTTTTTTTTTTTTTTCACAAAAGTTTACAAATAATAAAGTTACAGTAATAAATTATCAAGGAGTCTGCTGTTATCCTTTCTGTTACTTTGCACTGAACCTCAAAATTTAACAGTGGCATTACAATGATGATGATGATAAAATTATCACTTGGATGTAAATGTTTAAAGCTATTTCAAAAAGTCCAGATATTACCTTTGTTTTCTTTTCTCAAAATACCATAATTTTCATTGAATAAAACTAAGATTGCTCTGTCAGTAAAATGTAGTGTCTCTTTCTAAATGTGTTTTATCATAGAGATCAGATTTTTTTTAATCAAGATCACTTTAAAAGTAAAGTTGCTACATTCTTATCAAAATACATTTTAAATCCAGATTTCTTTTTTAACATAAAATTTACTTCTTACTTCTTTTTTTTTATTATTATTATATTTGATTTGTTTATACAAAATTTAAACATAAAACAGATTCTTAACTAAAAAACGTATCCCAGTTTTCAAAATAACATCAATTATTTCATCTCTGTTAAATTTGCTTCAATTTAAATTAAAAACTGCTCCGTCGAAACCCAAAAGTTCATGAAACATGTAAACAAAACAAAAGAAGTGTTGAGTTTTGTGCAAGAGAAATGTTGCTGTAGCTGCTGCTCAGCTGTCCTGCTGGATGAAAGGGTTGGCGATGGCCTCCATGCCGTCCTGGGGACAGATGAGAACCACGGACGTTCCTCGGCAGACAACTAAACCAAGGTTACGAGTGTCGTCTGTCAGCTTAAACGGATCATCTGGATCTGAAGAAAAGTTTATAAAACATCAAAAATATATAATCTAAGATACTTTCAAAAACTAAGTTAAGATCTTCTTAAACGATTTCAATGGATTTGACGGTAATTTTAAAAACATTAAAAAAATATAATCTAAGATACTTTCAAAAACTGAATTAAGATTTTCTTAAACTAGTTCGTTCTGATGATAATTTTAACAAGATTAAAAAATAATGTCCTACACAGGAACAAAAAAAAAAAATTCCTTATTCAGTGCTACTTATGGTTTCAGTGAAATGAAAACAAGGTTTTTGTTTTATTGTGGATTTTTTTTAATAATCTACCTATGAAAAAAGAAAGCACCTCTCAAAAATAAAATAAAATTTGTTGGTGATTCTTAAACTTTTTTAATGGATCTGAAAGTAAGTTTAGGAAAAGAAATAAAAGATGTTAACTAGCTGTCATTCTATTCTGTTTTAAGTGTTTACTTATTAACTTATAATTTATATATGCCAGTCATAGGTGGGTGTAGGTGTTTGTCACAAACAAGTTTATCATATACACTGATACATAGGTAAATGTTTAATAAAATGCATTCAAGAAAATATATATATATACTGATAATTATTCCCAAATAAAATAACAGTGTATCTAAAAATAAGTAATTAAAAGTAATTAAAAGTACTTATTGTTAGATACTCAGTTATTTTATGTGGGAATAATTAAACACCTATTTTCATGCCATTACAAGCATAGATTCACGTCAAAACTGTTAACTGATATAACAGCAAAACACATCAACATATCAACGCATACTATTGTTTAGATGCTTTAGTTAAATTATTTTCTTTATAATCATTTCTTTTCAGACTCAGTCTTTTTCGGGTCACTATCTCTTTGAATCTCTATCATCATTCCAGAAGTCTCTATTCCTTCCCAGACATTTTGTAAAAGTGTAAAGAATTTTGATTTATAATGCACAGATAGAAGCTGATGCAAGTTAAATATTGTTTTACCTACAGAGTGCTATCTTGCACCCTGGGAATAATTTTAGATAAAAAAAACACTTACCCCTGAGAAATTCTGTTGTGCCATCTAGTACAAGATTCAAGAGAGGATCAAAACCTTTTAAAATTCCAGATGCTGAAAGTGTAAAAATATTTATTAGAAATATATTATATAATAATTTAACTGAAAACCAGCTATTTCACTGTCTAAAAAGATTGTAAATTAATTATTTATGAGAAAAAAAAAAAGATTGAACAAAAGATTTTCATTTTATTTCATATTAATTTGACTGAATGATGTCTCATTTAATATTCAGTTACATGGGCAAATAATTTAAAAAAGACAACTCTTGGCTGAAACACTTTCTTTTTAAGAATTAAATAACAAATAATCCGAAACACTATTTTTGTCTTTGAAATACAACTTAAAAATTATCCATTGCTTTAGTTGCTTTGCTCAGTCCTTTAGAGATCAGGGTATACAGAATCATAACAAAATATGTAATGTGTATTCTGGGTATCACTTCTTTCTCAGTTCACAGATATATATATATATATATATATATATATATATATATATATATATATATGTATATACACACAAAATAGATAGATGCATATGTGTGTGTGTATTGAGAGAGAGATACTTAAAAATTTTTAGATGATTCTATAAATGCCTCCAAATATCCTGAACTCATTTAATACAACTCTAAGCTAATTTATTCAGTATAAATAATTAAAACAGAATATAATATAACTAATCTATAAAAAAATATAACATCAGAATATAAATATACTTTAGTAATAATTTCACATATAATTAAAAATGTTACACTTTTGTCTTTATTTTATTTTTTTTTTCTCTCTCTCTCTCTCACTATGATAATGATTCCTAAGTTAATTACCTTCACGTCCACCACTAAATTTCACTCTGATTGGCTTCTCTAAGTATTTTGAAAGATCAAGAATACTTTCTTTCTTCTTTTTCTCTTTTTCAACCGTCTATAAAACAATTATGTAATACAGTTTAACAATAAAAATGAATGTTTTGAAGTGTTTTAACTGTTTTTACAAAGTACTGTTATTTATTTATTTTTATTTATAGGTTATATAGTACGGTACTATCCGATCTTCTTGAAGGTGCTACTGACATTTGTTTTTGGCTACCATTATGTTATGTAATTATATGTAATTGACAAGGTTTAATTATGAAGTTATTAGTTAACTAATCAAATCTGGTGAATTACACATAACAGTTTTAGTTTATAATTTGTATAAACCACCAGAAATAATTATAATCATATACTGTTTCTTTCGAATATAAACTGACAGCTATGACAGAGATAATTTAATTTGGATGGTATTGGTCGAAAGTAATTTTTATTTTATTTTGTAGTTTCAGTATTACTGTTGTAAGTTGTAATAATATAATTCATGAATACATTTTAATTAATTATCTAACCATATGTAAAGGAATTTATTGAAATTTTAATAATATAGTTTAAATTAGTGTTTACCTGTGATGGTCTCTGTGTTTGAATTGACATTGTTAAAGAAAATACTGTAAACCCAACAACCCATGCGTCGACTTTACGTTCATAAACTTCCGGTGTTCAAAATATATTCGCTTTTTAGTTTCCTCCAATTAAACGAGAACCAATGTATTTGTTTCGTTTTTATCTGTCATTCATTTTTTCTTCTTCTTCTTCTTAGAATGGAATTTCATCCATATTTACAGGGTTTTTTTTTATTATTATAAGAAGAGTAAGTAGATTTTTTTTTTTTTTTTAATTTTAAAATACTTTTTTTTTATCCTACATTAGTAGATTTATTTTATGATAACAAGAGTAAACAGATGTTTGCTATTTATCGATATTATTTCCTGGCTTGCATTTGGCTGGAAGGCATACAATAATAGTATTTAGAACCCAAAATGATTCTTCTGTATCATACAACAGTAGATATCCTATTTACAGTGATATTAATTACGATAATCATTACATTACAACTGAGATACCGAATCACGTTTTTTCATGGCTTTTGCAACATCATAATAAAAAAGAAAGTTGTTCAAAACTTTTACAGTTTGTGCAAATATTTATAAACCAAAGTGGAGGCACAACGTATTCGTAACAGACACCGATATTATTTCAACCCAGATTCATCTCTTACTTTTATGCGACGTCTTTAGTTTCTGTTAGAGGAAGAACGACTTAATCACTGGGCTGCTTTCAGTGTGGTTCGATAGAGAACTTCCTCTTTCAGGCAGAGGCTGCGTAGTTGCTTTAATTTTCATGTCCACTGTCCTGTAAGCTATGAACTGTTGTTTCCAGTGTTATAGTTTTTTTTTAAAGTGGTCTGCAGCTCGCAAGCAGTCAAGATTCTTTACAGACGGGTTTCTACCACTTTATAGAAGTGAAGATATAAAAATTAAACTAAGCGAGGAATTTTATACTGACAGGAAGAATTACCCCGCAAGTAAAAAGTAGTGAACTGAATGAAGATCGTTTTATTATATCAGTGACTGCTAGTTCCCAGGTTCTCTCATTGTTTCAGATCACACATTATATGCCCAACCCCACCCATCCACACCCAAACACAAACACAGACACATTTGAAAACCCGTCCATCCTTAGAATCATTCTCACGCAACCAGGACAAGAAACGAATTTTTCTTCTTTATTATGTCCTGCAGTTTATTATTATTATTATTATTATTATTATTATTATTACAGGTACCGAACCATTTATCAGGCATCCGGAAATCCGGAAAATACAGAAAACCGGCAATTATTTATTCATTGTTGTTGTTGTTGTTGTTGTTGTTGAAGGACTACTTTTAAATTAGTCACTCGCTGCATTAGTCGTTTCCGTGACGTACACGTTGAACGGTTTAAGTGAGACTGTTGCTGTGTAGAGGTAAATCTCTTACAGAAGTCGTTATACCTGTCAAATTAATTTTGTTTTTGTTTTTAAATTATTGTTTATTTAATTTTCATTTGATATATTATTCATGATATTATTCATGATGAAATTTAAGTGTTTTGAGAAGTGTATTAATTTGTATTGATATCGTTTATATAAAATTATGTTCTTTCTTTTCTTCGTTTAATTTTCACCCTATTTATTATAGATCATATCCTCTATAGGTAATTTACGATTTTTAATGATTTAAAAATGACGTATGTATTTAGAATGTATCTTGAAATCCGGCAAATCCAGAAATCCGGAGCACCTTCAGTCCCAAGTTTGCCGGATAAATGGTTCGTACCTGTATTTATTTATTTATTTTTTTGTTATGCGTTAGCTCGGCAAACAACAGTTTGAATACAGCAACGTCATACCACTTTCAAATTAAATTCAGTATACAATTCGCTTTATTTAGAGGACAATAGTTCGGTAACCATGAAGGTTAGAAAAATTAATGTTCCAGATTTTATGTAATACTTACGGATTTTCAAAGAAAAAGAGACACTTTTGACGATCATTTTTTATTTTTCTTTGTTGTTAATCTATCAGTGTGATATTTCATGCTTGTTAATCTTATTAACAGGTGAAAAAAATGAGGATGGATTTTTGAAAACAACGAATTCGCTCTAAATTGGCGATACTGATGTTTTGCTACTGACATCCACTTCTGTCATGAGGTATTTCCGGTAAAATGACACCGGTTACGTATCTGGTATCCATTTATTCGTCTTAGATCATACAAACTGCTGTGATCTGTTTAAAATAAAGGGAAACGTATTGACGACATAAATAAATGCTTAACCATACCAATAACAGATAGAGGCCGTATTGTACTTAATCAATAAACTGTTCTGCTGCTTATTTTATGCTGGACATTCATATTATCGTCTATGCTAATTTCGATAACAAAATATTTATTTCCATTTATTTATTTATTTATTTATTTATTTATGTGTTCGTTCGTTCATTCGTTTGTTTGTTTAATTTTAAATCATTTTGCTGTTTACTTTCCATATTTTATATGATGAATTATTTTTGGAATATCTCCGATAAGGACGAATGTCATTGGTACAACAATCACGACAACAGCAACGTATCCCATTGACGAGGACGACCTCCTTGTGTCGCCAGCACTTGTGCATTTTCGTCTTGTGGACGACAGTGACGACGTGCTAATTTTGAGACTGTCGACGATTCTTTTCTCAGCCGCTTCAACCATACTTCTCGAGAGACAAACGCTGTTGACGCAAACACAGGTGACTGAAGTCGTAGTTGCAGAGATCGTCGACTGCAGAGTTTGTTCGATTAAAGCAGTCGCATGCCAGGTTGTTCCCGTATCAGCCAGTTCCTGTTGTGTTAATGACGTCATTAGTCCGTAGATATTGACGAGAGAGGTGGATTCTTTTGGTGCAGACGGCTCGATGTTCGATAAAGTTGTCTCTACCAATCGCGCTTCTTCAATTGCTGATGACGTCATTTCTTTATTCCTCGGTACTGGTGCCTGTTGTTTCGACTGATAGATTCTTGTTGACGTTATATCTTCATTCAATAGTTCTGGCGTTTTTGATGACATCAACTCTACAGTTTCTGAAGCTGCTATGACGACAGTTGGTTTAGAATTTGTAATTTGTTCGGAGGTAATGGAATGAGAAATGTTCAATGACGTCATTTCTTTATTTCTCGGTTCTGGCATTGCTGATGATGTCATTGGTACCGGTTGTTTCGAGTGATACGTTCTTGATGACGTTTTACCTTCATTCCATAGTTCTGGCATTGTTGATGACGTCATCTGTACAGTTTCTGAAGCTGATAACACTATAGGTGGATTAGAGATACTAAGTTCCCTTTTTAGCAGAATATCTGCAAACGATTCTGCGAGTGATGCCGATAATAAAATACTTTCTTTTTTATTAACTGCGGCGGCTGATGAATATATGGGCTTTTTCGTTACAGGAGAAGGTTTAATGTATTCAGAAATGATGACAGTCGAAGGTGTCGTTTCGAATGAGATAGCATCTGTATAAGCTGTCGTTGTTACTCTGTTGTCGTTTTCATCCACGCTGGAGGTATCTTTCTCAGGTTTATCTAATGAAAATAAAATGATAAAAATGAAAGGTTATCATGATTTACATATATTAATATAGTAATAATTCTCTCTCTCTCTCTCTCTCTCTCTCTCTCTCTCTCTCTCTCTCTCTCTCTCTCTCTCTCTCTCTCTCTCTCTCTCTCTCTCTCTCTGCATTCTTGCGTGTCTATGTATGTGGATGAATAAGAGACTTATGTTTTATGCGTCCAAGAATTCGTTGTGAATGCATGTAGCTACATTTATTTGAATAAAATGTTTACTCATACCTCGGCTATTAATCAGAATAGGCCAGCCTTTAAACCCGTTGATCATATTTTCTGTATCTTTCTCTGGAAGGTAATATGAAATTACAAACATATTATAAATTATATTATATACATGTGCGAGTGTGTATATGTTTATGTGTGCACATATATATGTGTATGTGTGTGTGTGTGTGTGCGGCGTGCGTGTAGAGGTAAACAGAATGTAACTAGAAAGATACGACTAATAAATAATATTGAATAATAATAATAATAATAATAATAATAAAACTAATACTAATACTAAAGCTAAAACTAAAACAACAACTGCTACTACAACCAGTAATAACAACAACAACAACAACAACAACAACAACAACAACAACAACAATAATAATAATAATAAACAAACCTGTGTGTATCAGTCCACCAAAAGATTCGTGTACAAAAATAAGAAGGCTGCATAACAAAATTATTCCTCTCCTCAAAACTGCCATTTCATTTAAAAATCAATCACTTTGCCAGCTTCACTTTCGTCTGGCTTACTATTTTTCATCATTTTTTTTTTTTTTTTCAAACATTTTTTTTTTTTTTTTTTTTTTTCCAGTATTTTATTTTATTTTCAATTTTTTTTTTTTTTTTACCTGTCTTTCTATGAAATATCGTTATTTTTAATTCGAACTACATCCTGTCAGATGACAACACTGTTGTAACTGTTTGATCTGAACATTACATTGTTTACATTCATTTCAAACTCTGCAGACGACAATTAACACTTTTACATGAACACCTAAATCGATTATTTAAATATCCACTTGTTCTTCAAGAATCACGAATACGCCCCTAAATCCGAGGATGGATATATTAGGAGGGGGGGGGGGACAAGTATTAAGATAGGAATCGCAGCTGCGGTAGAGTTTTTAGATCAAATTTAGCAAAGTTATGAAATTTGTGTATGTTTCATTCCTCTTTCTTGGTTATTATTCCTTCCCATGCACTCACTGACTTCTTTAGAAATATAAAATCGAATATACCTTCAAAAGAACAAAGTGGAAGAATAGAAAAAAAATAACAGATGTTTTTTTTTTATTTCAGCTGGTATATACTATACTATACTATACTATACTATACTATACTATACTATACTATTCTGTATCATATCATACCATACCATATTCTATACTATACTATACATTACAATACTAATGCCCTATCATACCATAGTAGACCATACAATATCACAAAATACCATGCCATACTATACGATTCTGAACTGTAGCTATACTGTATCATCCTGGTCAAATGTTTGAAATCGAAGGCGGCAAATTTTTGTTTAAAATTTTGATTAATAAAAATGTACATTTCTTTCATAATTTTCTTTAAAAAAAACCCCAAAACATTCTTTATTCCAGGACTGAATTCATATTATTTTAATTGTATGCCAAACAACGACTCCACCCAACGACTCCACCCATCGACTCCACCCACAACGACTCCACCCAGTCTTACAACCTGATTCGCCCCGAGTTAATTTTCAAAATCCATTCAGAGTAAAACAAATCTGAACGAAATGTAAAATGTTTGATAAAATAAGCCATGTTTACATTTTTATTGAAAAATATCAAGTACTTCTGTGTAAAGAGTGCTTTTCACTGACAGTATTTAGACTGTGTGTGTGTGTGTGTCTGTGTGCGTGTGTGTGAGTGTGTGTGTGTGTAATACTATTAGTAAAAGTACTACTACCACTACACTGCTATTACCAATATCATATTAACTATTTTTGTTGGGTTTTTTCCTACTTGACTGGACTTGTATTATTATTTATTTATTTATTGTTCTGACATTATAGTTTTAACTGTGTTAGAGTAGTAATGATAGCACTAGTAGTAATAGTAGTAGTAGTAGCAGTAGTAATAGCAGTAATAGTAAACCATTTTGGATAAGACAGAGATGGTAAACTAAAACTGTAATAGCATTAACTGTGAATATGTTTAAATCATTTTATTTTATTTTATTTATTTATTTAGTGTGTGTATTTGTTAAATCCAGCAAATAATAGAGAGAATAATTGGAAAATGGTAAATGCGAGTTATGTTAATTTTTATCCTTCCGAGTAATGGTAACTAAGGATATCAAAGGTAAATTCTGCTGGGCATCATTTAATATTAGTTGTAAGAGAAATCGCTATTTCTGCACACCTATATCAGTGGTACATTAATTAGCTTGAACCAATGATTTAAAAAACAAATCAAATAGGAAACTCGTTGTTTGCATACGTAATAGTACAGATTTTTTAGAAGATGAATGCATTTTTGTTTTAACGAAAAAGACCTAAAAATAAATATTTTGCTAAATTTTTTTATACGACTGGTTGACGGACCTTTAAAAACAGATTTAAATTTTGTGTCCAAAACCACTCAAATAAATATATCAGTGAAATAATTCAAATAACACGTGATTAATTTGCTTTTTACATGAAAATATGACCTCTAATTCATTGAAAATGGAAATAAATAATAATAAAAAAAAATAATAATAAAAAAATTAAAAAATTAAAATAAATAAATAAATTAATAATTAAAAATAAAACGATATAAATTTTTTTATAATTGTTTCAAGTATTGTTTTGCAACATACTCAGAACAATGGGTTTTGTCAGAGTGATCTGTCCACATTATGGTACCAAATGAGATTAGCCATCTTCATATTCACCCGTCGGTGAAAAGTATTTTCAGTTTTGTTTTCACGTATTTCTAGTTTGCTGGCGACCTTTTTAAAAACAAATTACGCGTAGAGGTGAATGCATTATGAAAGTTTGTAAAACACTGACCGGCGATGGACACCGTTATCATGAATTTAGATCGGAAATTTCCGTTTAAGCTCGGAAATCGTCGCACCAGGATTTTCAACTTCCAAATTCAACATTTGTACGACCAATTTTCTGTATTTTTTTTAATTATTTACATCAATAAAGGTATGTTTGATTGTTCACATTACAAAGCCATGATGTAGAACATCTTTTCTAACTGCATTTTTACCTTAATCAAACTTTTCAAACACGATTACTTTTTTTCTTCTGAGCAGACGAAATTTGTGCCGTTACGAGTTATCGTTCCTGTTGGTCCATGCGCCGCTAAGTTATTTTTAGCCAATCCTCCTCTGACCCAGCAAAAACGACTGCCCCCAAAACACACATACACAAAACAAAATCCCAATAAATTATATTTTATATAACCACAATGTAACTACTAATAATAATATCATGGACCATTAGTGGGATTTATGAGCGATCTTTTTTCAGGTTTAACTGTATGCATAGTATAGGACGCCACTGAGCACTTTCTAGTCAACTTAGATCTTAAAGCTTTTTGGACACGAACGTGCTTCAATTTCAGTTTCAGAACGCAGTTTCAGTGCTCACAGGCGCTATTTTCAGTAGATGCACCCTGGCCAAGTCAGTAGCTACCACTGATTGTATTTTACCAGGGACGGGAGTTTGCTGGTAAATGAAATACACAAACAGTAACAATAATTAAATAAATTCTGTGATTAAAAACAATAATAGTAATAACAGTAGTAGTAGTAGCACTAGTAATACAATTGAAGTAGTAGTAGTAGCAACAGTGGTTAAGGTGAAATTAAAACAAAATAAAATAATAAAAATAGATGTAAGATGAATATGGAATACAAAATGGTTATGAAGAATGAAGAATAAAAAGAAAAAAAAATAATAAAAAAAGGAAAAAAGAAAAGTAAGAAACACAAATAGTACAGACTAAGGAGAAACAAGAAGAATGAAGGAATGAAATCTTTATTAGTTTATTAAGTTATTATTTATTTATGTTAATATTCCTGGTATATTTTAATTAACATCAGTAGTTTCAAAGAGCCTTTCAAGTCTAATCTACCTCTTTTCCTGGTCAACTGTCACAGCCCTTTACCACTTTCATGTGTATTTGAAGTCAAATCTTTTACTCACTAATATATCAGCCTTTTGATCCTATTTTCAAACATTTCACTGTTTTCACACCTTTCCATTCTTTAATAATATCAACATTTTTTTATTTTTTTTTTGGTTCATCTGTTTTTACACTATTTGCACACCTTTATCATTTTTGTCACCTGTTGCCTCTGGCTTATCAGATTTTTTACTACTTTTGCCACCTTCATCTTCATTTTTCTCTTCAGTCTTTTTCTCCTGCTTATCAGGCATTTTGCTGTTTTCACCATTTTGTTTCTTGCCTTTATTAACAGTGACCTTGTATTTATCCTGTATTTGCACAGTTACATCTTCAGTCTTTATCCCAGTTTCATCTGGGGAATTAGAAAAACCTAAATTCGTCCTTCCATTTATATTCTTAAATTCCTTAGACCAGTCTTTGTACAGAATGTTAATCTTTGAATTCTCATTATCATTAGCTGAACTCAGAGCTGTCTCTGTCTCTGCAGGTTTACTTGTTTCTTCCGTACTGGGGGTGGAAACATCAGGGACATCGATTCCTTGACCCTCGACCTTTTCAGAGTATGACGGGTTATCACTGGCGTCTTTCTCAAAGTTCAGGTGAATTATTTTTTTCTCTTCACGACTGCTTTTTCTCGGGGTCCTGAATAAAGTGTTCAAATATTTGTTGAACGACTGCACTGCTTGTTTGTTGTCACTGGGTACTGACTTTGAAAATTTCTGATCCTCTGTCCTCTCTTTGCTTCTCTTCTTAGCTAATGCGTGAAGCTTTTTCTTGAAGTTTTTTGTTTCCAGTGCTTGCAAATGATTTTTCTTTCGTCTGTGGAGATATGTAAATGCGATAATGGAAGAAAATAAAGAGGTAAATAAAACAATAAATAGATAAATAAAACAATAAATAGATAAATAAAAAAAAAATTTAAAAAAAAAAATACAAAAACTTGTATATGTAAAAATAAAAAAAAATCAAAACACTATATATACATAATTATATATTAGATGATAACTCTGGTAAACAACACTGATGCAAACAAAAAGGCATGAAAAAATGATAAGTAATAATATATATTTAAATAATAAATAAAAAGGAAAGGAAGAAAAACAATTTTAAATAAATAAATAATTCATTAAAAACAAATGAAAAAATAAATAAATAAGGAAGTAAATGACAAAATAACCACACACACACACACACACACACACACACACACACAAATTTATGTATATACTGGAATGTCTGTCTCACCTCTGGTGAGCTAAGTAAACATTTGCAATGATCATACAGACAACAATTGTAAATAAAACAAACACTGCAGATGTTTCTGTCGTGTCACCTAAAACAGAAAATTAGTTGCATTAGCCTGACATAACTATTTTATGATCTCTCTCTCTCTCTCTCTCTCTCTCTCTCTCTCTCTCTCTCTCTCTCTCTCTCTCTCTCTCTCTCTCTCTCTCTTCTTCTCTCTCTCTCTCTCTCTCTCTCTCTATGTATGTTTATTGGTTTTTTGTGTTTTCTGTTTTCTCACAGAGATGACTGACATTTGGAATGAACTGTGTGTGTGTGTGTGTGTGTGTGTGTGTGCATCTGTGTGTGTGTGTATGTATGTGTGTGTTCTATCTCCTGTCTCTCTCTTTCTCTCACACACACACAATAATATTAATAGATATTTCCCTGTTTATGTTTTGGTTATATCTTGACTGACCATCTAAACTAGTATTGGAAATTATTTAACCAAATATTTAACCATCTGACTAGTTATAGACTGAAATCCTATTGGCAGGGGCCTGAAGATGTGAAAATCATATTGATAATTCATAATCTAACATGCCTATTCAGACTAAACACATGAACTATTTGTATACTTAAATGTCCTGACAAGAGACAAACAAGAAATGTATGCAAGCTATGGAAATCTCTAGGGGTCCTGTTTGACTGGTGTTCAGTTGAGAGCAGTATTTTTGTTAGTTATGATCTCAGAATATCTTTAGAGATGAATCTGACCACACAAGTCTCCAGAACAACGTTGGGTTGATGATGTTTGGTTGGGCCCATCGCACCACCGTCCTCCAGGTGACGGGGAAGGATCAGCGCAGAGTCTAAGCAAAACAATCTCCTGAACACAGTTTTCACGACAAATGCCTTGTCCTATTATTCGCCAGTACGACCACTGTCCATGCACTGTCAATATGCAAGATAAAAATAAAATTTAAAAAACAGTAGCATGCTTTAAGAACATGTTTAACATAAAAAAAGAATTAAATGTCAAACTGCATTTCATCCACTACTGTAAAATCAAGAATAAATTATAAAAGAAAAATCTGACATAAAAAAAAAAAAAAAATTATATATTCAGTTTAAAAGTCAAATGTATCAACAAGATAGACAGATAGATAAGCAGGGAGCTATATCAATTAAATAAAAATATTAATTGTTATTTATTCATTATTTATTTATTTATTATTATAATTTTTTTTTATATATTCTTATATATTTATTTATTTATTTATTATTAAATTTTTGTATATATTCTTATATATTTATTTATTTATTTATTTATTTATTTTAATTTCCAAATCTTTTTTTATTAAAATAACTTAACATCAGATTAAAAACATAACTGTAATGAAGACAGTTTTAACAGGGCAACAACAACAGCAGACCCCTAGATTCTTGGTAATGAGTAATCATCTTACCACAGTCACCCCCATCACAAACTCCTCTTTTCTCCGTTACAGAGATGCCCCAGCAAACACGACCTCCGAACTTTGGACTGGGATTGCTACAGGAGCGAGAAAACTCTTTAATTCCCTGACAGTGAGCATCACAGTGTCGCCAGGAGGTTACTCTCCACTCCGACCACCCTCCATCAACTACAAACAAAACAGTAGTGAAATGTTCTGTCATCTCAGCCTGTATCTGCCTCTTTGTCTGTTTTAGTCTCTGTCTCTGACCAGTTCTATTTGTTAATTCTTTGTTTGATCTGTACTTTCTGTTCACCTGTTGCTTTATGTACATATATATATATATATATATAAACACACTCACACAGTCTCTCACACACACACACATTCTCTCTCTCTCTCTCTCTCTCTCTCTCTCTCTCTCTCTCTCTCTCTCTCTCTCTCTCTCTCTCTCTCTCTCTCTCTCTCTCTCTCTCTCTCTCTCATATTAGGGATTATAAAACACACATAATTTGTTTGCTACACAAGAAGAAAGTTTTACTAGAAAACTGCAGAATAAATGAAGAACAAAAGGAAAATGGAAGATAAAAAAATAAGAATATTCAACATGGAAACATTATGGCAATAATACTACTACTACTAATATTAATAATAATAACAAATAAAATAGCAGTAATAATAATAATAATAATAATAATAATAATAACATTAATGGTGAACAATAACAATGATGAAACATAAAAAAAAATGATAATAATAAAAATAGCAAAGTAATAATGACAGTTAACCAACATAGGAATATATATATATATATATATATTATAGTAACGAATAGCAATGAATAAAGAATAAGAACAACAACAACAACTTAAAAAAATAACTAATAAAATAATAATAAAAATGCTTTAAAAATATGATAATTATAATGAAACTAGCAACATAATAATGATAGTTAACCTACATATTAATATATATATATATATATATATATATATATATATATATATATATATAGAGAGAGAGAGAGAGAGAGAGAGAGAGAGAGAGAGAGAGAGAGAGAGAGAGAGAGAGAGAAAGATTATAGCAATGATAAAGTATATAGACAATATAATAATGATAAAGAATAAGAAGAATAATAAAATTTTAAAAAATAATTGATAAACAATTTAAAAAAAAAATAATAATAATAATAATAATAATAAAAACAGTAACATAATAATGACTGTTAACATATTACAAAGCAATATAACATGTGATAATGATAAATTAATACCTGGACAAACTGACTGTAAAATACAGTTCTCTGTAAACATTTGTGTTTTTTCACCAGTACACCTTGTTATTTTATTTCTTCGTGTGAAGTTACATATTCTGGTTCTGGTGACGTTGCGAATACCATCTGACTTGCATGAAGTCCTCTGACAGTCTCCCTCTTTTCGTATCCAAGTAGTCCATCTGCCACTCTGGGCTGAAATAATTTAAAAACAAATTTACCTTTTTCTGTAGAAATTAGAACACAGACACACTCTAATAAGAAGACATATCCATTTATATCTCAAACATTAGAACACACACTGAGGCATATAAACACACACACTGTATCTCTTTTAGTAACAAGATCTAGCCAATTATATCTCCAAAAAATAATATACTTGTCTAATATGCTTATACATACACACACAAATACTCACATAGGGAGACATACACTTTCTTTCTTTCTTTCTAATAACAGTCATTTGTATCTGAAAATGTAACTGATTTGCATTATGCTCTCTCTCTCTCTCTCTCTCTCTCTCTCTCACACACACACACACACACACACACACACACACATATAAACACACACAGACTTTCTTTCTCTAAGAAATTTTATCCTTTTATATCTACATTTAGTAAAAAAAAGAAAAATATTCACTCACAAAATGAAGTTTGCTGTAATACCTATAAAAAGTTAATTCAAAATTTGTTTACATCAGTATCTGGCAATTTAAAATAACAAATAATAATTTTTACATATATTATTAATTACTGCCACAGACTGAAAGTATTTTTTGTTGTTCCTGTTTTCAATTGATAATTTTTTTTTTTCTCTCTCGTTATTTAAAATGTAGTTTACATTTTTATAAAATAATTATAAAATCTTCAGATATAATTAATTTCTTATGTTCTTAGCAAATTATATATATACTGTTGTATTTTATCAATACCAAATACAAATTTTACGATATTTTAATTAATACGACGTTTGTTTGTTTTGCCTTTCTGGAGTGCGAAGATATAATTATTTTTATTCTAATTTTAATTCAGATAATAGATATAATTAATTAATGATTAATTAATTTTCACTATCTCTTCAAACAGTTGCTAAAAAATAAAGAAAAAATAAGGAAAGAGCAAACCAAAAACAAATAAATTACCAGTAGAAAATACAACAAAAACGCCGACGATATACTTGGTATTCGCATTGAAATTCTTAAACACTACATTTACAAATCCAACTATTTAAGTAAATTTATTCATTTAATTATATTTAATTTTATTTATTTTTTTATTTTATTTTTTATCATTCTTAGTATTATTTTTTTACTAATTAATTTTAATTAATAATTATTACAACTAAATAACCGGAAGTAGACACGTCAATTAAGTCTGGAGCCGTCACTGTAGCATTTATTGGCAACTCTCACTTTTAATTTAAAAACCGTTTTAAAATGATATTCCTAGAAAATATTCGTTTGAACGCAATAGCTGATAATTTCACAAAATAAAATATATTATACTCTATTTTCAAAATAAAATATATATATATATATTTTTTAATAAACTAATATAATTTTTGTATTTTTATATACATGTCTATCAGTTTTTTGTAATAAATAAGAAACATCTAAAATTATGATGATTATATATTAATAACATATACCTATATAATTCAACATCATCATTATTATCGTTCTTCATGTATTATTAACCAGACATGGCGGAAAGAACAAATCACTTAAATATTAAGAAATAATTATTTTTTACATTAACAACCTTTCCTAATAATAAAGTAATTTCAAAAATGGAAAACTATATATATATTTAACTCTCTAAAACGGCGTAATAAACAAATTGGCATCGTAGTTTCCACAAGTCTTTTCATTATTATTATTAATGAACGTGTAAATAAAATAGAACAAATAAATAAATAAATAAATAAATAAATAAATAAATAAATATTTTACAAACACATCAGTAGACTTAAATTATTTATTTGTCATCATAAACATAACTGGTTTCGCCACCGGTTTTACTGACTTGATATCCAGTCGTAAAACTCGCTCACTCTGGCGTACACACTCGGGTAGCTCATCGAACAGACGTTGTTGCTGGTAATTCCCCATGACGTCACACCAGCAATCAGCCCTCTGCAGTTCATTGGTCCACCGCTGTCACCCTACAATGTAAATACAGAAATTAATACTATTTTCTAAACAACAATTTATATGTTTAAATGACGCAGTTATTATTATTTTTAAGATGTCACGATGAAATAGGTGCATACAGTTAATTATTAATTAAAAGTTTTGAAATAATAAAATGAGTAAATTTCTTACACTACACGAGCCGCCATCTTTGTTTTCACTTAAGATACAGATGTGCATGTTCTGAATGTTCACTCCGGATATGCCAGACATCGCTGACTGGCAGTCTGCCCTGCTCAAAACTGTGGACGTCACCTGCAGCAAGTTGGTTGGCAAAGAACCCGCTGTGAAAAAATACATTTCTTACTTAATATTTATTTATTTATTTATTTATTCATTTATTTATTTATTGTTGCTTTTCTAAAAGAGCCATATGCCATTTTAAATAACAAATAATTTAATTATTTCTGTTATGTGATGAAAATAACATTTGGGGCGTGTTTTCGAAACATACAGTCCGTTATTAGTTTTACTTACAGTGCCTTTTTTTGTAACAAGTCAAAGTCTGATGATGTTACTTACACTCTGTACGTCCCCAGCCTGTCAGGATGCAGTCCTCGTCCACGTAGTCAGGAGCGTTGCCAGTAGCCAAACTGCCAGCGGCGATGTTGGGGTTGTTGAAGTCAAAATCAGTAGTGAGTTGAATCACTGCGACGTCGTTTGAAAATGTCGCGGAGCCGTCGTTGTAGTTTTCATGCTAATTGTAATAAAGACATTAATAGAATATAATAATAATAATAATAATAATAAATAATAATACATACATAAATAATACATAATAATACATAAATAAATAAATAAATAAATAAAACGTATATTGTATACGTTGTTATTTTGTACGTGTGCGAATGGACATTAATATATATTAGTAAATTCATTTTATGTTTTCTTTCTTTCTTTCTTTCTTTATTTAAATCATATTTGTGTTGTTTTTTTTTCTTCATTATGATCTATATTTTAAAAAGAAATGAATATATTTACTTATATTGGTGTATTTTTTATTTTATTATTTTAAACTATTTAATAAAGAAAATTTTAAAACCTGCGAAATTGAGGCTACGCTTTTTTCAACTCCACCGGAAGTTCTGCTTGTCGAACCAGCGTAGACAGAAAATAAACTGGAACTGAAATAATAATTAAACACATTTTTAAAGTTTTGTTCTGGAAGAAAAAGAAGATCGAAAGAAAGAAAGAAAGAAATATTACAGTTATTCTAGCTATTATATTACTTGTCATTACATCTACGTTCACTCTAGATTATCGTTTATTGTTTTGTGTTTTCAGACTTATCTAGAATCAAGATTCGTTTTGTGTAAATATAAACCCACCAAATCTTGTTTTTCTCTTTTAAACACTTGTGTCGCCGTTTTCATTTCATATACTTATAAATAATTTTAATTAAATGAAGTTTGTAATAAAAACTCACACTGTTCGTTACAAATACTAGTTTATATTTACTAGATATTAAAATAAAAACTGTTTCCTTGCTAATAAATAAAAACTCACACTGTTTGTTACAAATACTAGTTTATATTTACTAGTTATTAAGACAAAAACTGTTTCCTTGCTAATAAATAAAAACTTACACTGTTTCTTACATATACTAGTTTATATTTACTCGTTATTAAGACAAAAACTGTTTCCTTGCTAATAAATAAAAACTTACACTCGTCCATCAACACAGTGAGCTGCAGTTAAAACTTTTCTCGTCTGGAAGATGACACACCCACACGTGTGAGAGCCCGAGTACCTCAGAGAACACTGGTAGGGGAAATCTTTGATGTCAGCTGGGGACCCACCAAAGATGTGGTTGGTGGGGACGGATAATGACTGCCCTGATGAAAAAACAAAAAAACAAAATTAAATTATATATTAATTTAAATTAGTACATTAATCAGTTATTTCTCAAGAACCGACTAATTATTTCCAAAAACAAATAATTAAACCAGAAAACAACAGTAAATTTTAAACTATGAAGATTATTCATTAATTACTAATAACTGTAATAATAAAAACGGCTGATTATAAAAATCAGTAAAATCAACATTACCCACGAAGGCGACAACAAGGAGGACGGCAAACATCTTCATCTGTTGTAATGAACTGCAGCTAAGTCTGAAGACGACGGCAAAATAAGGTTTCTTTTATAGTAGAAAAATTTAGCATTTATCTCAAACATATGTTTTGTTCTCATTTTTAAACTTAGTGCTTGATATCGTTATTAATAATTTATGTTACATAACAGTCACGGTTTCGTAATATTAGCCTCAGAAAATGACAGATGGAACTATAAAAGACTTTATGAGTTATTCAAATGAAAAGCCAAAAGTACTTCTTATGATAGATTTACAAATAATAATAATAAGATTAATATCGCTGTTACTAAATATTAAACATTAATACGTAAGAAAAAAGAAAAAAAAACACACGCTTTCGCACTAACATACACACGCACACACACAACGCAACATAAGCAAAACATCTTATATGCCAAATCTAACGAAACCCGAACAATAAACCACGTATATTATTATTATTATTATTATTATTATTATTATTATTATTATTATTGTTATTATTATTTTTTCTTTTTCGTCTTCTTATTCTTCTTCTTTTTTTTTTTTTATTATTTTTATTATTATTGTTGTTGTTGTTGATGATGTTGCTAGATCTTAGTATTGTGTGTCGCGCGTGTTGCACCTCAGTCACAACGTTGTTCATGCTCACACCTGCTGATTTTCATGGCTTCATATTACTGAATCATGTCTCTTATATAACATAATTACTTATAAATTATTAATAAAGATTTCAAGCATTGAATTTGAAAATGAGAACAGAGCACGTGTTAGAAATAAACTTTTTAATTTTATTCTATAAAAGAAACCTTAGTTTGCCGTCGTCTTCACAGCCGCTGCTCATCACAACAGATGAAGATGTTTGCCGTCCTCCTTGTTGTCGCCTTCGTAGGTAATGTGGCTTTACTACTTAAATAAACTAATAAGTGACTTTTTTGATATTTTTATTTTAACCGTATAATCAGCCGTATTTATTATTACAGTTATTAGTAATTAATGAATAATCTTCATAGTTTAAAATTTACTGTTGTTTTCTGGTTTAATTAATTGTTTTTGGAAATAATTAGTCGGTTCTTGAGAAATAACTGATTAATGTACTAATTTAAATTAATATATAATTTTTAAATTATTTTTTTTTTCATCAGGGCAGTCATTATCCGTCCCCACCAACCACATCTTTGGCGGGTCCCCAGCTGACATCAAAGATTTCCCCTACCAGTGTTCTCTGAGGTACTCGGGCTCTCACACGTGTGGGTGTGTCATCTTCCAGACGAGAAAAGTTTTAACTGCAGCTCACTGTGTTGATGGACGAGTGTGAGTTTTTATTTATTAATAGCTAGTAAAAGGAAAACAAACTTTTGTCTTAATTTAACTTAATAGCTAGTAAATATAAACTAGTATATGTAACAAACTGTGTGATTTTTTATTTATTAGCAAGGAAACAGTCCTTTGTCTTAATAACTAGTATATGTAACAAACAGTGTAAGTTTTTATTTATTAGCAAGGAAACAGTTTTTGTCTTAATAACTAGTAAATCTAAACTAGTATATATAACAAACAGTGTGAGTTTTTATTTTAATAACTAGTAAATATAAACTAGTATTTAATAAACAGTGTGTTTATGTTTATTACAAACTTTATTTTGCTAATTAGAATTATTTATAATTATAGGAAATGAAAAGGGAGCCTAAGTATTTAAAAGAGAAAATAATGGTGGATTTATATTTTGCACTTGTATCTTGACTGTAGCTAGGTTGTAAAAAGTCTGTAAAAACATAAAACCCAAAAAAAAAAACAAAATTCAAACAAAAAACCCACAAAATTACGGCTGTTTTTTTTGAGTGATAAACTTGAGTCAGTTTAGATATTAATACAAAATAAAGTAATAACTTAAATAACTTATAATCAGTACTGCAGCTTTTTATTATTTTTTGTTTTCGTTACTAAAGTTTATAAATTTATTTCATTATTATTTCAGATCCAGTTTGTTTTCTGTCTACGCTGGCTCGACAAGCAGAACTTCCGGTGGAGTTGAGAAAAGCGTTTCCTCCATTGTACAGGTTTGTCACTAACTTTTCTTTAAAATAAAAAAAAAAAAAAAAAATTACATTAAAAACACTTTATTTATAATTTAAAATTTCTAATTGATTTACATTTAAGCAATATTGTTCTAAGTCTAGGGAAATAAGATAGGATTAAGATAAGAAGCATTAAATCGAAAGCTTGTTTGTGTAGGAAAACTAAAAAAAAAAAAAAATAATACTAATAATAAAAAAATACTAAATACTACTACTACTACTACTACTAATAATAATAATAATAACAAATAAATAAATAAATAAATAAATAAATAAATAAATAAATAAATAAAAGTAAACAATACAGTTAATTTCCACAGTTATTTGGCTTAGGGATTATTATTATCATCATCATCATCATCATCATCATCGTCATCATCATTATTATTGTTTTCTTACTGATACATTCTATTATGATAATCAGCATCCAAACTACAACGACGGCAGCGCCACATTTTCAAACGACGTCGCAGTAATTATACTCAGTACTGATTTTGACTTCGACAACCCCAACATCGCCGCTGGCAGTTTGGCTCCTGGCAACACTCCTGACTTCGCGGGCGACGACTGCATCCTGACAGGCTGGGGAAAAACAGAGTGTAAGTAACAACATCAGACTTTGACGTGTTACAAAAAACTAAAACTAATGTCTGACTGTATGTTTAGAAAACACGCCCCAACACGGTGCAGCATTATAAATTAGTGTAACTTAAACGCTGTTTCTTGCTGTATATGAGAGGTCATGTTCAAACATATTATATTGCTAATGACGAATAACCAAAGCACGGAACACAAGTAATTAAATTATTTATCTCGTTATTTATTGTTTAATATGAAATACACTCTGTTAGAAAAGCAACAATAAATAAATAAATAAATAAAACTAACTATGAAATTTATTTTTTTACAGCGGGTTCTTTGCCAACCGACTTGTTGCAGGTGACGTCGAAGATTCTGACCAGGGAGGAATGTCAGTCAGCGATGTCTGGTATAACCGGAGTGAACATTCAGAACATGCACATCTGTGCACTGAGTGAAAACAAAGATGGCGGCTCCTGTAGTGTAAGACATTTACTCATTTTATTTATGTATTCCAAACTTTTAATTAATAATTAACTATATGCACCTATTTCATCTTGACATCTTAAAAATAATAATAACTGCGTCATTTAAAATTATAAATTGTTCTTTAGAAAATAGTATTACTTTCTGTATTTACATTGTAGGGTGACAGCGGGGGACCAATGAACTGCGGAGGGCTGATTGCTGGTGTGACGTCATGGGGAATTACCAGCAACAACGTCTGTTCGATGAGCTACCCGAGTGTGTACGCCAGAGTGAGCGAGTTTTACGACTGGATATCAAGTCAGTAAAACCGGTGTTACGAAAATAAATTCCCGGTGACAAATTAAATGTCTCAATAAAGTCTAAAATGTGTTGTTTTTTTCCTTTTTATTTATTTATTTATTTATTTAATAATAATAAGAAGAAGAACAAAATTTCAAGTCAACTTAAGAAAAAAATTATTGCGATATTACTCATACATTTATTTTGCAGTTGATGTTTTGTTTTCTAGTTAGAAATCTTTTGTGACCTTTTTTAACCTTCCTATCTTGCGTTTTGACTATTACCATCATCTTACTTCACCTACATACAAATTAAAACAACAAACTGATAAACAAACAAACAAGCTAACTAACTAACTAAATAACTAACTAACTGAATAAATAAATAAATAAATAAATAAATAAATAAATAAATAAAATTAAAAGCACACCTCGCTGTCTTGAGAAAGTGAAAAGACTTGTCTTGGACAGTTATTATTATTATTATTATTATTATTATTATTATTATTATTATTATTATTATTATTATTATTATTATTATTATTATTATTATTAATATTATTATTATTATTATTATTATTATTATTATTATTATTATTATTATTATTATTATTATTATTATTATTATTATTATTATTATTATTATTATTATTATTATCATTATTATTATTATTATTAATGAATTATTAAAATTTCATTTACCAACACCAGCCAGTTCTCAGTTAAACAATTTTTAGCTTTTATTTATTTATTTATTTATTTATTTATTTATTTATTTATTTATTTATTTATTTATTTATTTATTTATTTATTTTGTTTTGTTTGTTTGTTTGTTAAATACAGCAACACGGACAAGAATAACTGGAAAATGTGAGTTAAGTAAAGCTTTATCCTTTTGAGGAATGGTAACTAAAACTATCTAAGGTAAATTGTGCTGCGCGATCATTTGAAAAAGAGAAATCTGTGTTTGTGTACATTTGTACACTGAGTCTAATATTACCCTCTCCTCCTCCTAATTTATTTATTTATTTATATGTTTATTTATTTCTTAATTCAAGATCATTCATCTACAAATGGACATCAACAGTGATATATGTGTAATAACTAATATTGTCTTCACATCCGATGATTTTAACTCCAGGTTTCTTGTTTCTTTTTGCTTTTTATATCCATCTACATATTTTAACATATTTGATTTCATGGCTGTGATGTCGTCAGAATATTACCAGAAATATTTTTACTTTAGGACTCCGTAAGAATTATGCACAGAGATAATTTTAGTTAGAACTTAGTTTCCTTGTTCTGGCTTATAGATGAGATTTTGGTTAAAGTACGTTTTTAAGACAATCATTTTAACTGGGAACAAAAGCAGAAATTATTCATAAATAATAATAATAATAATAATAATAATAATAATAATAATAATAATAATAATTTTTCCAAAACAAGAACAAAAACAAAAAACAGCAACAATAAAAACGAAACACACATATAAACTTGACTGAGATATTTATTTGTCATGAGGAACATATTTTGTGTTTCACCGATTTTAGTTATTTTAATGACTTGCGATCCAGTCGTAAAACTCGCTCACTCTGGCGTACACACTCGGGTAACTCATCGAACAGACGTTGTTGCTGGTAATTCCCCATGACGTCACACCAGCAATCAGCCCTCCGCAGTTCATTGGTCCCCCGCTGTCACCCTACAATGTAAAAACAGAAATTTATACTATTTTCTAAAGAACAATTTATATGTTTAAATGACGCAGTTATTATTATTTTTAAGATGTCACGATGAAATAGGTGCATACAGCTAATTATTAATTAAAAGTTTGAAATAAAATGAGTAAATTTCTTACACTACACGAGCCGCCATCTTTGTTTTCACTTAAGATACAGACGTGCATGTTCTGAATGTTTACTCCGGTTATACCAGACATCGCTGACTGACAGTCTGCCCTGGTCAGAATCTTGACCGTCACGTGATGATGTTGTTATTTACACTCTGTACGTCCACGTCCTGCCAGGATGCAGTCCTCGTCGATGTAGTCAGCAGCGTTACTGAGAGCCAAACTGGCAGCGGCGATGTTGGGGTTGTTGTAGTAAAAATCACTAGTGAGTTTCACCACTGCGACGTCATTTTTATGCTGATTATAATAATAAAAGTAATAGAAGATAACGATATATAAATAATAATGATGATGATGATGATGATGATGATGATGATGATGATGATAATAATAATAATAATGAAATGTATATTCATTATACGTTGTTATTTAGTATGTGTGCGAACGGACATTACTAAGAATTAATAGAAATATTTTTAAAAGGTTTTTATTTAAATGTTTAATTATTTTTTTAGATTTTTTTTCTTTCCTTCTAAATGATCCATATTAAAAACATATACATCAATTTAGTTACACTGCAGTATTTGTTTTTATCTACTTTTTAAACTACTGAAAGAAAAGATATCTTTATAATCCTGCGAAATCGAGGCCATGCTTTATTTTCAACTCCACCGGAAGTTGGGCTTGTCGAACCAGCGTCGACAGAAAACAAACTGGATATGAAATAATAATTAAACAAGTTTATAAACTTTTTTTCTGAAAAAAATAACAACAACTGTTTCAGTAAAAAAGCCAATGACTAATGTATTTAAAACAACAAACCAACATTACCTACGACGACTACAACAAGGAGAACGGCAAACAGCTTCCTCTGTTGATGAACTGCAGCTAAGTCTGAAGACGACGGCAAAATTTAACATTTATCTCAAACATGTTTTTTTCTCATTTTTAATCTTAGTGTTTGATATCGTTATTAATAATTTATCTTACATAACAGTCACGGTTTCGTAATATTAGACTCAGAAAATGACAGATGCAACTATAAAAGTCTTTATGAGTTATTCAGATGAAAAGCTAAAAGTACTTCTTCTGACAGATTTACAAATAATTAGAACTAAAATATTAACAAAACAGGTAAATACGAAAACAATAAAACAGTAAAAAAAAAAAAAATAGCAAGAAACAACAACAGCAATAACAATAGTATATAATAACACCAACGACATAATAACAATAACAATAATATTTACGAAAAATTACTTTATTAATATTAATATAAGAAAAGAAAATAAATAACAGAAAAAAGGAAACGGAGCTCGCGCGCACGCACGCACACACACACGCACACAGACACGCACAAACACACACACAAAGCCCAGTATCCTGTATGCCAAATTTAACGAAACCAGAAACATAAACCACATTCTAAGAAATAGATTTTAAAATATTATTGTTGTTGTTATTATTATTATTATTATTATTATTATTTCTTTTTTGTTGTTGTTGTATTATTATTATAGTTGTTGTTGTTGATGATGTTGCTTTTACACGCGTGTTACACATCATTCACAGATTAATGTTGTTCATACTCACACCTGCTTATTTTCATAGCTTAGTTATTATATATATATCACTGTTTGTAGATGTGAGATCTTGAATTAAGAAATATTACTAAATCATGTCTCTTATATAACATAATTGTTAATAAAGGTTTCAAGTACTGAACTGAAAAATGAGAACAGAACACGTGTTTGAAGTAAAATTTAAAATTTTATTCTATAAAAGAAACAAAAGTTTGCCGTCGTCTTCAAACTTTACTGTCACAACAGATGAAGATGTTCGTCGTGTTCCTTGTTGTCGCCTTCGTAGGTAATGTGGCTTTACTGTTATATATAAGTTGTTATTTCTTTTACTGAATATTCAGCCGTATTTATTAGTTTAGTTATTTCTGAATAATCTTCATATTTTAACGTTTTTCTGGTGTTTTTTGGTTTAATTAATTGCAGATAGAAATAATCAGTTTTTGCTAAATAACTCTTAATGTATTAATTTAAATTCATAAATACATATATATTAATTCATCAGGGCGGTCATTATCCGTCCCCACCAACCACATCTTTGGCGGGTCCCCAGCTGACATCAAAGATTTCCCCTACCAGTGTTCTCTGAGGTACTCGGGCTCTCACACGTGTGGGTGTGTCATCTTCCAGACGAGAAAAGTTTTAACTGCAGCTCACTGTGTTGATGGACGAGTGTAAGTTTTTATTTATTAGCAAGCAAACAGTTTTTTGTCTTAATAACTAGTAAATATAAACTAGTATATGCAAGAAACAGTGTGAGTTTTTATTATAATAACTTAAATATAAACTAGTATATGTAACAAACAGTGAGTTTTTATTTATTAATTTTTGTCTTAAAACAAAATATAAACTAGTATATGTAATAAAGAGTGTGAGTTTTATTATAGTAAAAACATTTTTGTCTTAAATATAAAACTAGTATGTAATAAACAGTGTGTTTTTGTTTATTAAAAAAACTTTTTGTTTTAATAAATATATGAATTATTTTTTAATTATATTAAATGAAAAGGACGTCTCAGTATTTCAGAGGAAAAAAACAGTGTGGGTTTTTATTATTTTACAATAAACAAATAAAACTATCAATTTTTGCGTATTTTTATTTTTCTAAATAGAATTAAATTATAGACATCTTCATCTTGTTAGCAAAAAATGATTGGTTTATAATAATAATAAAAATAATAAAAAAATAGTTAAATTACATCAGCTGTTTCCTTTGAAAAATAATAAACTAACAGTGAATTTATATGTTTCCTTTGATTACAAAATAAATCATTAACTAGAATAACATTTGTTTTCTCAGTTTCACAATTTATTGATTTGTTTCATTATTATTTCAGATCCAGTTTATTTTCTGTTTACGCTGGTTCGACAAGCAGAACTTCCGGTGGAGTTGAAAAAAGCGTAGCCTCGATTTCGCAGGTTTTTTTTCTTCTATTTTTAAATAGCTCAAAAATATATAAAAAAACAGCAGTGTAACTAAATTTATTTATTTATTTTTATATAAAATATACATCATTAACAAGAGAAACACGATTGAAATAAATAAATAAACAAATAAACCTTTTTTTTTGAATTAATTTACTAACAGATATTAATGTCCATGCGCACACATACCAAATAACAACGTATAAACAATATTAATTAATTAATTAATTAATTAATAATATTATTATTATTATTATAATTATTATTATCGTCATCATCAGTATTATTAGTTTCTTACTGATACATTCTATTATGATAATCAGTATCCATACTACAACGACGGCACCGCGACTTTTTCAAACGACGTCGCAGTGATTCAACTCACTAGTGATTTTGACTTCAACAACCCCAACATCGCCGCTGCCAGTTTGGCTCCTAGCAACGCTCCTGACTTTGCGGGCTGCGAGTGCATCCTGACAGGCTGGGGACGTACAGAGTGTCAGTAATATTACAAAAAAGGCGCTGAAAGTGAAACTAATGACTGACTGTATGTTCAGAAAGAAACGTCTCAACACGATGCAGCTTTATAAATTAGTGAAACTTAAATACTGTACATTTTACTGTGGTATGAGATCAATCATATTATATTGCTAATGACGAGTAAATAAAGAATAAAAATGTTAACTTCATGACCTAAAACAAATGCTTAAATTATGTGTATATATATATATTTATGATTATTTATTGGTTAAAATGAAATACAACTCGTTTAGATTAGAAACAATATAAAAATAAATAAATAAAACTAACTATGAAAGTTATTTTTTACAGCGGGTTCTTTGCCAACCAACAATTTGCAGGTGACGGTCAAGGTTCTGACCAGGGAGGAATGTCAGTCAGCGATGTCTGGTATATCCGGAGTAATCATTCAGAACATGCACATCTGTGCGATAAGTGAAAACAAAGATGGCGGCTCGTGCAGTGTAAGAAATTTACTTATTTTTTTATTTCAAACTTTTTCATAAATAAGTAATGTGTTGAAGTCGTAAAAAAATAATATATTTTAAATATATAAATTGTTCTTTAGAAAATAGTATTAATTTTTGTGTTTACATTGTAGGGTGACAGCGGGGGACCAATGAACTGCGGAGGGCTGATTGCTGGTGTGATCTCTTGGGGAATTACCAGCAACAACGTCTGTTTAATGAATTACCCAATTGTGCTCTCCCAGAGTGAGCGAGTTTTACGACTGGATATCAAGTCAGTAAAACCGGTGTTACCAAAACAAATTCCCGATGACTAATAAATGTCTCAATGAAGTCTAAACGTGTGTTGTTTTTTACTTTTGCATTTATTTATTTATTTATTTATTTATTTATTTATCTGTTTATTTACTTGTTTGCTTGACTGATTGATTGATTGACTGACTGATTGCTTAGATGATTGATATTTTGGTCTGTTTAAGAATTATGCAACAAGATAATTTCAGTTTCCTCTTTTGCTTAAAGTAGTTTTTGACTGGCAAGAGAAGCTGAAGTCATTCACTGACATCGCTTAAATTAAAAAATAATTCTGATTCTACAAAAAGAAACAAAAACAAAAAGAACAGTAACAATAAGAACGAAACACATATATAGATTTGACTTAGATATTTATTTGTCATGAGGAACATATTTTGTGTTTCACCGATTTTAGAGATTTTAGTGACTTGCGATCCAGTCGTAAAACTCGCTCACTCTGGCGTACACACTTGGGCGAGACGGGTCACAGACGTTGTTGCTGGTAATTCCCCATGACGTCACACCAGCAATCAGCCCTCTGCAGTTCATTGGTCCCCCGCTGTCACCCTGTAACAGCAACACACAAACTAATACTGCTATCTAAACAACAATTTCTATTTATTTGTTTATTCATTTATTTATTTATTTATTTATTATTATTATTATTATTATTATTATTATTATTATTATTATTAAAACAGTTTAAATTTTGCTGTCAAAATAGAGTTTAAATTTATTTTTCATTAATTTATAATAATAATACACTATTATTATTATTTAAAATTTTCTTTGAAATACAAGAATTTTTTAACAATTTTTTTTATATTCTTTTATTTTTTTTTTTCATTTTATATTTATTTATTTTAATAACAACCTTTTTATTGTAAACCCCATTTTAAAACTCTTTTTCTACTAGAACTAACACACAACATCTGTCGTCTACATCATTGTCTCTGTGTATGGAAGTAAGACAAACACATAAACGTGTCTCTGGTTGAAATAAACAAGTAAACCTCTTACACTGCATGAACCTCCTTTCTTGTTGTCGCTCAACACACAGATGTGCATGTTTTGAATGTCAACAGAAATACCGAACATCGCCGACTGACAGCCCGACCTGCTCAGCACCGTGGACGTCACCTGCAGCAAGTTGGTGGGCAGAGAACCCGCTGTCAAAGTGTAGTAACGTAGTGTAATGTAATGTAATGTAATGTAATGTAACGTAATGTAATGTAATATAACGTAATATAATGTAATAAAATATAATGTAATATGATGTAATGTAATATAAATGTAATGTAATATAATATAATGTAATGTAATAGAATGTAATATAATATAATGTAATATAATATAATATAATATATGATGTAATATAATGTAATGTAATACAATATAATATAATGTAATGTAATATAATATAATATAATGTATATATATATAATAAAATAAAAAATAACGTTAACAAAAATATAAAAACAAACTTTAAAAAAATATAAAAAAATACACATTATATAATATAATTTTGCAGTCCTCTTATTGAAATAAACATTATGTAATATAATATGATATAATATATATTTAAAAATAACCAAAAAAAAAAATAACGTTTTCTAAATAAAAAAAAACTTTTAAAAAATACATTAAAATTAAATTAAACATTTCATAACAAGTCAAAGTTGATGTTAAACATTAAGTTATCGTTTGTAATATAATATAATTTAATATAATAAAATAATAAGTAATTTAATATAATAAAATGCAAATATAAACTAGTATAATGTAACAAGACGTCACCTGATGATGATGTTGTTACTTACACTCTGTACGTCCCCAGCCTGTCAGGATGCAGTCGTCGCCCACGTAGTCAGGAGCGTTGCTCGGAGCCAAACTGGCAGCGGCGATGTTGGGGTTGTTGAAGTCAAAATCACTAGAGAGGTGGATCACGGCGACGTCGTTTGCAAACGTGCCGCTGCCGTCGTTGTAGTTTTCATGCTAGTGATAACAATAATAATAATAATAATAATAATAATAATAATAATAATAATAATAATAATAATAATAACCCTGAGCCTAATACCTGTGAAATTAGCTGAATTATTCACTTTTATTTATTTATTTAGTTATTCATTTATTTTTATTCTTATTCTTTTTGTTGTTTTTTTGTTCATCATCATCATGATTATCATTTACTGAACTTGGTATTGCGTAATAGTTTTCGAATACAGTCGCTTTAATACTTCTTGATTTTAATTCTGTATTATTTTTCTAGACTTAGTACTGCTAAAAGAAAAACAAATATCAATATTGGATTAAGTGTAAATCAAATAGAAATTTTAAATTATGAATAAAGAGTTTTTAATGGAATTTTTATTTATTTTTATGTTAAAGTAAAATTAGTGACAAACCTGTACAATGGAGGAAACGCTTTTCTCAACTCCACCGGAAGTTCTGCTTGTCGAACCAGCGTAGACAGAAAATAAACTGGATCTGAAATAATAATTAAACTTATTATTAGTTTGATTAACCATGATTATTAGCTTCTTACTTATAAAGGATGTTGCTCTCTCTCTCTCTCTCTCTCTCTCTCTCTCTCTCTCTCTCTCTCTCTCTCTCTCTCTCTCTCTCTCTCTCTCTCTCTGTCTCTCTCTCTTTTGTGTAAATATAAAAAATACAGCAAATTATATTTACGTTTTATTAAAATAAAATTCACCAGTTTTTTTTCATATACTAGTTTATAAATTTATTTTTAAGAAAAAAACTTTTGCTTGCTAATAAATAAAAACTCACACTTGTTTTTTACATATACTAGTTTATATTTACTAGTTATTAAGACAAAAACTGTTTGCTTGCTAATAAATAAAAACTTACACTTGTGTTACATATACTAGTTTATATTTACTAGTTATTAAGACAAAAACTGTTTGCTTGCTAATAAATAAAAACTTACACTCGTCCATCAACACAGTGAGCTGCAGTTAAAACTTTTCTCGTCTGGAAGATGACACACCCACACGTGTGAGAGCCCGAGTACCTCAGAGAACACTGGTAGGGGAAATCTTTGATGTCAGCTGGGGACCCGTCAAAGATGCGGTTCGTTGGTGACGACAACGTCTGCGCTGAAAAAGGAAGAGAAGAACAAACTGTAAAAATAATGTAATCACTTGTTACTGAATAACAAGAGAAGTCTCTAATTAAGACAAACTGTAAAAATCTAGTATCAATTTTACATAAATAGGAAGTTTCATGTCTAAGACAAACATCTAAAATAAAACAATCAGTTATTACTGAATAGATGATAATTGTATGCTGTAAAGACAAACTGTTTCATTAGACTCTCTCTCTCTAATTTCTCTCTCTCTGAATGTCAAAATGTCTCTATCATCATTATAAATCGCTAAAGATACCAAATAAGATGTTGCTGAAACGATGATAACTTTATGCTGACAAAAAATAACGCCATCTTTCAAACAATCATTTTTTTGTCGAGCCAAAAATTTTTCCAATCAAAAATTTTAATAATGAATATATTGTACTGTGATCAGTAAATACTTTTTATTCCTTACAACAATAATATAAAAAAGAAAAGAAAAAAGACTGGTATATTAAATCATTCTTAAATCCCTAGATAATTTTTTTTATAAAATGACATTACCAACGACGGCAACAACAAGGAGGACGGCAAACATCTTCGTCTGTTGTGATGAACTGCAGCTAAGTCTGAAGACGACGGCGGATTAAAGTTACTTTTATAGTAAAACATTTTAACTTTTATCTCAAACACCTGTTTTGTTCTCACTTTTAAACTTACTACTCCAAATTATTATTAATAATTTATTAGTAATTATAAATTATGCAAATGAGTTTAGGAACGAGGTTTTCATATAATTAAGTCATATAATTGTCACGTTCTAATCACAGAGTTGTCAGTGATACAATAAAACTGACTATATAAACTTCTGTACGATCCTAGCCAAATTTTATTTACATCGAAACAGACAGGGTATGTCTGGAGTTAAATACTAGTGTACATGAAGATCGTCTGAGTAAACTTTTGTAATATCTAAGTTATAATTTTATTTTTCTTGAATGTCTAAGAGAAAATACTTTCTCTTTTTTCTCTTTTTGTTATAATATCAGGATGTTTTTTTTTTTTTGGGGAATTGTTTTTTTTTTGTCTGTTTGTGTGTGTGTTATAAAATTATTTTTGGTACGTTTTTGGGTTACAATTTTCCTTTTTTTCGTCGCAGTTTCTTTTCTGTTTTATTTGTTTTGGTTTTTTTTTTGCTTTTTTTTTGTCTATTCGTTTTTTTATATGTATTAACTATATTCGTTTTCGCATACATGTCTGATTATCAAATTATTTTTCGTGTATATCTAAGTTATAAAATTATTTTTTTGGGATATATCAAATTATAATATTACTTTTTGTGTACATCTAAACTATATTCGTGTTTTGTGTATGTCTAAGTTATAATATTTTGTGTGTGTGTGTGTGTGTGTGTGTGTACTTTATAATATTCGTTTTGTTTTTCTGTGTGTAATAATATAAATACGGTTTAATATTCGATTTGGAATACGTTTAAGTTATAAAAAATTATTTTTTATGGACGTCTAAATTATTATCTTCTTTTTTGTATTTTCATCTTCATCTAAGTTACAAGTTTTCTTGTGTTTTATATCTGGCGGCCATCGTGGTTGCAGTAAACGTGTTAAACTCAGTCTGTTACAAACATTTGTCTGTTCGATGAGTTACCCGAGTGTGTACGCCAGAGTGAGCGAGTTTTACGACTGGATTACAAGTCAGTAAAACCGGTGTTACCAAAATAAATTCCCGGTGACAAATTAAATGTCTCAATGACGTCTAAACGTGTGTTGTTCTTTTTTTTTGTATTTATTTATTTATTTATTGTCTTGATTTCCCTTTCTCCATTATAGCTTTATTTTGTAATAATAATAATAATAATAATAATAATAATAATAATAATAATAATAATAATAATAAAAAGAAATGTTCATGTGAACTTAACAAACTGAAACATTCTGTTTACCGTGACGTAATCAAACGAATTTTTAAATCTAAACAACTTAACGAAATAGTCTGATATAAATGTTTATTATTTATTTTTATTTTTATCAGGTAACAAATACTGAATCGTTTATTCTTACATTATAAACCAGAAGAAAGAGAGGTTTGAGGGAATCAAAAAGCTATGCTTTGCTATTTAATATAAATATAATTTGTAAAAAAATATTACATTAAAAAAATTGGTCTAGTTGAATCTTTAAAACATCCTTAAAATAAAATAGTACACACTCTCACTGAATTGTAGTTATTGCGGAATTAACTGATAAATCTTCTTTTTTAACAGCATTTTGATATTTTATTAGGTAATTTCTAGATAGAAAAATATGTGATTTTGTTAACTTGCTAACATGCCTTCTTACTATTACTATACCGATTTCTAAAACAAAAAATAATTAAATAAACAAACAAACAAATAAATAAATAAATAAAGATCCCTCGTCATTTTGAGAAATTGAAAAGCGTTGACTGAATTCAATTACTATTATTATTATTATTTTATTATTAATGAATTATTAAAAGTTCATTTACCAACCAATCTCAAATAAACTACTTTTTCCTTCAGTCGGATTTCATTTTTTTTGTTTATTCGTTTATTTATCTACTTATTTATTTATTGTTTGTTTGTTTGCTTGCTTGTTTATTTATTTATTTATTTATTTATTTATTTATTTCACCACGAACAGAATACCATAGATCATAAACAGACACGAACAGTGATTATATATATAAGTATTAATCAAGATCGTCTTCACAACAGATTAGTTTATTTGATAACTTTGAGACCAGATTTCTTGCTCATTAGCTCTTTATATCCATTTACATATTAAAACATTTGATTTCATGTCTGTGAAATCTTCAGAATATTAACAGAAATGTTTTTACTTCAGCATTTAGCATGCGGCTATTTTGGACTCAGTAAGAATTATTCACAAAGATGATTTCAGTTTCCGGTACTGGCTTATAGACGAGATTTTTCTTAAAGTAGATTTTAAGAAACCATTTTACCTGGCTGAAGTTATTAATTGACATCGTGAATAATAATAATAATAATAATAATAATAATAATAATAATAATAATAATAATAATAATAATAATAACTGTTCAATAAAAAACAATAAGAACGAAACATTTATAGACTTGACTGAGATATTTATTTTTCATGAGGAACATATTTTGTGTTTCACCGGTTTTAGATATTTTAGTGACTTGCGATCCAGTCTTAAAACTTGCTCACTCTGGCGTACACACTCGGGTAGCTCATCGAACAGACGTTGTTGCTGGTAATTCCCCAAGACGTCACACCAGCAATCAGCCCTTCGCAGTTCATTGGTCCCCCGCTGTCACCCTACAATGTAAACACAGAAATTAATACTATTTTCTAAAGAACAATTTATATGTTTAAATGACGCAGTTATTATTATTTTTCGTGTACATCTAAGTTATAAAATTATTTTTGGGATACGTCAGTTATAATATTACTTTTTTGTGTACATCTAAACTATATTCGTTTTTATGTATGTCTAAGTTATAATATTTTGTGTGTGTGTGTGTGTATGTGTCTACTTTATAATATTCGTTTTGTTTTTCTGTGTGTAATAATATAATACGGTTATAATATTCGATTTGGTATACGTTTAAGTTATAAAATTATTTTTTATGGACGTCTAAATTATTATCTTCTTCTATTTTCATCTTCATCTAAGTTACAAGTTTTCTTGTATTTATATCTGGCGGCCATCGTGGTTGCAGTAAACGTGTTAAACTCAGTCTGTTACAAACATTTGTCTGTTCGATGAGTTACCCGAGTGTGTACGCCAGAGTGAGCGAGTTTTACGACTGGATTACAAGTCAGTAAAACCGGTGTTACCAAAATAAATTCCCGGTGACAAATTAAATGTCTCAATGACGTCTAAACGTGTGCTGTTCTTTTTTTTTGTATTTATTTATTTATTTATTGTCTTGATTTCCCTTTCTCCATTATAGCTTTATTTTGTAATAATAATAATAATAATAATAATAATAATAATAATAATAATAATAATAATAATAATAATAATAATGAAAGAAATGTTCATGTGAACTTAACAAACTGAAACATTCTGTTTACCGTGACGTAATCAAACGAATTTTTAAATCTAAACAACTTAACGAAATAGTCTGATATAAATGTTTATTATTTATTTTTATTTTTATCAGGTAACAAATACTGAATCGTTTATTCTTACATTATAAACCAGAAGAAAGAGCGATTTGAGGGAATCAAAAAGCTATGCTTTGCTATTTAATATAAATATAATTTGTAAACAAAATATTACATTAAAAAACATTGGTCTAGTTGAATCTTTAAAACATCCTTAAAATAAAATAGTACACACTCTCACTGAATTGTAGTTATTGCGGAATTAACTGATAAATCTTCTTTTTTAACAGCATTTTGATATTTTATTAGGTAATTTCTAGATAGAAAAATATGTGATTTTGTTAACTTGCTAACATGCCTTCTTACTATTACTATACCGATTTCTAAAACAAAAAATAATTAAATAAACAAACAAACAAATAAATAAATAAATAAAGATCCCTCGTCATTTTGAGAAATTGAAAAGCGTTGACTGAATTCAATTACTATTATTATTATTATTTTATTATTAATGAATTATTAAAAGTTCATTTACCAACCAATCTCAAATAAACTACTTTTTCCTTCAGTCGGATTTCATTTTTTTTGTTTATTCGTTTATTTATCTACTTATTTATTTATTGTTTGTTTGTTTGCTTGCTTGTTTATTTATTTATTTATTTATTTATTTATTTCACCACGAACAGAATACCATAGATCATAAACAGACACGAACAGTGATTATATATATAAGTATTAATCAAGATCGTCTTCACAACAGATTAGTTTATTTGATAACTTTGAGACCAGATTTCTTGCTCATTAGCTCTTTATATCCATTTACATATTAAAACATTTGATTTCATGTCTGTGAAATCTTCAGAATATTAACAGAAATGTTTTTACTTCAGCATTTAGCATGCGGCTATTTTGGACTCAGTAAGAATTATTCACAAAGATGATTTCAGTTTCCGGTACTGGCTTATAGACGAGATTTTTCTTAAAGTAGATTTTAAGAAACCATTTTACCTGGCTGAAGTTATTAATTGACATCGTGAATAATAATAATAATAATAATAATAATAATAATAATAATAATAATAATAATAATAATAACTGTTCAATAAAAAACAATAAGAACGAAACATTTATAGACTTGACTGAGATATTTATTTTTCATGAGGAACATATTTTGTGTTTCACCGGTTTTAGATATTTTAGTGACTTGCGATCCAGTCGTAAAACTCGCTCACTCTGGCGTACACACTTGGGCGAGACGGATCACAGACGTTGTTGCTGGTAATTCCCCATGACGTCACACCAGCAATCAGCCCTCTGCAGTTCATTGGTCCTCCACTGTCACCCTGTAACAGTAACACACAAATTAATACTACTATCTAAACAACAATTATATTTCTTTATTTAATATTATTATTATTATTATTATTATTATTATTATTATTATTATTATTATTTAAAAATTTTGTTTTATAATATTTTTAATGTTTTATATTTCTTTTATTTATATATTTCGTATTTTTTTTTTATATATTTTTTTTTTTTAATACACTAACAAGTCTTTTTACTGTAAATCTTCCAGCACATTTAAAACTCTTTTTCTACTAACTTTCTAACATTCTAACACACAACATATTTTCACTCTCATTGTCTCTTGTATTACAGGACTAACAATTTGTTCATACTACTCCACCTTTACCCCATTTAACACTCTAGACTACTCTGTCGTCTACTGCGCTGTGTATCGAAGTAAGACAAACACAGACACGTGTCTCTGGTTGAAATAAACAAGTAAACCTCTTACACTGCATGAACCTCCTTTCTTGTTGTCGCTCAACACACAGATGTGCATGTTTTGAATGTCAACAGAAATACCGAACATCGCCGACTGACAGCCCGACCTGCTCAGCACCGTGGACGTCACCTGCAGCAAGTTGGTGGGCAGAGAACCCGCTGTCAAAGTGTAATAACGTAGTGTAATGTAATTTAACGTAATATAATGTAATGCAATGTAATATAATGTAATGTAATGTAATGTAATATGATGTAATGTAATGTAATGTAATGTGATGTGATGTGATGTACTATAATATAATGTAATATAATATAACATAATATAATGTAATATAACGTAATTATAACGTAATGTAATATAATGTAGTATAATGTAATATAATATAATATAATAATGTATAATGTAACAAGTTAAAGTCTGATGTTGCTTACACTCTGTACGTCCCCAGCCTGTCAGGATGCAGTCGTCGCCCACGTAGTCAGGAGCGTTGCTCGGAGCCAAACTGGCAGCGGCGATGTTGGGGTTGTTGAAGTCAAAATCACTAGAGAGTTGAATCACGGCGACGTCGTTTGCAAACGTGCCGCTGCCGTCGTTGTAGTTTTCATGCTAATAATAATAATAACAATAACAACCCTGTGCCTAATAGCTGTGAAATTAGCTGTATTATTCACTTTTATCTATTTACTTAGTTATTCATTTATTTTTATTCTTATTCTTATTTCTATTTATTCGTCAGCATCATGATTATCATTAACTGAACTTGGTATTGCGTAATAGTTTTCGTATACAGTCGCTTTAAATACTTCTTGATCTTGATTCTGTGTTATTTTTCTAGAATTAGAACTGCTAAAAGGAAAACAAATATCAATATTTTTTATTTATTTTATTTTAAAGAAAAGTTAGTGACAAACCTGTACAATGGAGGAAACACTTTTCTCAACTCCACCGGAAGTTCTGCTTGTCGAGCCAGCGTAGACAGAAAACAAACTGGATCTGAAATAATAATTAAACTTATTATTAGTTTGATTAACCATGATTATTAGTTTATTACTTGCAAAGGACGTTTTATTATAATACAAACTCACACTGTTTATTATATATTAGTTCATAATTACTAGTTTTTAAGACAAAAACTCTTTCCTTGCTAATAAATAAACACTCACATTGTTGTTGTTTTTACATATACTAGTTTATATTTATCAGTTATTAACACAAAAACTTACACTGTTTGTTACATATACTAGTCTATATTTACTAGCTATAAAGACAAAAACTGTTTCCTTGCTAATAAACAAAAACTTACACTCGTCCATCAACACAGTGAGCTGCAGTTAAAACTTTTCTCGTCTGGAAGATGACACACCCACACGTGTGAGAGCCCGAGTACCTCAGAGAACACTGGTAGGGGAAATCTTTGATGTCAGCTGGGGACCCGTCAAAGATGCGGTTCGTTGGTGACGACAACGTCTGCGCTGAAAAAGGAACAGAAGAACAAACTGTAAAAATAAAGTAATCACTTATTACTGAATAACAAGGAAGTCAGTCTAAATTAAGACAAACTGTAAAAATAAAGTAAACACTTGTTACTGAATAACAAGAGAGTCAGTCTAAATTAAGACAAACTGTAAAAATTCCAGTAGTTAATTTATACAAATAGGTTACCTGCCTTTAGGAACATCTAAACATATTAACTGGACCTTGCTGAATAGATGACAACTGTACACTGTTAAGATAAAAAGTTTCAGTATTCTCTCTCTCTCTCTCTCTCTCTCTCTCTCTCTCTCTCTCTCTCTCTCTCTCTCTCTCTCTCTCTCTCTCTCAGACTCTCTCTCTCTCTCTCTCTCTCTCTCTCTCTCTCTCTCTCTCTCTCTCTCTCTCTCTCTCTCTCTCTCTCTCTCTGGATGTCAGTCTCTCACTTTCTCTCTCTCAAAATGACTCTTATCATCATTATAAATAGCAGAAGAATTTTATTTTACCAAATATATAAAAGAAACCTTGCTACTCCTCTACATCAGAGGAATAACGCCATCTTTCAACCAATCATTTACAAAGAAGCAAACAATTTAAATAATTGAAAATTTTAATTATGAATAAATTGTACTGTGATCAGTAAATACTTAATATTCCTAGCAAGAATAATATATATATAAAAAAAAAAAAATGACTGGTATATTAAAACATTTTTAAATCCCTTGATTAAAAAAAAATAATAAAATGACATTACCAACGACGGCAACAACAAGGAGAACGGCAAACATCTTCGTCTGTTGTGATGAACTGCAGCTAAGTCTGAAGACGACGGCGGATTGAAGTTACTTTTATAGTAGAACATTTTAACTTTTACCTCAAACACCTGTTTTGTTCTCACTTTTAAACTTACTACTCCGAATTATTATTAATAATTTATTAGTAATTATAAATTATGCAAATGAGTTTAGGAACGAGGTTTTCATATAATTAAGTCATATAATTGTCACGTTCTAATCATTGAATTGTCAGTGATACAATAAAACTGACTATATAAACTTCTGTACGATCCTAGCCAAATTTTATTTACATCGAAACAGACAGGGTATGTCTGGAGATAAGTGTTTGTGGTACATGAAGATCGTCTGAGTAAACTTTTGTAACATTTAAGTTATAATTTTCTTTTTCTTGAATGTCCTCTTTTTTCTCTGAATTATAATATTAGGTGGTTGTTGTTTTTTGGGTGGAAGGGTGATTTTGTTTTCTTTGTGTGTGTATGTGTTTGTGTGTCTGTGTGTGTTTTATAAAATTCTTTTCTTTGTACGTTTAAGTTACAATATTCGTTGTTTTTTGGGGGCATTATTTAGGGATTTTTCTTTTGCTTTTTTTCGTCTAAGTTATAAAACTATTTTATATGTACGTTTAAGATACAGTATTCGTTTTCGCATACGTCTAAATTACCAAATTATTTTTCGTATACATCTAAGTTATAAAATAATTTTTGGGATACGTCAGTTATAATATTTTTTGTGTACATCTAAACGATATTCGTTTTCGTATATGTCTGAGTAATAAAATTATTTTTATTATACATCAGTTATATTTTTTTTGGTATATATGTAAGTTATAATATTTGTTTTCGTGTACGTCTAAGTTATAAAATTATTTTTTGTATACATCTAAGTTGTAATAGTGTGTGTGTGTGTGTGTGTGTGTGTCTAAGTTATAATATTCGTTTTGTTTTTCTGTGTGTACGTCTAGGTTATAATATTCGTTTTGGTATGTATTCAAGGTATAAAATTATTTTTTTGTGGACGTCTAAATTATTATCTTCTTCTATTTTTGTACATCGAAGTTATCATCTTCATCGAAGTTGCATTTTTTTTCTTGTATTTATATCTGGCGGCAATCGTGGTTACACTAAACTTGTTAAACTCAGTCTGTTACAATTATTTGTCTGTTCCACGAATTACCCGAGTGTGTTCGCCAGAGTGAGCGAGTTTTACAACTGGATGTCACGTCAGTAAAACCGGTGTTACGAAAATAAATTCCCGATGACAAATCAATGTTTCAATGACGTCTAAACGTGTGTTCTTCTTATACTTTGTATTTATTTATTTATTTTCTTGTTTTCCCTTTCTGCATTATAGCTTTATTTTTGTAGTAATAATAATAATAATAATGATAATAATAATAAAAAACAAAAGATCATGTAAACTTAATAAACTGAAACATTCTGTTTACTGTGACGTAATTAAAATAATTCTTAAATCTAAACAACTAAACGAAATAGTCTGATATAAATGTTTATTATTTGTTTTTATTTTTATCAAGTTATAAATACTGAATCGTTTATTCTTACATTATAAACCAGAAGAAAGAGCGATTTGATGAAATCAAATAGCTATGCTTTGTTATTTAATATAAATATTATTTGCAAAAAAATATTACGTTAAAAAAATTGGTGAAGTTGAATCTTTAAAACATCCTTAAAATAAAATAGCACACACTCTCACTGAATTGTAGTTATTGCGGAATTAACTGTTTAATCTTTTTTTTTTACATCATTTTGATATTTTGTTAGGTAATGTCTAGATAGAAAAATGTGTGATTTTGTTCACCTTCCTATCATGCCTCCTATTACTATACCGACTGCTTTAACCTACATACAAATTAAGACAACAAACAAACAAAATTAATTAACATAAAACAAAAGATAATTAAATAATGAAAGAAAAAACAAACAAACAAATAAATAAACATCCCTCGTCACTTTGAGAAAGTAAAAAGCGATGAGTGAATTCAGTTATTTTTATTATCATTATTAATATTATTTTTGTTGTTGTTATTATTATTATTATTAATGAATTAATAAAAGTTCATTTACTAATGTCAAATAAACTACTTTTTTATTTTAGTCGTATTTTTTTTTTAATTTGTTTAAATTATCTAAACTTATTTATTGTTTGTTTGTTTTTGCTTTGTTTGCTTATTTTTTTATTTATTTATTTATTTATTTATTTATTTATTTATTTATTTATTTATTGTTTGTTTGAATACCATAGATAATAAACAGACAGGAACAGTTATTTATTTATTTATATATAAGTATTAATCAATATCGATCTTCAACATCAGATTAATTTATTTGATATATTTATATACCATATTTATATGTTTATTTTGCTCTTTATATCCATTTTCATATTAAAACATTTGATTTCATGCCTGAGAAAATCATCAGAATATTAACAGAAATTTTTTACTTCAGCATTTAACGTGCGGTATTTTGGACTTTTAAGAATTATTCAGTAAGAATTATTCAGGTTCCGGAACTTTATAGACGAGATTTTGCTTAAAGTAGGTTTTAAGGCAATCATTTTACCTGGTTCCAGTTATTAATTGGACATCTATGAATCATAATAATAATAATAATAATAATAATAATAATAATAATAATAATAATAAGAACAGAAATAATAATAATAATATAGATTTTAATAACTGTTCAACATTTGTCAATAAGAACGAAACATATTTTGTGTTTCATTTATTTGATTTTAGATATTTTAATGACTTGATATCCAGTCGTAAAACTCGCTCACTCTGGCGTACACACTTGGGCGAGACGGATCACAGACGTTGTTGCTGGTAATTCCCCATGACGTCACACCAGCAATCACTCCTCTGCAGTTCATTGGTCCCCCGCTGTCACCCTGTAACAGCAAACACACAAAACTAATACTACTATCTAAACAACAATTTATATTTATTTATTTATTTATTATTTTTAAATAGATTTTAAATAGAGTTTAAATTTTGGTGTCATAATAGTAATACACAAACTAATACTACTATCTAAACAACAATTTCTATTTATTTATTTATTCATTTATTATTTATTATTATTACTATTATTATTATTATTATTTTAAATATATTTAAATTTTGCTGTCATTAAAGTAAAATTTGGTTTTATTATCTAAAAACTGTTGATTTTTATATTTCTTTTGTATATTTTTTCATTTTTATATATTTATGTATTTTTATTTTTTTATTTTATTTTTTTATTTATTTATTTTAAAACACTAACAAACCTTTTTATTGTAAACCTTCCAGCACATTTAAAACTCTTTTTCTAACATTCTAACACACAACCTATTTTCACTGTCATTGTCTCTTGTATACAGGACTAACAATTTGTTCATACTACTCCACCTTTACCCCATTTAACACTCTAGAACACTCTGTCGTCTACTGCGCTGTGTATGGAAGTAAGACAAACACAGACACGTGTCTCTGGTTGAAACAAACAAGTAAACCTCTTACACTGCATGAACCTCCTTTCTTGTTGTCGCTCAACACACAGATGTGCATGTTTTGAATGTCAACAGAAATACCGAACATCGCCGACTGACAGCCCGACCTGCTCAGCACCGTGGACGTCACCTGCAGCAAGTTGGTGGGCAGAGAACCCGCTGTCAAAGTGTAATAACGTAGTGTCATGTAATGTGATGTAATATAATATAATGTAATGTAATGTAATGTAATATAATATAATAAAATATAATATGATGTAATGTAATGTAATGTAATATAATGTAATGTAATATTATGTAATATAATATAATGTAATGTAATATAATGTAATGTAATAATATAATATAATGTAATAAATATAATGTAATAAAAATGTAATATAATATAATAATAATGTAATGTAATATAACACATAATATAATACAATATAATATAATATAAAAAAATATAATAAAGAAATAATGTTAACAAAAATAAAAACAAACTTTTAAAAATACATAAAATACGTATTAAATTTCTCATACTTTTCAATCCTCTTATAATAAAATTAAGTACAGTTTGTGATGTATTATTTTATATAGCAAACTATAATGTAAATATGAGTCATTTCTACTAAAAAGCTTAAATATAAACTAAAGATTTTGTAACAAGTCAAAGCTCTGATGTTACTAACGCTCTGAAAGTATAATAATAAAATATAATATAATATAATATAATATAATATAATATAATATAATATAATATAATATAATATAATAAATATAATATAATATAATATAAAATAATATAATATAATATAACACATAACATAATGCAGTATAATAATGTATAGTATAACAAGTCAATGTTACTTACACTCTATACGTCCCCAGCCTGTCAGGATGCAGTCGTCGCCCACGTAGTCAGGAGCGTTGCTCGGAGCCAAACTGGCAGCGGCGATGTTGGGGTTGTTGAAGTCAAAATCACTAGAGAGGTGGATCACGGCGACGTCGTTTGCAAACGTGCCGCTGCCGTCGTTGTAGTTTTCATGCTAGTAAAAAATAATAATAATAATAATAATAATAATAATAATAATAATAACAACCCTGTGCCTAATAGCTGTGAAATTAGCTGTATTATTCACTTTTATTTATTTATTCATTTATTTTTATTCTTATTCTTATTTCTATTTATTCGTCAGCATCATGATTATCATTAACTGAACTTGGTATTGCGTAATAGTTTTCGTATACAGTCGCTTTAAATACTTCTTGATCTTGATTCTATGTTATTTCTCTAGACTTAGAACTGCTAAAAGAAAAACAAATATCAATACTGGTTTAAGTGTAAATCTAATTAGAAATTTTAAATTATGAATAAAGAGATTTTAATGGAATTTTTATTTATTTTTATTTTAAAGAAAAATTAGTGACAAACCTGTACAATGGAGGAAACGCTTTTCTCAACTCCACCGGAAGTTCTGCTTGTCGAGCCAGCGTAGACAGAAAACAAACTGGAACTGAAATAATAATTAATCTTAATATTAGTTTTATTAACCATGATTATTAGTTTATTACTTGCAAAGGACGTTTTATTATAATACAAACTCACACTGTTTATTATATATTAGTTCATAATTACTAGTTTTTAAGACAAAAACTCTTTCCTTGCTAATAAATAAACACTCACATTGTTGTTGTTTTTACATATACTAGTTTATATTTATCAGTTATTAAAATAAAAACTGTTTGCTTGCTAATAAATAAAAACTTACACTCGTCCATCAACACAGTGAGCTGCAGTTAAAACTTTTCTCGTCTGGAAGATGACACACCCACACGTGTGAGAGCCCGAGTACCTCAGAGAACACTGGTAGGGGAAATCTTTGATGTCAGCTGGGGACCCGTCAAAGATGCGGTTCGTTGGTGACGACAACGTCTGCGCTGAAAAAGGAACAGAAGAACAAACTGTAAAAATAAAGCATCATTTATTACTGAATAACAAAGAAGTCTGTCTAAATTAAGACAAACTGTAAAAATAAATTAATCACTTATTACTGAATAACAAGGAAGTCTAAATTAAGACAAACTGTAAAAATAAAGTAATCACTTGTTACTGAATAACAAGAGAGTCAGTCTAAGTTAAGACAAACTGTAAAAAGTCTAGTAGTCAATTTACATAAATAGATTTCATGTCTGTAGGAACATCTAAATATGTTAAGAAGACCTTGCTGAATAGATGATAATTGTATGCTGTTAAGACAATAAGCTTCATTACTCTCTCTCTCTCTCTGTCTCTCTCTCTCTCTCTCTCTCTCTCTCTCTCTCTCTCTCTCTCTCTCTCAAAATGTCTCTTATCATCATTATTATAAATAGCAGAAGAATTTTATTTTACCAAATATATAAAAAGAAATCTTTCTACTTCTCTATATCAGAGGAAATTACGCCATCTTTTAGATCATCATTTACAAACAAACAAAAATTTAATTATCAAAAATTTTAATTATGAATAAAATATAGTGTAACCAATAAATTCTTTTTATTCCTAGCAACAATAATATAAAAAAAAAAAAAAAAAAAAAAAAATGACTGGTATATTAAAACATTCTTAAATCCCTTGATTAAAAAAAAATAATAAAATGACATTACCAACGACGGCAACAACAAGGAGGACGGCAAACATCTTCGTCTGTTGTGATGAACTGCAGCTAAGTCTGAAGACGACGGCGGATTGAAGTTACTTTTATAGTAGAACATTTTAACTTTTACCTCAAACACCTGTTTTGTTCTCATTTTTAAACTTACTACTCCAAATTATTATTAATCATTTATTAGTAATTATAAATTATGCAAATGAGTTTATGAACGAGGTTTTCATATAATTAAGCCATATAATTGTCACGTTCTAATCATTGAATTGTCAGTGATACAATAAAACTGACTATATAAACTTCTGTACGATCCTAGCCAAATTTTATTTACATCGAAACAGACAGGGTATTTCTGGAGCTAAATACCAGTGTACATGAAGATCGTCTGAGTAAACTTTTAAGTTTATAATATTTTTACTTTTTATGTACTTCTAAGTTATAACAGTCGGGTTTTATTATTTTATTTATTTATTTATTTATTTATTTTTTTTTTTTTGTACGTCTAAGTTATAAAATTGTTATAATATTCGTTTTTGTGTACGACAATGTTGTAATTTCTTTTTAGTATTCGTCTAAGTTATAATTATCTTTTTTTGTGTACGTCTAAGTTATAACTATCTTTTTTGTGTACGTCATAATTATAATCTTCTTATTTACTTTTTTTACCTCGAATTTATCATCTTCATTTTTGTGAACCTCTAAATTATAATCTTAATTTTGTTTACGTTTATAACGTTATAATATAGTTATAAGTTTTTTTTTTTTTTTTTCTTTTATGTTGGCCGTATTAGTGTAAATAAATTTGATCAACTCAGTCTTTTAGAATATTTTGCGCCAATGCATCTGTGTGAGGAATGATTTATTTTGACTCTTTCTTTACACGATTTCTACTGTTAAAAAAATTAAATTTTTAATATTTTCGTATTATTACCACCAGGTACTTTTTAATTAACTGAAAGAAAGAGATAGAACAACAGATTCAAAACATACTGTAATACTCTTGTCATTCTGATATAATAGCTATGCAGACATTTTCTGTAATGTGCACATAATTGAAAGTACACGTGAATATTCTACGAAATTTTCAAGTGCAGTGTCTTTAGATAATAGAGACAATTACTAATACACACAATATTCGGTATTATATACTTGGGCTTTCGACAATGAAACTAAGTCTTTAGACGAAAAAAACAGTATGCTAATTAATAAAAAAAAAATATTCGTCCGATCAGAAAGCAGGAATATAAGATTCGTTTTTTCAGTATCTTTGGCAACAGACACACACACACGCACATGCACAACATACACATGCACATACACACACACACATACAGATACACTCACACACACTCACACTCACACACACACACGCACGCACACACACACACACACACACACACACACTCTGAGTAGACATCATTTTTTCTAATGAAATGATTGATCAGTGTTATGCATGTTTTGATGAAGAATCAATTGATATGTTCATTACAATGCTGACAGCGTTGTTATCTGGGATCAATAGGTGATTTCACTTCTTTACTGGACTGGACAAGTCTTTCTTCTGGGTATATTTAAGTTTATACAAACACACGTACACGTGAATACAGATGTCTAGCTTAATTATTACTCTTATATTGATGTCGGTGACATTGTTGTTGTTGTTTTTTTAGTTGCTAAGAATGTATCTTGTTATTGTGATTATCATTATCATTATTATTATTATTATTATTATTATTATTATTATTATTATTATTATTATTGTTGTTGTTGTTGTTGTTGTTGTTGTTTTTGATATATATATATATATATTTTTTTTTTTTTAATAAATACTGAGAATAGTAGTAGTTGTAGTTGTTGTTGTAAATAGATGCGGCAGCAGGAACAGTTATAGTAGTAATAACTGGTGTATTAATGGACTGTTATTAGCAGTAGTAGTTATTGCTGTTGTAGTTGTAGCAGTAAATTTCATATTTTATTCTTCTATTCTTCATTATTAATGAAATTAGTAAATTAAAAAAAAAACGAAAAATTGCCGTAATATAACAATAAATGAGTAATGTAATAAAGTGTCATAAAAATTCCATAAGAAGATTTTAATATTACACTGAACTGTGTAGCATAGAATAGATTAGGATAGTATAGTACAGTACAAAATAGTATAGTACAGTTTAGTATAGTATACATAGTATATATATATATATATATATATATATATATATATAGTACAGTGTGGTGCAGTGTAGATAGTGTAGTATAGCAGAGTGTAGAGTACTGTTGTTTGGTGTAATACAGCTTAGTAAGGTTAAGTGTAGTGTAATGTTGTATAGTGCAGATTAGTGTTGTATAGTATACGACAGGCGATATGAAAATCTATTTACTGACAGCAGAATTCATTCTGTTTTGGGCTGGAAATGTAAGAGTGTAAATTTGGCTTCCGATTACAAATATTAATATAGAAGACAAGTTTAAAATCATTTTCAATACTTTTTAAATTTTATTATTATTACTATTATTATTATTATTGTGTTGTTGTTGTTGTTGCTGCTGCTGTTTTCTTAGTTGTCGGTGTTGTTTGCTGTTGTTGTCGTTCTAATATTATCATCATTACTACTACTACTACAACCACTACTACTATTACTACTACTACTACTACTATTATTATTATTAATTTTTGTTCTATTTTTTGTTTTTACTTCTTTATTTTAATGAATATGAACAAATTGCATACTCATTGTCTATCTTTAAGTTTAGTTATCATTAAAAAATTCTAATATTTTTTTCTTGTTTATAAAAGATAATCAAGGCTCACTACGTTAGAGCAAGAACCTGTTGTTGCTGTTTATAAAATACGCTTTGTTTGTTCTGAGAATAGATTGAAAAACGACAAAACCTTGAACGAAATATTCCACACCTGACTCAGCCGGTTACGTGGGAACTGTTACAGATGGTGTGAATATTCGATTGTACATTCCAGCGAGAAGAAGAAGCACAAAAGATTAAAACTGTCAGGAGTTCGTGTGACTGTTTGTTGTGTCAGTGGTAACGAGTGTTTCCGGAATCATTAGATTTCTTTGAGACAAAGTGTTAAGTTGTCTAACTGTCTCATTGAAACAAAAATCTATTGTCTCCTTCTGCTTTCTTCTCTCAAAGATGTTTTTGTTTAGATGTATAAAGATTATTTCGATTTTAGATGTATAAATAGAAATTATTGAATTAAAAAAGAAAAAAACAAAGAATAAATAGAAATAATTTGTAAAAGAAAGAAATAAAACTAAAACTAGCTAAGTTAAATCATTATTTATAAATAATTTAGTGTAAACAGAGAGAGAGAGAGAGAGAGAGAGAGAGAGAGAGAGAGAGAGAGAGAGAGAGAGAGAGAGAGAGAGAGAGAGAGAAAGAGAGAGAGAGAGAGAGAGAATAACATTATGATAATTCCCTGTTTACGGATGTTCTGTTTTAAAAAAAATCGCCTCTTGCATATATATTTATATAGTTATTGATTAATTGATTTAATTCTATTATCTATATTTTATCATCATCAACATCATCATCATTTTGTTGTTGTCATCGTCGTTGTTGTTGTTGTTGTTTGGACACAATCTCTCCGTTGTATTTATGCTGTAAATGTAAAAAAAAAAAGAAGCATGCTCTTTTACTCGATAACAAAAAGCTATTAAGCCTAACTGCTTCCATTATTATTATTTAGTAGGTGCAATATAAATCATTACCGTCCTGTGCATTATGGCTAATATAAACACAGCCGCGTGTTATCCTACACTGTGAAATTAAAACCGTGTAACGCCTCTCTGACTCGCTGAGGCGTAACTCAATACATACCACCGGAACACTGGTCTATTCTTCAGAACAGACGTGACAGATGAATGGTCCAATAGGCTTACGAGCAAAAAAAACAAGGCAAGAGCCAATCGTTAGCGGTGTAATGTTAGTCACGTGACAGACCGACCGGTCAAACTTGGCATGTCTATAATTGTAATATAATTCTTGATTTATTTAAACCTGGTGGGATATGGTTGAATTTTTCAATCATTATAAAATAAAAGTTATAAAAATAAATAAATAAATAAATAAATAAGTAAATAAATAAGTAAATACATAATGTATTACCTGAGGACTTACAAGGATGACGTCACGTCGTGGATGCTGCTGTGTTACTGTGTTTGTGTTTGTTGTGTGAAATGTGTTCTCATCAACATTCCTCATACAGGTGAGCGAAACGAACATTTTTTATTTTGCTGCTGATGTTGTTTTGCTGTTGTTATTCGTTTTTGGTGGTGATGGTGGTGGTGGAATTGCTGTTGTTGGTGGTGTTTTTAATGTTATTGGGTGTGATGGTGTTGTAGGTTTTGTTTGCTGTTGTTGTTTTTGGTGGTGTTGCTGTTTCTTTTGTAGTTGTTGTTGGTGCTGTTCGTATTTTTGTCGGTACTAATGATGGTGTCATTGTTGTTACTGGTTGTTGGTGTTGTTGTTGTTGTTGTTGTTGGTGTCCATGCCACTGTTTGGTTTAGTGTTATAATGATAATGCTAGTTTTTAATTCTTCATCTTCTTCTTCTTCTTCTTCTTCTTCTTCTTCTTCTTATTATTATTATTCTTATTTATTATTAATTCAGTATAATAGTAAAAACGGCAATTGTAACAGTAGTAACAGCAGCATCAGCAGCAGAGCAACACTTATATTAATAGTTGCAGCAGCATCCACAGTATTAATTGCAGCAAGCAAGTAGTAACAACAACAGCAACAGCAGTGATATTATCATTGTTGAGGTTTTTATTCTAATCGTTTCTGTTATTCTTAATATTACTATTACAACTTCTACTACTACTATTACTACTATTACTAATGCTGTCCTTATACTATTATTATTATTATTGCTACTAATATTATTATCGTTAATACTGCAACTGTTGCTGTTGTTGATCAGATATTTTTGTTTTGTTATGTTGTTAATCATGAGGTCTTTATAACTGTTGTCAGTTATGACGATGATAGTATGGCGATGATACTATTATTAGTAGTAGTAGTAGTAGCAGTAGTTGTTGTAGTTGTAGTAGTAGTAGAAGTAATAGTAATTGTACTAGTAATACTCATTTACTTACTTATTTAGGTTCTTATGAATTTAATTATTTACTACTTAGATACTTACTTACTAACTAATTGCTAACTCTTTATTGACAACTTATTTTCTTACTTACCTTAGCTTCCTATTTTATAACTTATTAACTTACATACATATTTATTTACTTACTTTCTTGCTTACAATTTATTAGCTAACTATGCAGTAAGTTACTGATTTATCTTTTTATTTAATTACTGCTTACTTTTTATTTAGCTGCTTATTTGATAACTTACTAACTTACGTCTGTTCGTTATTAGCTGCATCTGCAGTAGTAATTGCAGTAGGAAGTAGCAACAGTATTACAGTAGCATTATTATTTATATGTTTTAGTAGTAAATTCATAAGAACCCAAATAAGTAAGTAAATAGTATCACTAGTACAACTAGTACTATACTACTACTACTACAACTACAACAACTACTGCTACTACCACTACTAATAATAATAGTATCATCGTCACAGTAGTAATAGTAATGACAACAGATACAAAGACCTCATGATTAACAACATAACAAACCAAAAATATCTGATCAACAACAGCAACAGTAGCAGTATTAACCGTAATAATATTAGTACCAACTTTCTAACTTACTTATTTTCGTATTACTTATTTACGTCCTCGCTAACTAACTAACGTACTTACTTACTGACTTACTTGCAGGGCGGGCTCGGCAGTACATCTACTTCACAGAGAAGACGTCGTGGAACACGGCAAGTCGAGTCTGCCTCGGCGTAGGTGCTCGACTGGCCACCATCAACGACCCCCTCACGTCGTCACTGCTAGAAAACCTGACTGTAACAGACTGGGAGTCGTAAGTGTCAGTGTGTGTAATTTAGTGTAATGAAGGTTATTTTAGTCATTGCGTATATAAAATACTACAAGGAAATGCTTGGAAATATGTAGAGCATTTTTTATTTTTTATTGTTATTTTAAAACTTAAAAAAATAAAAAAAATAAAAAAAAAAACATTGAAAAAAATAAACAAATATCAAATAAACAAATATCAAATAAACAAATAATACCAACTTGCGAAATAATAAAAAAAACCTATGCTTTAAATAACAGTTATATCCATCAGATTTATTCTATGATTCAAATCACTATGTCTGAACTGAGATGTTAAATTATTAACAATTCGAATTTTTTATTTCTTTTTGTTCTTTTTAAAATATTATTTTACTTGTCTGTCTGTCTGTCTGTCTGTCTGTCTCTCTCTCTCCTTCTCTCTCTCTCTGTATATATATATATATATATTTCCATCCACCCATCATGTATATATGTATGTATGTATGTGTGTGTGTGTGTATGTGTGTGTATGTATGTATGTATGTATGTATGTATGTATGTATGTATGTATGTATCTGCCTATCTATCTTGTCACTGGGACCTTATCCGGACACATGTAACTTATCAAAAAATGAAGTCGCCCTGGCAACGAGACAATATCTGTTGTTCAGTGGGAAGAACGTTCGCCGGTCCAACTGATTCGAAGCGCTCTGCAATCTGCGGCTATTTCCGGCTATATCCGGCTATTTCCGCTCACATACCAGAAAGGCTTGGAGACCGTGAATTTAGCACGTAGAAATGCTGGTTACACATTTTGCAGTGGTCAACAACAACAACTACAACAACTACAACAGCCGCTGTCTCACTGCTGTCAGTGACATTGATAATCGAACTGTACAGTCCTGTCACACTGTCCATCTACCTAGATTCGGGTTTTAAATATTGGAATGGCCGTCTCATTGATATTTTTCCTTTATTTAAATTCACTCTGTACACACCGACTCACAACCTTACACGTACACACGTCATTAGAAGATATATTTAGCTATGTTTTGTTTAGAGATACATTAATCTACGTCTTGTTTAGAGGTATTTGTATCTACTTCTTGTTTAGAGATATGTTTACCTATATTTTGATAGAGATATATTTATCTACGTCTTGTTTAGAGATATATTTGTCTATATTTTATTTAGAGATACATTTATCTATGTCTTGTTTGGATAATATATTTTCTATGTCTTGTTCACAGATACAGTTATCTTGCTTAGGTTAGACTCATTCCCATATATATATATATATATATATATATGTTTTTATAGATATATATTTATCTGAAGCTTGTTTAGAGATTTATATAATAAATGACTTTGTTTTGAGAAATACATTTGCGTCTTGGTATATTTATCGTGTTTAGGAAATGGGACGATGCCTGGTTTGGTCTACATAGGACCTCGTCTAGCGCTGATGGTTTTTCCTGGTCAGACAGTCTCTGCTCCAACCTGTCGCAGTGGGAGAATTTCAAAGGAACCAAGGAAGCCGAATACGACAGTTCAAAGCTCTGCTTCCGTCTGAAGAAAAACAAGCTGGAATGGGAGAAAAAGGGTTGTAACGATAGAAACACGTTCATCTGTGAACAAGTTCTGTCCAGTAAGTGAGCTTGAAATAAATTAATGAACCATTAATCATTTGTTTTATTTTGAACTATTTTGAATTTTTTGTTACCTTTTATTAATATTATTATTTTTACATATATATATATAATCTTATTGTTTAGCCGTAATAGATCTTTTAAATAAACCTTCCCAAGGGCAGCAAATATCTTATATCTGCTTGAAAACACTTGATGAATACTACCTGGAAAGTGTCTAAAGGGAACAAGTACGACGGGAAGGAGTATAATGGGAAGGAGTCTAATGGGAAGGAGTCTAATGGGAAGGAGGCTAATGGGAAGGAGTCTAATGGGAAGGAGTCTAATGGGAAGGAAGCTAACGGGAAGGAGTCTAATGGGAAGGAGGCTAATGGGAAGGAGTCTAACGGGAAGGAGTTTAATGGGAAGGAGTCTAGTGCAAATGAGTCTAACGCTAAAGCGTATAACGGGAACTTGTCTGTAGGGATCGGGAATGAGGCAAACCGGAACAAGGCTAACGACAATGAGTAGAGGCACTATAACTGAGTTATGGCGTGAACGAGTCTAATGGGAACCAGTATAACAGGAACTAGTGAAAGCGGAACTAGCGTCACCAGGAACGAGTGTAACGGGAACGAGGCAAACCGGAACGAGTATAACAAGGAAACAAGTCTAAATGAACAAATCACGTCTAAGTGGACACGTCTAAGTGAGTACAGCAGCTGAAACGAGTGTGAGGAAACCGGGACGATGATAACGGGACACGAATGTTATGGGAATGGTGGTAACGGCAACTCGTTTACAGGAACATAACGGGAACGTCGAGTATGCCGAAATTTAGTCTAATTGGATCGATTCTAACGGCAGGGCATTTAAAGCAATTCAACGGAAACACATTTAAATTAACGAGAGTATAAGGTAAATGAGTCAAATGGGAACGAGTGTAACTGGGATGAGTTTAATGGGAACCAGTAAAACGGAAACACGTCAAACGGAATGAGCATGATGGGAACGGTTATAATGGGAACCAGTAAAACGAGAACTAGTCTAATGTTAGCCAGTATAACTAGTATAATATTAGCCATATATATATATATATTATATATATATATAGAGAGAGAGAGAGAGAGAGAGAGAGAGAGAGAGAGAGAGAGAGAGAGAGAGAGAGAGAGAGAGAGAGAGAGAGAGAGAGAGAGAGAGAATAAATTAACTTATGTATCAATGATCGTTGCAGGTCAGTGTGATTATGGAGATACGGGAACATACCTGACACCGACGCCGTTGACCAACGCTACGACAACGACGTGCCAGGCTTATTGTGAAACAGTTGAACGCTGTATGATGGCTGCAGTTGTTTCTTCAAGTCGTTCATGTGTTTTGGCGATTGCGTCTACAAACCAGTTTGGTCAGTTGTACTACCGAGATTGTCCACTGCTAGGTAATTTTAGTTTTGTTTACAGACACACACACTCACACGCACACACACATACACACACTCATACACACTGACACCAGAAGGAACGAGAGGCTCACAGTGACATTATCAACAACTGCAACAACAACATTAAAACCAATAACGGCATCACTAACATCTATCCAAAAATTGTCGATGTTATCATCATCATCAACTACAACGACGTTAAGAAACCAACAGCGTCATCATTAATGTCATTGGCATTACCAAGAACAACAGCGACGTTATTAGAACCAATAAATAACCGCATTGCTATCAACATCATCATCATCGTCTAAACAAGCTTTTATTAACATTACCGACAACACAAACGTTACAATCAGTTACAACATCACTGTCATTATTATCGAAAACGACCTCGTTGCAACCAGCAACACGACCATTATCGTAATCCAATCAAGTTTGTCATTCAACATCATCATCAGCAACAAAGTCATTATAAGCAAACTGTCAGAAACAAAAAAATGGCGTTTTATTATTAAAACACGAACCCAAACACAGCCACAGGTCTTTGGTCGTGCTTACTGCGAACAAACATCAATCATTTATAAAAAAAAAATAATAATAATAATAAAATAAAAAAATGAAAGAAAGACAAGAACACGAATATTCTCCAGGTTAGCAGCAGAAACTAAACCAATCTGCAGCGGTCAACACGAATACTAATCAATACACCTGGCTCGGTTCTTCTCTTGTCAGGATTCATTATGCTCTGTTATGACATGAATAAGTAACCGCAACCCTTTCTTCAGTTTGAACTGTGGTCATTACCGTCACAAAAGAATTCGTGTTGATTCACAGCCCGACTCGATCAGATCGATCGGCCATAATGAGAAAAAAAAAAAAAAAAAAAAAAAATTAACATTTATCCCAGGCAGCGAGTTCAAAGAGGCATTTTCGATAATTGCCTCTTACTGGGAATATTACAAAAATAAAATTAGTTTTAACGAAAATGAGGATTAAAATGTTTTGTTATATTCTCTGTTACGATACTGGGATCTACAGACTTGTACTAGAAACAAAAGCTAAAGCGACGACCCTATATATATGTAGTAAGTGATGAATAGCGATGATGACATAAAAAAAACAGCGACAACAGCAGCTATAACAACGACGACGTGTGCCATACCGAAACAAATAGCAGAAACAACAACAAAAATAATGATGATGATGATGACGTTGATGATGATGACTGCAACAGCAACATTAACAGCAATAGCAAAATAATATATCATCTTCAAATAGCAACCACAACGACGACAACAACAATAATTAATTAATTTAGTCAATTATAAATTATTTATTAATTACTAAATAAATAAATAATATAATATAATCAATTAAGAAGAATATAATAATAATAATAATAATAATAATAATAAATAACAACAATTAAAAAAAGATGCTGACGATGATAATTATATTTTTCCCTTCTTACAGGTGCAGTTAATAATTCAGATATAACATCTTATGAAAGCACGGACCACCACAGCAACACACCAACATCATGTCAACCAGAAAATATAACAACAGATCGAGGTACCAGTCTTTTCATGTTAGCAATAATAACAACGTTTCATTACAGAGGGCAGTAATGACATGTAGTAAATGTATTCAATCTCTCTCTCTCTCTCTCTCTCTCTCTCTCTCTCTCTCTCTCTCTCTCTCTCTCTCTCTCTCTCTCTCTCTCTCTCTCTCTCTCTCTCTCTCTCTCTCTCTCTCTCTCTCTCTCTCTCTCTCTTCTGTTACCACTGCTATTGCCACTGCGCTGTTACCACTGCTACATCTATTGCCACTGCGCTGCTACTACTACTACTACTACTACTACTACTACTATTATTATTATTATTATTATTATTATTATTATTATTTGTACAGGGATTCTTTCTGATATTATTCTACAAATCAACTCAACCATCGTATCAGAAGAACCAGTTCAAGTCACAGTTACCATGACAACATGCGAGGTGTCTGATTTGATGACGTCATCAGAACTGTCAACGTGTGTTCCTTCAATGCTAATATCGACAGTTGTTAGTACTGTTTACGTCACGCCTACCCCAGTGACGTCAGATCATATATCTACTAACGAACCTTGTTCGTGCGACGAGTCCTCTTTAACAATTCTGACGTCATCGAGTGTTACAGAATTGACGTCGTCAATTGTTACAGAAATGACGTCATCAAGTGGTACAGAACTGACGTCATCGGTTACTTCGGAACTCCCGAAGTCTACTGTTATCTGCAGTGCTTTGAACAATACCGAATTAACAAAAGAAGAACTGCAAGTCGTTTTAGAAAAAATAGTCGAACAACTCAAAGTCGACACGTCTGTTCTTTCGACGACGACACGGAAGAAAACGAGTGCTCCCGACACCAGGACGTCGTCCACGTCAATGGGGTACACGGCAGCAGCTCTGATGGCGATACCGTTCTTGTTCTTAGTTCTGGCAGACATTCCGACTATAATTCGACAAGTTCTAATTGATCACAGAAAATACAAAGGCAGTCCGTGATGATCTGCGACAATCTTTTTACATTAATAATAATAATAATAATAATAATAATAATAATAATAATAATAATAATGATAATAAAGATGATAATGATGATGTGGATGGTGATGAACAGAAGACAAGAACGACATTCTTACTAATTTAAAAGAGAGTGATACCTAAGGGAGATAATCCTTATAAATAACAATGAATAGTAACGATCAGACTTAAGCTGAAAAGCCAAGCAAAAAATAAAGTCAGTACTATTATTATTATTATTATTACAGATACTCTCTCTCTCTCTCTCTCTCTCTCTCTCTCTCTCTCTCTCTCTCTCTCTCTCTCTCTCTCTCTCTCTCTCTCTCTCTCTCTCTCTCAAAACAAATTGTCTTTTTAATATAATCTTAAAATTCGAAATACTTTTTTAATAATATATAATGTATTTGAGGTATTCTTAATTTTTGTTATTATTATTATTATTATTATTATTATTATTATTATTATTATTATTATTAATATTATTATTATATATTTTTAAAATGTATTTATCTTTTACTCTCTCTCATGATCAGATTTACTGAATTTTATTTTTAATAAAGTATTTAATTGTATTTGTGTTAAATAATTGTTTTTTATTTTATTAATATTCATGTTCAAATTAATATTGCCACCAGCAGCATACCTCTAATACAAATGTCAATCAAAAAATATTTTGAAACGTAATAAAAATAAAATTAAAAATAAAAAAAAAGCAAAGAAGAAAATATTAAATGATTATGCAGACTAAACTGTAACGTGTACACGTATGTAGATATACGTGTCTGTTTTTGTGTATGAGTGCGTGCGAGTGAGTTACCTTTCAGAATTCTTTGCCCTTTAACAAGTTTGTCCATTTTAACGCAGTGTCCGGTGTCCAGAAAAACAAGAAAGGAATATAGCGGAAAATACGAATACTGTATTTAGATAGTCATAAATCTGTGTATGTGTGTGTGTATTTGTGTGTGTCTGTATATGTGTTTGTCTGTGTATGTGTGTGTGTATTTGTGTGTGTCTGTATATGTGTGTGTCTGTGTATGTGTGTGTGTGTATGTATGTGTGTCTGTGTGTGTGTGTGTGTGTCTGTGTATGTGTATTTGTGTGTGTCTGTATATGTGTTTGTCTGTGTATGTGTGTTTCTCTTTGTGTGTGTGTCTCTGTGTATGTGTGTGTGTGTATGTGTGTGTCTGTGTATATGTGTGTGTCTGTGTATGTGTGTGTGTCTGTATATGTATGTGTGTCTGTGTGTGTGTGTGTGTGTGTGTGTCTGTATTTGTGTGTGTTTAGGAATAGTTATTCTACTGTACATCTGACACAGGTAATATTTATGAAGACTCTGGCACAAAAGTCAAAACGTGAGATGATGCACATTATACACCACCAGCTCACTGTGAAATCATTCATTTTGTTGTTGTTGTCTTGTTTTTGTTTTTTTTGTTTTTTTAAGCTGTCCCAGTGTCTGCAATTTTGATGTTGTGTATGCAGCTCAGTTTGCGATATGTTAATTTAGTTTTAAAAACGATCTAAATAAACTCTGTGTATGACATATTATTTCCAACGTCAACAACATGTGTTTCACTTATTTATCAAACAAACACACGCTGACTTTATTATTAGTATTAGTATTATTATTGCAGGTCTTTTTCCTTTCTTTTTCCTTTTTTATTTTTATTTATTTATTTAGTTTTTAATTATTATTATTAGGGGGCAAGGGTGAGAAACCATCATCTGAAACGCGCATGATCGGATGTTGTTCCGATTACAACATTTCTCGCATTTTCTCGTAGAAAGTCAGGGAATAGGATCTAAGAGTAAATAGGAAAAAACCCATTTACATATTTCATTACAAATTCAGATTTATTTATTTATTTCATTTTATTTCTAACAATCAGCCTAAACAGCATGTTTGGTGTTTTGGTCGTCTTATGTCTCACTGCTTCAGTTTCAGCTAAAGGTAACGTAATATGATTAAAATAGAAATTATAATTATAGAAAACAGTGAATATTAATGATTTAATTAATGGTTTTACTAGCGCTACTACTATTACAACTACTACTACTATTACTACTATTACTACTTATTATTATTATTATTATTAACGATAACGATATATATATGTATATGTATGTATGTGTCTGGTTATAGTTCCGTTTTTCTGTGATAGTGGATGTGTGTATGTGTGCGTTTGGGTGTGTGTGTGCGCGCGCGTGCATATGTTTCAGGCAAATTCATTTAAACGGTATACGTTTCAGGAAAGTTCAGAAAGCCTCAAGATAAACCAGGTTTTATATGGCATCCAGAATTAGTAAGTTAATGTTTTTTTACTTGCTAATATTTCAAATGGCATTTTAATATTAATTTTTTGCATAACACTATCGCACAGAAAATATTAAGATTACATATATATATATAGATATATATATATATATATCTGATGAAACTTAAAAATATAGAGGGTTTGAATTAAGATATTACCATTTGAATACATATACATATACAAACACAGATACATATATATGTGTGTGTGTGTGTGTGTGTGTGTGTGTGCGTGCGTGCGTGTGTGTGTTATGTTTATTTTAGTTTGTGGTGTATTTAGTAACAACAAGAACATTAGGTCTTGACTATAAAAATATGACATTTAGTTCATGGTAAAGAAAAATAATTTAAAAAAAGAGGTTTAGACAGCATCAGGGTAGACAAAAAAAAAAATTGTTTTTCAGATATATATATATTTTTTTATTTTATTTTATTAATACACTATTAGGTTAAGACAACTAATACATTAAGTTAGAGTATTCGACACTTCATTAGTAAGAAAACAAAATTTTATTTAGAAAAAAAAAGTTGTGCACAGAATTTCGTTTATAGTAAAAACAAATAAATAAAAAAATCAATAACTAAAAATATCAAATGAATATTAGAATTAGACAATATAAATATTACGTTTTATAAATATACAATGTATTATGTTATATTAAACGATATTTTGTTTACAGTGAAAAATAAAGCAACATTAGACTATAAAAATAAATAAATAATACATTTAGAAATAATA
>CM022677.1:26480043-26560043 GCA_012295275.1 Chrysomallon squamiferum
ATTTGGCGACGTCGATTTTGGTTGATTAATTTTTTTTTTTTTTTTTTTTTTTTTTTTTTTCATCAGATTTGATATGTCTTTACTTAAAATTTTTCCCAGTCTTACCTTTATATTTCCTGAAATTCATGTTTATTTACATAACCATTTGCTTTTTAAACACTTCAAATATTAATTTCAGTACATCACAAAACAAACGAATATAATTCCCCCCCTCACCCCATTTATAAGCATTGTTTACTCAGGAATGAATTACATGCAGGTTTCCAGGCTTTGACTAATTTAATATAACTTATCGTATAAGAAACACAGATACTATAAACAGTTCTCGATTCTTTCTTTGTTTACTTTTCCTACTTCTTTTTTTTTTTTTTTTACTTCTCTGGAAACCCAGTAAAATAATCTGTGTTTGGTTTTTGCACTGTTACAAAAATTCACGAACTTAACGAGACATCGCGTTTCAGTTGAAGGTGGACGGCGGGTATTTTCTGAAGTGAGAACTTTTCAACATCGCGAGCCGACGTCGAACACGACGTTTCTGACGTTGATAACTGAACGTGGACGTCGCCTCACTGTGTCTAAATCACATGTGCTGTTCACGTCAGCGCACAAGTCGGGCAACATGCAAACTAGGTTTGTTTTCAACTCGTTCTTAACCTAAGTTATTGTCGGTGTATATAATCAATCCAGTTTACATTATTCACTGAGTCTGCTACATAATCATCGGTTCACTGCATCTGTTATCCTTTCAGAACTTACTTTTAAATTAACAGAAATATTAATCACTTTCAGGGTATTTCTTTTTCTTAAATCGTATTGTCTATTACGAAAATAATGTCAATGTGTTATTGCTATAGAAAGGTACCCCACATACACCGTTCAATAACATACATGCCGTGACGTCATTGTAACATACAACGTTATGAAATTCTAAGCAAGTCTGTAGACAATGTTCATACATATTATATATATATATATATATAAAAAACAGACGATAATTAAAACTACACTGTTTAACAATATTCTCAGATTGAAAAATAAGTCGTATACCGTTACAACGTATTTCTAGTTCAACAGCGTCAAACGAGCCCTGTTTCGACGTAATAAATAAACAGATGGTTCGTTTCTTAATTATTTTATTGCAGATTCGCTGGGTCTGTAAAAACTGGAGATTATTTGTTTGACACGGAAAACTGTCCAGATGCTTTGTGCCCAGTGAAAGTGGTACACATACAACTTTGTGTCAAACAAGGTAGAGTTGATGACGATGACGATGACGATGATGATGATTATGATAACCCATGATGGTCATAATCTATACTGATGATGATGATGATGATAAATAAATATATAATATAATATGAGAGAAAGAGAGTAAAAGGAAGAAAGGAAGAATGGAGAGAAAAAAGAGAGCAAAACGAGAGAGAAAATGAATATTGTTGTTGTTACTATTAGCAATACTACAATTCTACTACTACTACTACTACTGCACTATTTCTACTACTACTACAGCCACTTCTACTACTACTACTACTACTACTGTTACCACTACTCTTACTACTACGACCACTACAACTACTACACATCCTTCTGTTGTTACTAATATTACTGCCAATAAAAAAAATACTACAACGAATAACAAACAAACAAACAAACAAAACAAACAAACAAGTAAATAAATAAATAATAAATAAACAAACAAACAAACAAACAAATAAACAAATAAATAAATAAATAAACAAATAAACAAACAAACAAATAAATAAACAAACAAACAAACAAACAAATAAACAAATAAACAAACAAACAAACAAACAAACAAATCAATAAATAAACAAATAAATAAACAAACAAATAAACAAATAAACAAATAAATAAACAAACAAACAAACAAACAAACAAACAAACAAACAAATAAATAAACAAACAAATAAACAAACAAACAAATAAATAAATAAACAAACAAATAAATAAACTCTGTGTTCCAGGTCTGTATAGTCCTCTGACAGAAACAGGGACTGTTGTCGTTAACGGAATTCTGTCGTCGTGTTTCGCAAACGTCATCGTCTCCCAAGACCTCGTCCAGTTCCTTCTGTTTCCCGTTCGAACGTTTCCATGGTTACTGGAACCGTGGCAGAACGGCGTCTGCAGTCCACTGTTATCAAACTTGCTTTATCTAGTTCGGTATTTGCTTCCTCGAGCCTGGGTTAGTACAGACTAAATGACGTGATGTTAATATTAATACTGAGACGTTTGAATGTTAAAAATAATAAATTCAGTTTCAGATGTTTATATATTTGTTATTATTATTATTATTATTATTATTATTATTATTGTTATTATTATTATCATTATTATTATTGTTTTTTGTTATTATTATTATTATTATTATTATTATTATTATTATTATTATTATTATCATCATCATCATATATTGAACTGGTACTCTCTCTCTCTCTCTCTCTCTCTCTCTCTCTCTCTCTCTCTCTCTCTCTCTCTCTCTCTCTCTCTCTCTCTTATCGTATATTCTTCTGTCTCTGTCTCTCTCTTTCTCTACATCTTTCGCTTGTAAACTGAATGATAGTTCTTGTGAAACTTTATCAGTTAAGGGACAAATTGGCGACCTGCCATTAAGTATGAAATACATTTTCTCTAATCCTAAACTCACTGAGTATTTTATTTAAAAAATAATGACAATGAGTCAGAACGATTATTATTATTATTATTATTATTATTTTTTTTTTTTTTGAATTAAAGTAAATTTTAATTCAAGTTAATTCATTAATAATAGTTAATTAAATGTAGGTGATAGTCAATTAGCAGTAGCCAATAATGACTTAGAAGTAGGTAATACTGAATTACAAGAAGGGAATACTGCAGCAGAAGTAAGTCATAATTAACTATAAGTAGGCAGTAATGAATTGGAAATAAATTATAGCTAATTAGAAGTAGGTAATATTTAATTAGAAGTAGGTAATATTTAATTAGAAATAGGTGATATTTAATTAGAAGTAGGTAATATGTAATTAGAAGTAGGTGACAATTAATTAGAAGTAGATGATATTTAATTAGAAGTAGGTGATATTTAATTAGAAGTAAGGATATTTAAATTAGAAGTAAGTGATATTTAATTAGAAGTAGGTAATATTTAATTAGAAGTAGGTGACAATTAATTAGAAGTAGGTGACAATTAGAAGTAGGTGATATTTAATTAGAAGTAGGTAATATTTAATTAGAAATAGGTGATATTTAATTAGAAGTAGGTAATATGTAATTAGAAGTAGGTGACAATTAATTAGAAGTAGATGATATTTAATTAGAAGTAGGTGTTATTTAATTAGAAGTAAGTGATATTTAAATTAGAAGTAAGTGATATTTAATTAGAAGTAGGTAATATTTAATTAGAAGTAGGTGACAATTAATTAGAAGTAGGTGACAATTAGAAGTAGGTGATATTTAATTAGAAGTAGGTACTATTTAATTAGAAGTAGGTGATATTTAATTAGAAGTAGGTGATAATTAATTAGAAGTAGGTGTTATTTAATTAGAAGTAGGTGATAATTAATTAGAAGTAGATGATATTTAATTAGAAGGAGATGATATTTAATTAGAAGTAGGTGATATTTAATTAGAAGTAGGTGTTATTTAATTAGAAGTAGGTGACATTTAATTAGAAGTAGGTGATAATTAATTAGAAGTAGGTGTTATTTAATTAGAAGTAGGTGATAATTAATTAGAAGTAGATGATATTTAATTAGAAGTAGGTGATATTTAATTAGAAGTAGGTGATAATTAATTAGAAGTAGATGATATTTAATTAGAAGTAGGTGACATTTAATTAGAAGTAGGTGATAATTAATTAGAAGTAGGTGTTATTTAATTAGAAGTAGGTGATAATTAATTAGACTCAGGTAGTAATATTCAAAATATTCACGCATTCACATTGTCCTGTTTACCTAAACCTGTTATCACACACTGCAGTGTGACTGGGTAGAACATTTTCACAACATTCAAGTGTAAAACTTCTCACTGTTACTGTCCACTTTACGACGCTCGCTTCAACTCGAGGTAAAGTTTGAAATATTGCGTACAGAAATTTTACTGCGCGTCTGTTGACATTGTACGAATCTCGAGTACCATGTGACAGGTACTTTGTAGTAGAGAACTTGCTATGGCTAATACATTTCACACACACACACACACACACACACACACACACACACACACACACACACACACACACAAAACTTATTGAAGCTTTAAAAAACGTAAACATCTACCACTACTATAATTTCCAGTGGTACTTACACAAACACTTTACAAAAAGCATATAGATTATATTTCCATACAGATGTATACTGTTACTACATTCTACTACTGTCACTACTATTACTACTACTACTACTACTACTACTACTACACCTACTGCAGCTACTACTATGCTATAGTGTAACTTAAATGCTATTGCTAAAACTTACCAAAGCTAGTACTAGTCGCTAGTTTATTTGGAGGGATGAAAAGGTCCTCGCAAACGTGTTTAAGTCACAGTCACACACTGGAAAACTACACAATGTGCATGCTTGCGAGTGCGTGTGTGCGTGTGCGTTTTTCTCAACATTCCTGGTTATGTCCATTGCTGCATAGATAATTATTACTACCATTACTACTATTGCGGTACTACTACGACGACAACTACAACTGCCACTACTGTTACTACAACTCTGCTATGACTTTAGTTAGTGTTACAACTGTTACCGATAACATTACTACTACAACAACAACAACTACTACTACTACTACTACAGCTACTACTACTGCGTTTATAATGTAATAACTGTTAATGCTTTTTTTGCTAATAACACACACACACACACTCACACAGACACACAATTTGAGCAACATTTTGACACAAAATATTTACGACACCTTATTTACCAACTACTCAAGAGTTGACTAAACACTTCAAGTCTGCTCTTGAAAAGCAGGGGAAGAAACATATGTTGTCTGACGCAGTATAATGAAAAGTAAATTAAGAGGTGTATATAAGAAAGAAAGGTTTGTCGTCTTCAGGTAGTCCTATAAGGATGTTGTCTTTAATTGTTCTTGCTGTTTTTGTGGGTAAGTTTTATTTATTGTTTGTTTGTTGTTTTGTTTATGTATGTATTTTTTTAGTGGTTTAGTTGTTAATTAGTCTATTCATTTATTTATTTAATTATTTATTTTATTTTTTATTTTTTTTTAATTATTTATTTAGTTCTTTTGTGTTTGTTAGTTTATTTATTTATTATTATTTTTTTTTTATTATTTATTTTGTGTTTGTTTATTATTCGTTTCTGTAGATTATAATTAAATATATAAATACTTGGAGGTTATTTTATTTTATTTTATTTATTAATTTAATTTACTTTTTATTTAGTATGATTTATTATTATTATTACTTGTATTATTTAGCAATGAATTAAGTGCATTTATATAATAGTAATTTTAATAAATGAATAATGGGTAATAATAATAACAATAATAACAATAACAATAACAATAATAATAATAACAAAAATAATAATAAATAAAAAAGAGCTTAAATAAATAAATAAATGAAAGGTCCTCTTGAAAAAAGAAGACTGAATGGGTAACATTCAACAAAGAAACAAGTCAACTGAAAACAACAATGGCAGTGAAATTGCAACACAGATTGAATAAGCCGAACATAAAATTGTTAAAGTATTCACTTCACAAAACATTCTCTGAGCTTTAGACTGATTAGAAACGCTTATGTGATCTATGAATATATATATAAAATGTCCTTTTATTTTAAGCACTCTTCTGGAAAATATCGTTTATGAAAATCGTTTACTACAAAATATTTTAGGGAACAAGGATTATGCATTTATGAAAATGATTTAATTTTATGTGTGTAGTATAGTTGTATATTTAAATAAAAATAAAGTTAATGTCTGAACAGACCATGGCAGAAATGGGAAAAGTTTTATTAATAATAAATACGTTGTACTAAGTAATAATAATAATAATAATAATAATAGTAGTAGAAGTAGTACTAGTATTATTATTATTATCATTATTATTATTATTATTATTATTATTATTATTATGACTATTATTATGACTATTATTATTATTATTATTATGACTATTATTATTATTATGTCTATTATGTTTATTATGTCTATTATTATTACTATTGATGTTGTTGTTGTTGTTGATGTTGTTGTTGATGTTGTTGTTGTTGTTCTTGCTGTTGATGTTGTTGTTGTTGTTGTTGTTATTGATGTTGTTGTTATTGATGTTGTTGTTGATGTTGTTGTTGTTGTTATTGATGTTGTTGTTGTTGTTGTTGTTGGTGGTGTTGTTGTTGATGTTGTTGTTGTTGTTGTTGTTGATGTTGATATTGTTGTTGTTGTTGTTGTTGCTGTAGGGCAGACGCTAGGTGGACCTAGCAGTCGTATTATCGGCGGTTCGCCGGCAGACATTGCAGACTTTCCCTTCCAGTGCTCGCTGGAGTACCTGGGCTCCATCTCGTGTGGGTGTGTCATTTACCAGGCCGACAAAGTCCTGACCGCGGCTCACTGCGTGGAGGGGAGAGTGTAAGCTCACTTAATACTCACGTCACATACACATGTGTTTTAGTTCAGTACACAGAAACTGAGATAATCACAGAGTACGTTGTATTGTACGTAGTACTGTTTTATCAGAGTTCCTTGATAGCAAATAATAATAATAATAAGTAATAAGAAGAAGAAGAAGAAGAATAGTTTACAGATTTAAATATATATCTATGAATATTTATACGAGTGTGTATATTTGTGTGTGTAATTATTTTTATGATTATTATTATTATTATTATTATTATTATTATTATTATTATTATTATTACTTTCTATTTTTAGAACTAGTTCATTAGGAGTTTATGCAGGTTCAACGAGTATGACTGTTGGAGGTGTGTTGAAAAACGTCTCTAAAATCATCAAGGTTTCAAATCTTTACTTTCTTCTTTATTGAATAACTTTATTCTAAATAGCTCGCCAGAATTTTTGTGCAGGGCAGGGAAGATATTATTATTAACATCTCTAAAATGACTGGATATAAACCTGGATTAAGGGAGAATAAAGCTGTCATTTATTTTATATATATGTAGTTAATTAATTAATTAATTCTAAACTGTGAATAAATTAAGAAGAACGAAATAAATAAATGATACAGGCATAGTTGATAAATTTGGACATATACAGATATTAATAATTACTTATATACGATTACGATATTATACAATTTTCGATGGTTGATAACAGCCATATTCCGCTTCATTACAGATATAGTTCCACAAATCTTCAGTTAATGTAACAAAACACAATAATAAAAAAAAAATCATTCTACAGATAAAATAAAGTTGCTCAGTTTTACGTAATTTATTTATTTATTTCAGCATGAAAACTATGACGACGGAACTGGGACGTTCGCCAACGACATCGCCATTTTATATCTGTCTGACCCCTTCGACCTCAGCGATCCCAACATCGAGGCTGGTATCCTCGCCCCTAGCGACGCCCCTGATTTTGTGGGAGAAGACTGCACAATGACAGGGTGGGGTCTGATGGACAGTGAGTAGAGATTACATGTACACACAAATAACAATCATAACAATAATAACAGTAATAATAATAATAATAATAATAATAATAATAATAATAATAGTAATAATAATAATAATAATAATAATAATAATAATAATAATAATAATAATAGTAGTAGTATAATAACAATAATAATACTAACAGCAATAACAATAATAATAATAGTAATAATAAAAATAATAACAATAATAATAATAATAATAACAACAATAATAATAGTAGTAGTAGTAGTAATAGTTATAATAATAATAATAATAATAATAATAATAATAATAATAATAATAATAATAATAATAATAATAATAATAATAAACACAACAACAATGACAACAATATCTCTAACGACAACATTTAAGCTGAGTTAAGTGAACTTGTTTCAGACGGCAACGTGTTGCCTGACGACCTGAGGAAGCTGACAGCTCGAGTGATAACTGGGTCCGAGTGTCAGAGGAAGATGAGCGACGTGTACCAGGTGACCATACGCGACATGCACCTCTGCATCATGACAGCGGGCAAAAACGGCGGAACCTGCACAGTAATAACAATATTCATTTATTTATTTATTTATTTATTTATTTATTTATTTATTTATTTATTTAGTTATATTTTTCGGGGCTGAAATGGGGTTACTTGCACAGTAATAATAATAATAATAATGATGATGATGAATAATAATAATAATAATAATAATAATAATAATAATAATAATAATAATAATAATAATAATAAAATTATTATTATTATTATTATTAATATAGAAACATTATTTGTGTTTTTGCCTGTGTGTACATGTGTGTGTGTGTGTGTGTTAACCTTATTATTTTTTTATCACTATTATTTTTGTCATGAGTGTTTTCGTTTATTTTATTCTGTTGCCAGGGTGATAGTGGAGGACCGTTGAAATGCAGAGGGTACATAGCCGGGGTGACGTCATGGGGGGCCACGCTGGAGGGGGAGTGCCAGCCTGATTACCCCAGCGTGTTCACGAGAATCAGTCATTTCTACGACTGGATTTCTCGTCACTAAACACAACCGTCTTAGTTTTATCGCTAAATAAACAAAGTGGTTCTTGCTATTTATTTATGTGTTGTTGTTTGTTTTTCATTTTAAACCAGTACATGTCTTAGTTGCTCCATGTAGTATCAAGTAAGCTGGTGATAAATGCAGCATGTAAATACTGTTAAAACTGTTTTTCAGTCTTGTGAAATAATCACGTTCTTTATATATATATATAAAGATAAGCCGTGACGTATCACTGGAAGTAGGAGGAGTTTACTCCGCGAAGTAAAAAAAATATATAAACGATTAGAGTTATCTACCTTTAAGTGATAAGTGTTCACACACACATAGATTAGAGTTACGTCCCTTGCGTGAGATGTATTCACTAAGCTTATGGGATAAGTTAGGGGTTAGGGTGCAGGCAGGGGGAGATCAGGTGCCTGTAAGCTTAGTCAGTACATCTCTCGTAAGGGACATAACTCTAAATCTATGTTCGTGAACACATATCACTAAAGGGAAATAAATCTAATCGAAATAATTTTATATACTATTTTTCAGCCTTGTGGAAAAATCACTTTCTTTATATTATATATATATGTATGTAATATGGTCACGTAGGCAGAAATGTGTAAATGGTTAAGTCTAGACTGGCGTCTAAATGTTAATAAACAACTAGTCACTGTTTGGAAAAACTAGATTTGGATGAAAAGCTGGTAAAAATAGAATGTGACAGTATTTTCAAAAATATAATTATCCTTTAATTTATATAACTTATAACATCACAAAAAAAAAAAAAAATTAAAGTCATCAAAATTGACGTCAATGAAGTAACACATTTTTATCTGAATAAAATTTGCTGGTATTTGGCCTTCATAATCTGTGGAAAATCGGGGATTCATTTCAGTCATTTAGCAAACACAACACTGAATATCTCCTACAGCTTCAAACCAGTATTCGTGTATTTTAAAGAAGATTTCTCAAGCCCTATAGTATCTTTAAGCAGGCCGCTGAAATTATCAAATGTTAATTAATTGCAGTAATTAGTTCAAATGTACCTTACAGTTTAATTATTAATTTCCCAATTTAAGTAACTGCTAATTCATTTACTTCTTTGAAATATGACAAACTGTAAAGGAAACTTTAAACTTTTCTGTCAATTCTCCATTGTTTATCAAAGCTCACATATTTAGAAACAAATATGAAGATGAAGCTGAATTAAGTATAATATATTGTGACATTTGGGTTTTAGAAAATAATAGAAACACAAACGAAGAGAAATTTTATTTCATTTTCACTAAAGGAGATGATTCCTGCTTGCTCTGTCAATCATGATGCTGTTCAGAGAATCCATTTGTTACTTTAAGTCTTGTTTATATAAATTCAAAGAATAAAACTGTGTAATCTACCTACCTATCTATCTATCTATCTATCTATCTATGTAGATGTACTAATGAATAACAGCTGAAGGCTTTTAGTTTCAAGATTTGTATCTGATTATCTACAAGAGTTCAGACATTGTTTATTTTTCTGTAAGAGAAAAACTTTAATTTGATTAAGTTTTGTTTGTTCGTTTGTTTTTAAACATAATTTCAGTTTTGAAATTAGATTTCTTTCATTATTTTTGAAGTTACTTTCTTACAGTCACAAAGAAAACAGTTCAGAGTTGTTCACTTGCACATCTTCTGTTAAATTATCCGTGATAAAACTGTTCTTCTTCTTCTGGTTCTGACTAATTAATAGTAAAATAATTCCTAAAAGTTAACAATACGTAAGGCATTTCAAATATACTCAGTCTTTCAAGGTATTTTCTTATTACAATTCTGTATATCAAATATTAAAAATCTTTCATCTTTTATTCAAAAATTTACTGTCGTTTTTAAATACATTTTTAAATGTGACCATACTTGGAATGGTTTCAAAAGTCCAGTTCAGTTGTAAAAGTCTCTGTGTGTATGTTTGTGTGTGTGTGTGTGTGTGTGTGTGTGTGTGTGTGTGTGTGTGTGTGTGTGTTTGTCTCTCTGCCATGTGTGTTCAATGTATCAATCTATCTGGCTGTCTGTCTGACTTTCTATCTATTTATAAAATGCTTCTATGTATGTACCTACTCTCTCTCTCTCTCTCTCTCTCTCTCTCTCTCTCTCTCTCTCTCTCTCTCTCTCTCTCTCTCTCTCTCTCTCTCTCTCTCTGTGTGTGTGTGTGTGTGTGTGTGTGTATATGTACACGCATATACATACACACACTCATACACACTGTGAATGTATATAAATATATATATCAAGGACATTAATGGAAGTCTCTCTATCTTTTCAACATATACTGAGTCTATAAAGGTAAATATCCATTGCTGCATTTATAACAATGAATAATAATAATTGTATAGCAGTATCTCCTTATTCTTGCCCTTTCTCACATTTTCCTGTAATAAACCCGTTACAATTAATACAGTATTAAATATTTTTCAATATTTTAGACTTCTCATAATAAAATCAAAAATATAACTATTACACCTATAATTAATTATAAAATTCTATGTGGAATATTACCTTAACCTGGCACCTTTCCACCTGTTCTGTGATAATTCTATTTTAATGTTAATGTTTTTCGTGTTCAGTCGTAATAGCATTGTTCTCAATGTGAGAGAGATACATTATGAGAGATTTTATTATATCAAATACAATTATTATTAAATGTTTTATGTTGCTGAGGAAGGCAACATTTTAAGTAGGGAAGAGTGTAGAATGGAGAAATAATAGACATTGCTTCCTATTGTGTAAAGGTCAGATTATGTAATGTGTTAAAGTAATTAGTGGGGAGTAAGTGCTAGCAAGCTAGATTAAGATGTCTCTGCCTCCTATTGGGAACTTTCATGTGACATGACCATATATGGCAATTTCTGCCTGGAATTTTTCGGGGGACGTTCTCAGAGCAAAAGGCTGCACTTTGGCCTTGGACATTGCAGGACTTAAACTATTGCTAGTGAAGGTGGAGACACTGGCATGTGTGTGTTTTCTGTATTATCTTTTTTTTTTTTTTTTTTTTTTTTTTTTTGTATTGGTTTGGAACTGTAGCATTTTTATTATGATTTGTTTTCAATGAACTTGGTCAGTTTGTCCTCCTTGGAGACGACATTGTTGCTATGTTGTAAATGTTAACATTGCTATATCACGAATTACCTAGTATTAAAGCCCTTTAATTGGAAACCCCATCTTGTTTGTTTATTCCTTAGACAGTTAGCTAAGAGAACCGCTTGCTTCCACCCTCCGTTACATTTGGTGTCACAAGTGGGATTATAAGGCGGTTAGGACTAAACTGATATTTAGAAATAGGTGAAAGACAACCAATACACTCACCTGACCAGGCCTACAGAAGATTTGATGTTGACGATTATGCGAGACTACATGCTCGACAACACAAGATTCCTAACTGAAGAGAGATACCTGATGTACATGATTCCAAATACTGAAAAAAAATTAGTAATAATAACATATTTATTAGGATGTGAGTATTCACCATAATATTAAGTTTACGATGTTATAACTAATGGCAAACATTAGTCATTGAAGTCTGGTGAGTGTTTAATGCAGTTTTTAAATAAAGTATTTCTGGATTGGATTCGCGACATCAAAGCTCAGCTCGAGCTGAAACCTCAAACTGATAACTCGTTTCCTAAAGAGCTCTTAGCCAGGTCCTGCCAGGTTGGAATTACATAATCACGTAGATATTTTTCATGTTCTTCGTGCACAGTCTTTCTTGTACTTCTGTGAGAATAAGATATTTGTGACAAGTCAGGACGAGCGTTTGTTGTTAAATGCAAGTCAGCGATTCTCAGTGGAACAAATGCGTGGGAAAAATATCCCAGACGCTTGTACTTTTAATAGCGGTGTCTTAAGTGCAGTGATACCTTACCTTGACTTATTATTCTGAAAAAAATGTTTAATTCGTAAAAACGCTGGATTATTATTCTGAAAAAAAAAGAACCACCCACTTTTCTAATTAAAATTGAAAAACCAGGTAGTTACAGCGACTGTTGTCAGAACCACCCTGAATAAGTCTGGATCGAGGTCAAATATATCAAAATTGAGAGAGAGAGAGAGAGAGAGAGAGAGAGAGAGAGAGAGAGAGACAGAGACAGAGACAGAGAGAGAGAGAGAGAGAGAGAGAGAGAGAGAGAGAGAGAGAGAGAGAGAGAGAGAGAGAGCATTTTTAACAAATTTCATAACTGCATTTATATCAAAACACATACAGTCAATGTCGACGACAATAACAACAATAATAACACGAAGAATAAATAAATAAATAAATTAAAAAATGCTGAAGTTATTATGAACAAGAGATAAAAATAAATGACCTATATTTTCTTGCCAGATTGTTTTTCTTTTTTTGCTGAGAATAATAATAATAATAATAATAATAATAATAATGTCTGAAAGCAATATTGGTAATAATAATTAATGATTATAAATGATGATTATGATAATAATAATAATAAAAACAGTAAATATAGTAAAAATAATTATAAAAGTAATAATACACCAACAACAATAAAAATAATAACCAAAACAACAAAATAATAATAATAACAAAAGCTAATAAAATAACAAACAATAATAAAAAATAGAATAACAATAATAAAAATAGTTATAATAATAATGAAAATATGTATATAACAATAATAACAAATAGTATAACAATAATAAAAATAGGATAACAATAGTAACATAAATATAGCAAAAATAACAACAAGACTCTACTTACGAGGACATTTGTGTTTTGAAAAACACTCAACGAGGATGTTGTAGCTGCTGTTGCCCCTGCATCGTGGTTGCTGGTTGTTGATCGGTGGACACCTTCTGGTCAGTGTGATGAACTGATAACCAGTTCTCTTTCCACAGGTCACACTGCAAGGTCCAGTCACAGTCCTCACCCACGTGGTCCATTGTCCGCACACTGGAAAACAGACGTCACGTGACTCAGGCTGGGTGGGGCTTCAGAATGTGGGTTCAAGACTCGATAACGGATTTTTTTTTTTTTTAGGTATATAGTGTGTGTGTGTGTGTATGTTTGCCTGTGTAATTATGTGTATATGTGTGTGTGTGTCTATATATATATAGAGAGAGAGAGCTGTGTGTGTGAGTATATGTAAATGTATATGTTTGTCTGCTACTGTGTATGTGTGTCTGTATGTATCTGTCTTTATTTAGATTGAGGACATGTTAATGAATATCTTTGTTATGTATGTTTGTTTTGTGAAGGTGTATGTGTGAATGTGTGTGTGAGTGAGTAAATGTATATGTGGTTCTCCATGTATGTTTCTGTGAGTGTGTATATATATATATATATATATACATGTATGTGTCTGTATATTTGTATTTGTCTGTGTATGTGTGTGTCTGTGTTATAAGAAATAAAAAGTGGGTGACATATATCAATACAAAAGTTTGTATTGTGAGAAGATAGTCAATTATCTTCATTAATAACTTGTACTGTCACTGAAACAAATAAAACTGTGAAAATAAAACTGTTTTAGTCAGTGTTTTAAAATGTGACTGGAAACACACTACACTTTTTTTACTAAAACAAGCAATATTCTATGAGAGAGAGAGAGAGAGAGAGAGAGAGAGAGAGAGAGAGAGAGAGAGAGAGAGAGAGAGAGAGAGAGAGAGAGAGAACACATACTTTGTACAAGATGTGTAATACTGTTCAGCTTGGTTTAAATTTAAAATCGTCTCAATACGAACTGAATAGAGATAGAGAGAGAGAGAGGCATAACTATTATAGTTAGGTGTCACAACAGTGATAAAAGCTATATTATTATTTCTGTATTATTATTGTTGTTGTTATAGTGTTTAATATTATTATTATTATCATCATCATCATCATCATCATCATCATTATTATTATTATTATTATTATTATTATTATTATTATTATTATTATTATTATTACTTGGAGCTGTTGAAGTATTAATACTAGCAGTGGCAGTTGTACTGGTCGGATTAACAATAGTGGGTGTTGTTGTAGTTGTGACATTAGTTATTGCTTTTGAAAGAGTTGTCGTTTGTGTAGCTGTTGCTAGTGCTGTAAATTACAAGTTGCAGCAGAGAGACAAATATCGAATACATTTCTCGCACCACTGCAACTGCTCAGATTGAACAAAGGTAACTGTGTTATTTGATAACGAGACTGATACTCAAAATCACCCGCTTGTGTGGGTCGCAATTCTTCAGATACTTGGCTTGTCATAAAATTACAGTAAAACTGGCAACATCCTGGTCTGCTAAAAACGAATTGCATAATGGCGGCGAAAATAACAAAACCTCACTCTTCTGTGGGCAATTGACGTCATGTCACGTGATCCGTAGTTTTGTAAAATGACAATTAAAACTGCACGCCGTGTTTATAACGAACACGCCTTAGCAACGGTGACCAGCGGTAATGAAAAAAAAAAAATGTATATTATTTTTAAAAAGAGACAAACAGACTTACGTGCGTACGTTAATACACGTTTTCATACACATACATACACATGCATACATACATACATCTATATATATACATAGAAACATACATATACACATACACTAACACGCATACACACGTACGCTGGAAAAAGTCTTTAATCGTAAATTATCTCAGTTCTCATTACACGTTGTCCCACACTCGTCTAACTTCAGTTTTCTCTGCACTTCAAAACTAAACATTTCATATCTTGTAGTTTATTCTGCACTCCACAGAATTTATAACCTTCACCTAGTGTATTTTTATTGTTTATAATAAATTATGTAGTACCCTGTATTTACATAAATAACAACCACAATACACACAAACAATAACACACACACACACACAAACACAGATATATACACACATACATTCACACACACACATATATACACGTTCATACACACAAATACAAACACACACGCGCACACAGTGTTTTAGCAAATGATAAGCATAATAATTATATTAAACATATGTACACACAATGATATATTTTATTTTTTGTATTGTTTTTTATTTATTTATTTATTTACTTATTTATTTATTATTTATTAATATACACATATATGGTTTTAATTAACATTTTATTTTAAAACTGAACAAGTTTTAAAGTTAGTATTTATATTTCATTTAAACATTTAAAATAAACATAATAAAAATAAAAAATAAAAAAAAAAAAAAAAAAAAAAAAAAAATGCTTATAATGGAGACGGTGAAGTTCAATTATGTAAAGCAATGAATTGTTTTTTTACACAGAGCTACAGACATTAATAATTTTAAAATTTAATTTAAATCTTTTATATTTAAATTCGAAAACAAAAAATAGAACGGACCAGAATTTATGTTAAATAAAGCACTAAATATTTGTACGTTCGCAGGTTTCAGGGTTAAAAGATATATTAAAATGTTTTATATAAACTGAAAAATAAAAATACAGACGTGACACAAATGCTGAATTTAGATTATATAAAGCTGTGAATATTTCTGTGTACACAGATTTAAGTATTAATTGAAAAACAAAAAAGGCTTCATATAAAATGAAAAAGACAAATATTGACTCACACAAACGGTCAATGTGGTTTATATAACGCAATTTTTCTTTGTATACAGGGGCAAATTTTTTTTTAAAACTACAAAATTATACAAGTTAAAAAAGAAAAAAAAAACACGACCGTTCAAGTTTAATCCTTGCAAAAACCACGTGACTCAGTTTTAGTTGACACCACGTTACCACCGACAGAGCGACCCCGACAGAACGACCCCCGCTGCTTCTATAGCAGTGTTGTTGATGACGTAGGACTGTTGTTGTACTTGTTGCTGTTGAAATATGAGTCTGGTACAGGCTGCATCTTGTTGGGGCTGTGACAGCAATAAAGAAAATTCACAACTCAAAGTATGAAATGATAATATCACTTGAAACGTGGCATACGTATCATAGAAATATTTTCTGTAAAAGGAGAGTACTTCCTTATAACCTCCCCGTTACATACACAGACCACACACACACACACACACACATACACACACACACACACACACACACACACACACACACACACAAACACACAGACACACACAAACATACAATTCAGGTAAACACACATAAACGGATACTCTCACACACACACGCACACACACAACATTGTCTTTCACTCTTCTCTGTCTCTTTAGTTATCTTTTGCTAGATCTCTCTCTCTCTCTCTCTCTCTCTCTCTCTCTCTCTCTCTCTCTCTCTCTCTCTCTCTCTCTCTCTCTCTACATATATATATATGTCTCTAGTGCAGACAAAGATATATATATATATATATATATATATATATATTATGTCTCTGTTCAGATGCACTAACACTTTGGAAGACAGAAGGACATGTACAAACAGGGTGACAGAGAAAAGGTAGAGACAGTGAATGAGCGAAAGAGAGACAGACTGAGGGAGACAGTGAGAGAAAATGAGAAATAGAAATAAATATATATATATGAGACAAAGAATAAAAAATGAGCAAAGAAACTAAGAATGCTCAAATACGGAGAGAGAAATAAAAAGAAAGTGAAAAAATAAAAATGATAGAAAGAAAAAAAAAATGAGTCAAATAATTATTGTTATTATTCTTGTTGTTGCTATTGTTGTCAATAGTGTCATTTCTTTATTATTATTATTTTATTATTATTATTATTATTATTATTATTATTTATTATTATTATTATTATTATTATTATTATTATTATCACTCCTGTTGTTGGTAACGGTGGTGGTTATGGTGATGACATTGCTGTCGCTGCTGTTTTTAGAATTATGTTTACAAATGTTTATCTGGTTGCTAAAGAGCACGAAAGTTCCACTCCCAATTCTCTTTATACTGTATTCTAATATCTGACATTAAATTTCAAAAACTGATAATAAAGTGAAACGAGGTCGAGAGTAAAGGTAAAAGGAAAGGGTTTTCAGCCAATGGAAACGCAACGTATAAAAGGTGACTGTTAGTCCGGAGACGTAATTTTGAAACCGATACAGCTGACTGACAGACGAGTTTTAATCTTACGTAAGAAAACTTCTGAGAGCGGTCTTCCTACTTTGTAAGTAACATTGTAGTAGTAGTAGTAATATAATAGTAGAAGAAGTAGTAGATGATGTTGTTGTTGTTGTTGTTGTTGTAATATTAATAGTAGTAATTGTAATTTTAGAATTCCTGTAATTGTTTCTTTTTTTTGAGGGTTTAAAAAAAATAATAATAGCAGTTGTTATAACATTCGAATCTAGAGCTAGAACGTATATATGTTTTATTTATTCTGATCTTTTCTTTTTGTTTTCATTTTAAATATAGTTAGTAAATATAGTTGTTGTTAATGATGATGTTGTCGAATCTATAACTAGATTATATATGTAGATAGTAACAAGTTTATATATATATATAGTTATCAGTTAAGAATACTAAAAATAATGGCTGTTGATATTGCCGTCGTCGTTGTTGTTGTTGTTGATGTTGTATCTTTCAGGATCAATCAGCATGAAACTTGTGGCCTTTTTCTTCTGTTTGCTTCTCGCTGCCGTTCAAGGTTTGTTGAATACTTTTTTTTTTTTTTTTTTTTTTTATATCGTTAAACATTTCACACTTACATTTCCTTTTAGATATATATACACCCATCATTTTTGTCTTCTTCTTTTACTTTCTCTTCTCGGAATCTTCTGTTTATCTTCTGTCCTTTATTTTTTTTTTTTTTTTTTTTTTTTTTTTTTTTCATTTATCTTTGGACTATTTTCTTATTCTCCTAATTTTTCTTTACTTTTTTTCTTCTTCTTTGATTGACAATTAAATTAATACTCTGAAAAAAAAATATATATTTTTTTTTAGCGGCTGCAAGCAACGATACAGATACTGGAAACGTATGTGTTATACGAGCTATGAATCACTAAGTATTATCATTTTATTATCATCATCATTGTCATCATCATAATAATTATTATTATTATTATTATTGTTTGTTGTTGTGTGAGTCGATATTCATAAACTTACTGATCAAAACGTTCAAAAAACGCGATAAATTTTCAAACGAGCTAATGACGTCATAAATTTATTATTCAAAAATCTATTTAATACGTCATAATCCAACTGTGCTATCTACTAATTACGTCATAATCACAATTATTTTATTTATTTATTTATTTTTTTTAATCTATCAGTCACGTCATAAATATATTACCTACGTCAATAAAAAAAAAATAAAAAAAAAAAAAGAAAGAAAGAAAGCAAAAAAGAATTGTTTTTTATTTTTATTTTATTTTTTTAATGGTTTAAATATAAACTATACTAAATTATGACGTATGATTTTTCTTCAGTCTGGAGTAGCAGAGTCTGCCGTCTGCGCCGCTCAGATTCTGATTCTTGGTTCAGCAGCCGCAGTGATGTTTCTTACGAAATAAAAGTGTGTCGACGTACTTTCCTCCTTGTCCAGTGAGCATTCATGAACCATCGCTTCTTCCAGCATTTTGATTGGATGATCCTGGATTCCGTGTTTTTGTCTCCTGTCTGCTGTAGCACTGACTTTCTCAAATGACTTGATATAACCGTTTTAGTAATAATAATAATATTATTATTTATTTATTTGTTTATTTATTTATTTGTTTGTTTGTTTGTTTGTTTGTTTATTTATTTGTTTATTTGTTTGTTTATTTATTTATTTACTTGTTATTTTATTATTATTATTATTATTATTATTATTAATTTTATATAATAGTTTTATTATTATTTTTTAATTCTAATTATGATTATTATTAATTTCTTCTGATACTTATAGTACATTACTCTGTCATAGACATATTTCATAAATAAATGTTTTATTTTCTTTCTTTTGTTTCTTTTCTGTTGTTGTGCTTTTCCTTTGCTTTTGTGTTTTGTAGAGGTTGAGGGATTTCTTTCTTTGTTTTTCTTGTTTTAAGATCGATATAAGCTGGAAACATTTGAAATTAAAAACGCGTGACATTTAAAACCAGGTGTAAATATTTTTTAAAGTATAACATAACGTAAGACAAATTTAAAAATAAATATTAAATAATTAAATAAATAAATAAATAAATAAATAAGGTTCTTGAACAGTTAAATTGGGCAGTCAGTTACTATGGTAACTGGACAATTGTTATGGTATTCTCGCCAGTGTTACTAGTGAAAATCAGAGTGAGAACACATACTTTATACGAGTTGTGTAATACTGTTTAGCTTGGTTTAAATCTAAAATCGTCTGAATACGAACTGAACAGAAAAAAAAAAAAAAAAAAAAAAATGAAAAGCGAATTTAATCCTCTCCTCTCCTTTCTTTTTTTTTTCTTTTTTTTCTTGTGTATTTTATATCAGTTTTTGTTCTGCTGAAATAAAACTGAGCTATTCTCGCCAGTGTTACCAGTGAAAACCAGAGTGAGAAGTAGTAAAAAAAAAAAAAAAAAAAAAAAAAAAAAAATTTTCAAACTCGAATTGTCTATGTAACTACATATATGTGTCTCTGGATAATATTTAGACGTGTGTGTGTGTGTGTGTGTGTTTATGTTCGGGTGGGGTTGCGTGCGCGTGCATATGTGATACAGATAAATGAAACAAAACAATTAGAAAAATTCAAGAAAACAAAAACAAAAGCAATTAAATTTAAATGTATGATCTCTCTCTCTCTCGCTCTCTCTCTCGCTCTCTCTCTCTCTCTCTCTCTCTCTCTCTCTCTCTCTCTCTCTCTCTCTCTCTCTCTCTCTCTCTCTCTCTCTCTCTCTCTCTCTCTCTCTCTCTCTCTCTCTCTCTCTCTCTGCTATTTCTCCCTTAGAAAACATTTTCTCTTTATATATATTTCTTTTGTTTACTTATAAAGGCAACTTCGAATCATGTACCGAAAAGTCCTTATTTCTTTTTTTTCTAATTATTTATTTTATTTTATTATTATCATTTTTTTTTTTTATGATTGTATTTTCCTTTTTTATTATTTATTCTTTTATTACTGTTATATCAAGGCTAAATGTAATTTAATAACGTAACATGCGATATATCACGTAAAGTGACATATTCACTTCAGCGTCTTTCCATCAATCAAACACTGTTCAGGTACTTCCCGGTTATCGAGTCCTTTGATCACTCTTTTCTTTTCACCGTGTTTTATTGAAGTAATTATGCAACCTATTCTACTGTATGGGGATCGTTAAATCAAGCGTTTTCTGAAATGCAAAATTAATGCAAATGACGCAATTCTGTGTGTTAATAAATGTTCTCCCCTGGACTGATTCACCGTGGTGAAATAGGAACAACTCTTTCTTGTACTTCTGTGAGAATAAGATATTTGTGACAAGTCAGGACGAGTGTTTGCTGTTAAATGCAAGTCAGCGATTCTCAATGGAACAAATGCGTGTGAAAAATATCCCAGACGCTTGAACTTTTAATAGCGGTGTCTTAAGTGCAGTGGTACCTTACCTTGACTTACGCGTTTAATTCGTAATTTCGCTGGATTATTATTCTGAAAAAAATATTTTATAATTAAATAAAAACCAGGGTCTTAATCAATGGTCACTGAACACTTTTTTTTTTTTTTCTAAATTTTAATCCAGAGAAATTATAATTAACCTACAAGAAACAGCTTTAGAATTTTTTTGTTTATTACTCCACGACGATCTGGGACAAAAAACTGACAAACGGAAGTACATTAATTTGCATAAATTCAAAATGGCCGCTTGAGTCTTGAATGTTCTAGTTCAATGCTGTCATACGTAAATATAGCCGAAAAATCCCTAAAAATAACACACTAAAAACAAAGAAAAACAAAAAAGAGAAACAGCGTATTAAAAGCAAAAAAACAACTGCAAACGAACTAGATTCTTATTGTTTCAGTGTGCGGATGACACGATTATTTCCGTTCGAAATACTCAGTCTGTTGTTTCATTTTGTTACTGCCAAAAACATAGGCAATTTAAATATTCAAGACGTACAGTATTATTATTCTATACGTCTTGAATATTCAAACTGCCTACGTTTTTATTCCCTTGTAACCGTAACATATTTTATTAATGGTATTTTATCACACACACACGCGCACACGCACACGCATAAAACAGCAGAAGTAGTAGATGCACAGTAGCAGTCGTAATGGCATAAATAGTAGTAGTAGTAACAGTAGAAGTGGTAGAAATAGAAGTAGTAGTAGTAGTGATGGTACTAACTAGTAATAGTAGTAGTATAGAAATAAAATAACAAAAACAATTACCTGAAATAATAAATAACATTTAACAATAACAAATGATTAATATAGTACTAATATTTGTAATAATAGTCTTCATAACAATAGATGTAGTAGTTGTAGTTTTGTTGTTGTTGTAGCTCTAACAGCAGTAATTCTGTTAATATATATATCTGTGGGAGGGGTTGAAAATGGCAAGGAATATAAAACGAAAGGAAAAAAAAGATAAAAACAATGACCTGAACACATCGGACATTGCAATCCTGTTTCCTGTCATCTGAAATTACAACAATACTCATTAGTATTTGTTTATTTCACACACACACACACACATACATTTATATATATATATATATAATCACACATATTTACACATTACAGACACACACATATACACACAATATATATACACACACAAATGATATATATATATGTATATATAATTATACATACAACTCGACATATTCACAAACCATCAAGTCAAGCAAATACTCACAAAGCTATATAATCTACATACTCACATACATTATATCACTGAAGTAATAAGAAATAGCCATGCAGTATGTCCTATATTTCAAATATACATGTCACACGTACTATCGTACAAATCATATGTCAACAAAATCGATATCGACAAATTAAACTAAAGTAGAATGACGCACTTTGTATCGAGTTCGCGATACAAATCATTGATATACAAGCCTGGTACAATTCATTACTCAGTATTTTGATTATTAGAATGTCTCGATATAAACACACACACAAACACACACAAACAGACACTATACTACACCTATATATACAAAAACACACGCACACACAGATCAAAACTCTTGTGCTGGGTTGGTATAATAATCAAATACGTTTTTCTCATGAATAATAAGAATTAAAGATCAGCCTACAGAACCATGCGTGCAATTAAATATTCACTCATATATATACATCTAAATAATTATAGATATCTGTAAAGACATTACATAGACATACACAGACAAAGACACACGCACATAAATACAAACACAGGCACACACACACAAATACCTTCACATGTGCAGACTATACTTTACGAGAATATGAGACGTCATTAAGGGACGTAATCCTTTCTGAGAAAAAATACGTGTTCTTTGAAGAGTCGTCTCCCTGGACTTAAAATAAATTAAATAAAAATAAACAAACAAATAAATAGATAAATAAATAAATAAATAAATACAAATTTCACATTTATTTCTTTCATTTTACTAATTTTCTAAATCAAACATGTCAAAGACTCTCCTTATGGTTTTCGACTTTACAAATGGCCGAATCCAAACTCTAAGAAAGGCCTGTCATAATCATGTGGAAACCGGTAACCGGGTTAAATTTAGAATATTTGTATCTACTCAAGCTGTTGTAGTTGTACTGTTGTTTTTAATGAAGAGTTGTTACCTTCTTGTTGTTGTTGTTGTTGCTATTGTTGTTATTGTTGTTGTTTTTACGAATGAATCATTTAGCGAAAAAAATTCCCTTCTGTAAATTTTATATTGCAGACAAATAACATGAAAAACGTAAATGTGCTGATCATCAGGAGTTATTTCCCCTGGTATGAGCCAGCACTTAGAAATATCCAACTTTAATAAACATAATAACAATTACCTCTGGTAGAAGCAACAATAGTACTAGTACTAGTACTAGTAATAGCAGTAGTAATTGTAGTAGTAGTAATTGTAGCAGTTGTGGCAGTAGTAATAGTAGTAGTAGTTATTGTTTATGTTGAAGAACTAGTAAAAATAATAATAATACCAGTAGATATTGCAGTGGTAGCTGCTGCTGTTGCTACTGTTACCTTTTTTTCGCGTGGTAGTCATTTGATAATGTTGTAGTTGCTGCTATTCACGTTAACATACCGTATGAAATAAACAAACGTAAATTACCGATGATGTCAACAATACTATGACGTATGTTTAAACATTATTCGCAGAATTGTACCTCAAATGAACAAACGGTAAGAATAATTTACTATTTCTTATATATACATTTATATGTGTTTGAGTCTGTGTATGTATGTGTGTGTGTATGTAGTGTTGTTTGCGTGTATGTGTTTGTGGGGGGGGTGTTTTAAACAGTTCATTCTCGCGACCGTCGAGCTATTTATGAACAATCAAATAATAATAATCATAATCATCATCATCGTCATTATCATCATCAATTAATTAATTAATTATACCTTTATGTATAGATATATATCCACTGAACATACTTTCCATGCCATTTTCCGAGACAAACTGACATTCATTCACAAAAATCGTGACTAAGCAACCCAAACAGAAGTAGGTCGGCTTCATTGAATGAAAAAAAAAAATAATAATAATAAAATAACTTGGGGAAATTTCCCTGCCAACCCAGTTCAGTAGGTTAAAAATTATAATGAACTTTATACTCTCGTTCCCTCTGTAACCGTGTCTCAGAAACTCTGCTTAGCACTGTTTCTCACTGAATCAAAAATAATTTTCTAACATTAATATTAAGTCATATATATATATATGTATTCGTTAACACACACATACATATATATAATCAAACATACATACATATATATATTAAAACATCAAAAATAATATATTAAACATATACACGCACACACATATTCACATACTTATACCTTTACATATAGATAAACACACCCACACACGAACATACACGAAATACGCTAACACGTGTACCTGCGTGAGTGTGCGTGTATGTGTATGCACATGTAAATCGCACATTACCAATCATCCAGACGCTGGGAAATACGCAAACTCTTTTAAACATAAAAAACTCAACAATCACGCCTCAGTTTTTAAATTTACAGAAGAAACATCCACATTTTCGTCACTCATCTAACTTCATCTCCAAAGCTATTTGTTTCATCGATGTGCATCCCTGCTAAATGCTGATCGAACCCTGACTTCTATACGTGCCGCAAACATAAATAGAAATGCCAAGTCAGTGTGGTGACGTTATAAATAGGTCAACGTCTCCCACTTACAAGTTCGATAATAAATTCATTTCATTAGGTCATCTGGGTTCATTTAAGTCAGTACCTCTTGTTCTATTACTGAGCAGTAAATTACTCTCTCCGTTATCTTTCTTTCTTCTCTCTCTCTTTTTCCCTCTCTGTCTCATTCTCTTTTTTTTTCTCTCTCTCCCAGTATCTCTCTCTCTATCTCTATCTCTCCGTTTCTCTCCCTATCTCTTTCTATCTATCTATCTGAAATTCAAACAAATAGATATATGAAATAACATCACAAATGGAAAAACGAGTTTAATATTATTCTATACTGATACTATGTTTTACCTAAGATTGATAATCAATACACAAACGTTAAAAACTGATTTTCACTTACTATAAAAAATTTATATTATAAATTTAAAAAACCAAAACCAAAAAAAAAAAAACCCAATAAATCCCCCCCCAAAAAAAACACCAAACCCCTCCCCATATATATATATAATTGTATTACAGTACGGATCTATGCGTATTGTATTGGAATATATATTTATTATTGTAAATATTTAGATGTACAATTTACATTTAATTATTATTGTACATTGTTTGTATATTAAATTTTAATATTATTGAATATGTGTATGTTAATGTCCCTGTTATGTACGCTCACGTTTCAATATTCATTTATTTGCTATTGTGGATATTTATATATTAAATTTGAATATTTATGTATTGATAAGCATATTCATTTAGTAGAATTTAATGTTTATATAATGATTTATATAATACTCTGTGTATGTTGCATTTATTATTATCCTAATTATGTACAAGTATGTATTACTGTAAATATTAAAGCGTGTATATGTATATATATGTGTGTCTATATATGTATAGACACAGCGACACAGAAAGAGAGAGAGAGAGAGAGAGAGAGAGAGAGAGAGAGAGAGAGAGAGAGAGAGAGAGAGACAAAGACAGAAACAGAGAGAGAGAAAAAGAGAGAGAGACAGACAGAGACAGAGAGCATTTTTAACGTTTCATAATTACATTTATATCAAAACACATTCACTCAATGTCGACGACAATAACAATAACAACAATAATAACAGGAGAATAAATAAATAAATAAATACAAAATGCTGAAGACATTAAGAACAAGAGATAAAAACAAATGACCTATATTATCTTCGGAGATTTTTTTTTTTGCTTAGAATAATAATAATAATAATAATAATAATAATAATAATAATAATAATATGATAACAACAACCAGAGAAGGAATGATAATAATATTAACAATAATAATAACAGTAGCAATAAATAGTAATAATAAAATTACTAACAACAGAAATAATAATAATAAGAGCAGAAATGATGATAATAATAATAATAATAATAATAATAATATTAGTAATGACAAGAAAAATAATAATAGTAATAAGTTTAATACTAATAATATTAATAAGTTTAATACTAATAAAAGTAACAGTAGCAGTAATGATAATAATAATAGTAATAATAATAATAATAATAAGAAGAAGAAGAAGAACAGTAATAACAACAATGACAGCAATTATGGTAATAATAATTAATGATTATGATAATACTATTAATAAAAACAGTAAAGATAATAAAAATAATAATAAAAGTAATACAACAATAAAACTAATAACAAAAATAACAAAATAACGATAAAAACAAAAATCCATAAAATAACAATAATAACAAAAACTAATAAGATAACAAACAATAATAACAAAAACTAATAAGATAACAAACAATACTAAAATATAGTATCACAATAATAAAAATAGGTATAACAATAATAAAAATAGTATTAACAATAATAAAAACAAAATAACAATAATACAATTAGGATAACAATAATAACATAAATATAACAAAAATAACAACAAGACTCGACTTACGAGGACATTTATGTTTTGAAGAACACTCAACGAGGGTGTTGTAGCTGCTGTTGCCCCTGCATCGTGGTTGCTGGTTGTTGATCGGTGGACACCTTCTGGTCAGTGTGACGAACTGATAACCACAGGTCACACTGCAAGGTCCAGTCACAGGCCTCACCCACGTGGTCCAATGTCCGCACACTGGTAAACAGACGTCACGTGACTCAGGCTGGGTGGGGCTTCAGAATGTGGGTTCAAGACTCGATAACGGAATATTTTTTTGTTTTAGATTTATGGTGTGTGTGTGCGTGTATGTATGCCTGTGTAATTATGTGTATATGTGTGTGTGTCTCTCTCTCTATATATATATATAGCTGTATGTGTGCATCTGTCTTTATTTAGATTGAGGACATGTTAATGAATATCTTTGTTATGTATGTTTGTTTTGTGAAGGTGTATGTGTGAATGTGTGTGTGAGTGAGTAAATGTATATGTGTGTCTCCATGTATGTTTCTGTGAGTGTGTATATATATGTATACATGTATGTGTCTGTATATTTGTATTTGTCTGTGTATGTGTGTGCCTGTGTTATAAGAAATAAAAAGTGGGTAGCATATAACAATACGAAAGTGTGTATTGTAAGAAGATAGTCAGTTATCTTCATTAATAATTTGTAATGTCACTGAAACAAATAAAACTAAAACTAAAACTGTTTTAGTTAGACAGTGTTTTAAAATGTGACTGGAAACACACTACACTTTTTTACTAAAGCAAGCAATATTCTAGAGAGAGAGAGAGAGAGAGATAGAGGGTATAACTATAATTGTTAGGTGTCACAGCAGTTTATCTATTAAATGTGATAAAAGCTCTATTATTATTTCTGTATTATTATTGTTGTTGTTATAGTGGTTAATTATTATTATTATTATTATTATTATTATTACTTGGAGCTGTTGAAGTATTAATAGTAGCAGTGGCAGTTGTAATGGTCGGATTAACAATAGTGGGTGTTGTAGTTGTAACATTAGTTATTGCTTTTGAAATAGTTGTCGTTTTTGTAGTTGTTGCTAGTGCTGCAAAGTTGCAGCAGTGAAATAATTAAATTCATTCGCATCACTGCATATGCGCAGATTGAACAAACATATATTATGTGTTATTTGATAACGAGACTGATACTCAAAATTACCCGCTTGTGTGGGTCGCAATTCTTCAGATACTTGGCTTGTCATAAAATTACAGTAAAACTGGCAACATCCTGGTCTGCTTAAAACGAATTGCATAATGGCGTAGTTTTGTAAAATGACAATTAAAACTGCACGCCGTGTTTGTAACGAATACGACCTTAGCAACGGTGACCAGCGGTAATGAAAAAAAAAAAATTTATTTTTAAAAAGAGACGTGCATTAATACATGCATATTTTCATACATAGATACACTCGTACATACATAAATACATATATACACACATGCATAGATATATACATATATAAGAATATGCATAGACATATACATAGAAACATACATATATACATACACTAACACACATACACACGCACATATAGTTGCATAAATACCTACATTTATATATACATACCTACATACATAAATACATACATACACATATATATAAATATATATATATATACACACACACACACACATATAAATTTATGGATTGCGAAAGAACGAGTTCCAGTCTCGTCAGCGGCATCTGAGGTTGTGATTGGACTTTGTCTTCCTGCACCATTGCGTTCCCGAATATTGTCTATGTGCATAACACAACAAAACATTAATTCCTACAGACACTCCTCGCTTAACGACCTACCCATTTAACGACCGCGTAAACTTACGATCAGCTTTCCGACCAGTCGTACACTGTAAGAGGTCTTTAATCGTAAATCACCTCGTTTCTCAGTATTCAATTTAGATTATATAAAACAGTGATTATTTCTGTGTACACAGATTAAAGTATTAATTAAAAAAACAAAAAATGCTTTATATAAAATGAAAAAGACAAAGATTGACTCACACAAATGGTCAATGTGGTTTATATAACGCAATTTTTCTTTGTGTACAGGTGCAAAGATTTGAAAAGATTTGTAGCATTGTTGTTGATGACGTCGCACTGTTGTTGTACTTGTTGCTGTTGAAATACGTGTATGGTACATGCTGCGTCTTGTTGCAGTTGTGGCAGCAATAAAGAAAATTAGATTCCAGCGATTCACAACTTTCTGTCTCTCTGTATATATACACACACATGAATACATACATACACATATAAGTACATGCATATATATATTCATAGAAACATTCATATATACATACACTAACACACATACACATATACTTGCATACATACAGTTATACAGACATACCTACATACATAAATACATATATACATACTTACATATATATATACATACATACATACATATAGATAGATAGATATAAAATATATATATATATATATATATATATATATATATATATATATTATGTCTCTGTTCAGATGCACTAAAACTTTGGAAGACAGAAGGACATGTACAAACAGGGTGACAGAGAAAAGGTAGAGTGAGTGAATGAGCGAAAGAGAGACAGACTGAGGGAGACAGTGAGAGAAAATGAGAAAGAGAATGAGAAATATATATATATATGAGACAAAGAATAAAAAATGAGCAAAGAAACTAAGAAAGAACAAATATGGAGAGAGAAATTGAAAGAAAGTGAAAAAATAAAAATGCTAGAAAGAAAAAAATGAATAATAATAAATTGAGACAAATAATTATTGTTATTGTTCGTGTTGTTGTCAATAGTGTCATTACTTTATTATTATTATTATTATTTTTATTATTACTATTATCTGGTTGCTAAGGAGCACGAAAGTTCCAGTCCCAATTCTCATTATACTGTATTCTAATATCTGACAGTAAATTTCAAAAACTGATAATAAAATAAAACGAGATCGAGAGAAAAGGTAAAAGGAAAGGGTTTTCAGCCAATGGGAACGCAACGTATAAAAGGTGACTATTAGTCCGGAGACGTAATTTTGAAACCGATACTGCTGTGTGACAGACGAGTTTCAATCTTACGTAAGAAAACTTCTGAGAGCGGTCTTCGTACTTTGTAAGTAACGTTGTAGTAGTAGCAGTAATAGTAGTAGTAGTAGTAGTAATATAATAGTAGAAGAAGTAGTAGATGTTGTTGTTGTTGTTGTTGTAATATTAATAGTAGTAATTGTAATTTTAGAATTCCAATAATTTCTTCTTTTTTTTTGAGGGTTTTAAAAAAGTTAATAATAGCAGTTGTTGTCGTCGTTGTTATAACCTTCGAATCTAGAGCTAGAACGTATATATGTTTTATTAATTCTGATCTTTTCTGTTTGTTTTCATTTTAAATATAGTTAGTAAATATAGTTGTTGTTAATGATGATGTTGTCGTCGATGTTGTCGAATCTATAACTAGATTATATATGTAGATAGTAACAAATTTATATATATATAGTTATCAGTTAAGAATACTAAAAGTAATGGCTGTTGATGTTGCCGTCGACGTTGTTGTTGTTGCTGATGTTGTATCTTTCAGGATCAATCAGCATGAAACTTCTGACATTTTTCTTCTGTTTGCTTCTCGCTGCCTTTCAAGGTTTGTCAATGTTTTTTTGTTTTTCCTTTTCGTGTTTTCGTTATTTTTAATCCTTAAACATTTCACACTTACATTTCCTTTACATATATATATATCATTTTTGTCTTCTTCTTTTACTTTCTCTTCTCCGGAATCTTCCGTTTATCTTCTGTCCATTATTTAATTTTTAATTTGTTTTTTTCCTTTTTATTTATCTCTGGAAGATTTTCATATTCTCCTTATTTTTCTTTACCTAATTTTCTTTTTCTTCTTTGATTGACAATTAAATTAGTAATTTGAACAAAAAAAAATTGTTAATTTTTCGTAGCGGTTGCAGAGAGCACAACTACACCAGTGTTTACAACAAGTCAAAACGTATGTATTACACGAGCCATGAATCACTAAGTATTATAATTTTATTATTATCAGCATCATAATAATAATTATTATTATTGTTGTTGTGGTTGTTCAGTCCGTCGTTATTCATAAACTTAATGATCAAAACGTTCAAAAAAGGCGGTACGTTTTCAAACGAGCTAATGACGTCATAAATTTATTATTAAAAAATCTATTTAATACGTCATAATCCTACTGTGCAGTCTACTAATTACGTCATAATCACAATTATTTTTCTTTGTCTTTTTTTATATTTTTTATTTTTTAAATCAATCACGTCATAAATACATTACCTACGTTAATAAAAAAGAAAAAAAAAAGAAAGAAAAAAGAAAGAAAGATTTTTTTTTTCAATTTTAATGGTTTAAATATAAACTGTACTAAATTATGACGTATGACCTGATTTTCAGTCTGGAGTAGCAGAGTCTGCCGTCTGCGCCGCTCAGATTCTGATTCTTGGTTCAGCAGCCGCAGTGATGATTCTTACGAAATAAAAGTGTGTCGACGTAATTTCCTCCTTGTCCAGTGAGCATTCATGAACCATCGCTTCTTCCAGCATTTTGATTGGATGATCCTGGATTTCGTGTTTTTGTCTCCTGTCTGCTGTAGCATTGACTTTCTCAAATGACTTGATATAACCGTTTTAGTAATAATAATAATATTATTATTTATTTATTTGTTTATTTATTTATTTGTTTGTTTGTTTGTTTGTTTGTTTGTTTGTTTATTTATTTATTTATTTGTTTATTTGTTTGTTTATTTATTTATTTACTTGTTATTTTATTATTGTTATTATTATTATTATTATTATTATTAGTTTTATATAATAGTTTTATTATTATTTTTTAATTCTAATTATGATTATTATTAATTTCTTCTGATACTTATAGTACATTACTCTGTCATAGACATATTTCATAAATAAATGTTTTATTTTCTTTCTTTTGTTTCTTTTCTGTTGTTGTGCTTTTCCTTTGCTTTTGTTTTTTGTAGAGGTTGAGGGATTTCTTTCTTTGTTTTTCTTGTTTTAAGATCGATATAAGCTGGAAACATTTGAAATTAAAAACGCGTGACATTTAAAACCAGGTGTAAATATTTTTTAAAGTATAACATAACGTAAGACAAATTTAAAAATAAATATTAAATAATTAAATAAATAAATAAATAAATAAGTTCTTGAACAGTTAAATTGGGCAGTCAGTTACTATGGTAACTGGACAATTGTTATGGTATTCTCGCCAGTGTTACTAGTCAAAATCAGAGTGAGAACACATACTTTATACGAGTTGTGTAATACTGTTTAGCTTGGTTTAAATCTAAAATCGTCTGAATACGAACTGAACAGAAAAAAAATAAAATAAAAAAATAAAAATGAAAAGCGAATTTAATCCTCAACTTTCTTTTTTTTTTCTTTTTTTTTTTTTTTTTTTGTGTATCTTATATCAGTTTTTGTTCTGCTGAAATAAAACTGAGCTATTCTCGCCAGTGTTACCAGTGAAAACCAGAGTGAGAAGTAGTAAAAAAAAAAAAATAAAAAAAAAATAAAAAAACATTTTCAAACTCGAATTGTCTATGTAACTACATATATGTGTCTCTGGATAATATTTAGACGTGTGTGTGTGTGTGTGTGTGTGTGTGTGTGTGTGTGTATAAGTGTGTATATGTTCGGGTGGGGTTGCGTGCGCGTGCATATGTGATACAGATAAATGAAACAAAACAATTAGAAAAATTCAAGAAAACAAAAACAAAAGCAATTAAATTTAAATGTATGATCTCTCTCTCTCTCTCTCTCTCTCTCTCTCTCTCTCTCTCTCTCTCTCTCTCTCTCTCTCTCTCTCTCTCTCTCTCTCTCTCTCTCTCTCTCTCTCTCTCTCTCTCTCTCTGCTATTTCTCCCTTAGAAAACATTTTCTCTTTATATATATTTATTTTGTTTACTTATAAAGGCAACTTCGAATCATGTACCGAAAAGTCCTTATTTCTTTTTTTTCTAATTATTTATTTTATTTTATTATTATCATTTTTTTTTTTTTTGATTGTATTTTCCTTTTTTATTATTTATTCTTTTATTACTGTTATATCAAGGCTAAATCTAATTTAATAACGTAACATGCGATATATCACTCTTTTCTTTTCACCGTGTTTTATTGAAGTAATTATGCAACCTATTCTACTGTATGGGGGTCGTTAAATCAAACGTTTTCTCAAATGTAAAATTAATGCAAATGACGCAATTCTGTGTGTTAATAAATGTGCTCCCCTGGACTGATTCACCGTGGTGAAATAGGAACAGCTCTTTCTTGTACTTCTGTGAGAATAAGATATTTGTGACAAGTCAGGACGAGTGTTTGTTGTTAAATGCAAGTCAGCGATCCTCAGTGGAACAAATGCGTGTGAAAAATATCCCAGACGCTTCTAACTTTTAATAGCGGTGTCTTAAGTGTAGTGGTACCTTATCTTGACTTACGAGTTTAATTCGTAATTTTGCTGGATTATTATTCTGAAAAAAATATTTTATAATTAAATAAAAACCAGGGTCTTAATTAATGGTCTCTGAACTCTTTGTTTTTTTTCTAAATTTTAATCCAGAGAAATTATAATTAACCTACAAGAAACAGCTTTAGAATTTTTTTTATTACTCCACGACGATCTGGGACACAAATCTGACAAACGGAAGTACATTAATTTGCATAAATCCAAAATGGCCGCTTGAGACTTGAATGTTCTAGTTCACTGCTGTCATACGTAAATTTAGCCGAAAAATCCCTAAAAATAACACACTAAAAATAAAAAAAAAAAAAAAAAGAAACAGCGTATTAAAAGCGAAAAAAACAACAGCAAACGAACTAGATTCTTAGTTGTTTCAGTGTGCGGATGACACGATTATTTCCGTTCGAAATGCTCAGTCTGTTGTTTCATTTTTTACTGCCACAAACATAGGCAGTTTAAATATTCAAGACGTACAGTATTATTATTCTATACGTCTTGAATATTCAAACTGCCTACGTTTTTATTCCTTTGTAGCCGTAGCATACTTTATTAATGGTATTTTATCACACGCACACGCACACACACGCACACATGAACGATAAGAATTAAAGATCAGCCAACAGAAACATGTGTGCAATTAAATATTCACTCATATATATATATATATACATCTAAATAATTATAGATATCTGTAATGACATTACATAGACTTACACAGACAAAAACACACGCACATAAATACAAACACAGGCACACACGCACACACACACAAAATACCTTCACATGTGCACACAATACTTTACGAGAATATGAGACGTCATTAAGGGACGTAATCCTTTCTGGGTAAAATTTCGTATTCTTTGACGAGTCGTCTCCCTGGAATTAAAATAAATTAAATAAAAACAAACAAATAAATAAATAAATAAATAAATAAATAAATAAATAAATAAATAAATAAATAAATAAATAAATAAATACAAATTTCACATTTATTTCCTTCATTTTACTAATTTTGTAAATCAAACATGTCAAAGACTCTCCTTATGGTTTTCGACTTTACAAATGGCCGAATCCAAACTCTAAGAAAGGCTGTCATAATCATGTGGAAATTGGTAACCGGGTTAAATTTAGAATATTTTATAGAAATTTATATTTTCAGAAAATTAATTGATATGCTTTTCCATTAGCAATAGGAACAGTCAGAATTATACAATATCTGCAAATAATTATTCATCTTATTAAAATATCAAGTTAATGCCGTTTACAAAAATAAAACGTGATATTATGCGAAAAGTTTATTAAAATTACACAACGCCGTGTAAATAAAAAAAAACATATTTAGTAGGAGCGCAGTTAATTATGACAAAATTTAGAATCAGTGTAAATCGAGAATTATAAAATTGGTAAGTGAAAAACATTTTTTTTTTTTTTTTTTTTTTAACTTTAATAACATACAGGAATTGAGATACAGGTGTATATGTAAGAATGAGTATATGTTCGTTATTATTTTTATTTTTATTTTCCTCTCACAATTTACTGATAATTTATTACAAGTATTAAGATTGCAGATGGAGAGAAGGCCTGTGGGTGTCACAGTGGTTATATTGACAAATTGAGAATTAAATATACTAAATTTCTACAGATATCTGAAGAAAAACTGCGCGTCGGAATTTACCTTGTATTCATTGTCAGTATTATTATTATTATTAAACTGCTTATGTGATTAAATTGGGGTTTATCTGTAATAATGTTATTACTATTATTATTATTATTATTATTATTATTATTATTATTATTATTATTATTATTTTGATAAGACGTGTAAAAGTGTCAGTGTAAACAGCACTACAGTTATTATAAGATTAACGTAATTTTCACTCTGTCTCAGTTTATTCAAGTAAACTGCTGGTAGTAAATAAAAAACGTAAATTCCGTGCAGCAGTCTCAAATGATCTTAAGAAAACTACGCTCATACAAAATAAATACGATATTTATGTCATTAATATAAATTGCAGCGATTCCATTAAAGTAACAGCTCGGTCTTAAAGATATACTATTCTGTTCTTCACAAAATACAGTGGTGCCTTGACTTACGAGTTTAATTCGTTCCGTGACAGCGCTCGTATTAAACTCAGTTTGCTCGTATATCAAATCAATTTTCCCCATACTGAAATTAATTGAAATACTATTAAAATACATTATTGTAATTTCTATTAATGTCGACGTCGTTGCCGTGGTACGGGCGTTGTTCCTAACCTTATTGGTGTTCTCTTCATCATTCCTTTTTAGTCGCTGTTATTCTTATTTTCTGACCGTGTCCATCCTGTATTAAAATATTTTACTAATGTTTCTGTTAATGTAGCCGTCGTCCCTTCCGCCGTAACGACGTTGTTCTCAACGTTCTCTGTGCACTTCTCGTTTTTCTTTTGTCTTTTTATTAATTATTATTCATACATTTTTTTTTTTTTAGTGTTTCAAATCCTATATTAAAATGTATTATTACCGTTTCTATCAATATCACCATCGTTGCCTCGTCTCTGGCTTTCGTAGAGTTCTTCTCATTACTCTTTAGCGCTTTTTATGAAACATTCCTCAGTGAGCATGCGCATCGCCTATTAGACAGCAGAGAACTAGCGAACTGGAGTTAAAAGACAACCGGGCTACGCAGTCTGTTATACAGATTAAATAAATTCGAATGAAATTAGAGAGTGATTAATTTTTGAAAATAAAATAAAATTCCTAAGCCAACCCGTTTTGAAGAAAACGATAGCTTATTTTTATAAGCAACGAAAATTAGGAAATATTCAACGCAATGAAACTGAGACTAATTCCTACTAACCATGACAAAACGGGTACCTGTGCGTGAACGTGGATTTATTTATTTTTCATAGTTTTTCTGTTTACTTGTACCCTTTTTTTTTCGCAGATGTTTCTACGTTTTTCTGTTTCACTGCTTGGTGAGATGGCACAGAAGACGAATAAGCGAATTTTTTTATGCCAGATGACAACTTAATATTACTGAATTTAATTTTAGATACGCCATTTGGACAATTAGTGGACGATTTATATATATATATATATATATCTGAAACTTTAGATACGTGGTTTTGTCTGTATATGAATGTGTGAGAAATCTTATTTTTCAAATTTTATTTTTAAAGATTCTATTTGATTTAATGTCTGTGTGCGCTGGCAACTTTAATTTTAAAGCTAATTACTCGTACTGGGTTGTTTTTGGCTACATATGTGTTATAACTGACAACATAATTTCTTCTTTTTTTTGAACGTTTGGGTGCATTTGGCGTATATATAATGATACATGTATGTGCTTATCTACATGTGTCTGTGCGTAATATTTATGGATGTATGTGTATGTATGAAAGTTTGCTTGGATGTGTGTATGTATTGACGCAATGTTAACTTGTTAATTTATATTTATTTATTTATTTATTTATTTATTATTATTATTATTATTATTATTATTATTATTATTATTATTATTATTATTATTATTATTATTATTATTATTATTTAGTTAGTTAGTTAGTTACTTTATTTTATTTTATTTATTTATTCTTATTTTATTTTATTTTTTATCGGAAACAAATTAAATAAATAACTGTAGAGGTGTAGATAACTGCAAATATTATACTACTGTGCTCAAGTACTAAAAACCGTTAAATAATATTTTGTTCTTTTTTATTATTACTATTATTCCATATTATATATGAAAGGTTTAAAAACTGATTCTACTGTATAAAAAAACAAACAAAACAAAAAACATAAAAAACAACATGTTTTTTTTCTCGTTAAATTTTCATACCGTTTCTCATATTTTAATAACTTGAATGGATTAATTAAGATTTTTCTTTAAGAGCGTGTTGATTTGTGCATGTCAAAGAAAGTGATTTAGTTGTGTGTTTTTTTGTGTTTTATTTTTAATTTTTTATTTTAAGTACATAAGCCTGTAATCCGGGCTGTCTCCGGAGTAAACCTTGCAAATGGTTCAACGCCTTATTTGAATTAATTATGAAAATCGTTTCTTTTCTCTAACATTGTCTCGTTCCCAAAATCTCATCACAACTGAAAAGAAAAAAGAAAATGAGGGAAAAAATATATTTATTCGAAGATGGTCAACCGCTAAAAGTTCAAGAATAGTTTTTCATATGTTAATTTCTTTTGTTTAAGTATCACGTTATTTCACCACTGACTTTACACCATAACCAAGTCATAAAACATTTAAAAAAAATAATAATAATTTTTTTTACAATAATTGTCCAGACGTTAGCAATTTTTGTCTCTTTCGAGTTACAGCATTCAAAATCGGTTCACAATTATTTATTATAAAGGCGTATCTAAAATTAAATTCAGTAATATTAAGTTATCATTAATATTAAGTTGTCAAATAATAATAATTGTAGTAGTAGTAGTAGAAGTAGTAGTAGTTTACATACATAAATGCATGTAATGCTAACATCTACATTTGCCTGATAATCTAATAATAATAACCAGTTATTCAAAAGGCACGCGCGCACACAGTTAAACAGACACAAACACACACACTTTCGGCCAGATAAGTGTTTAGGGTATTATTATTATTATTATTATTATTATTATTATTATTATTTCGTTATTTGAATGAGATTTTACATATTAATGAGTTTAGTTCTGCTGTAGCAAGTACTCGATGAACGACATCTCGACAAATAGCTAACCGGACATTTTAGACTATTTCAGTGACGTCATCATAAAAAATAAACAAAACAAATGAACACAAAAATATTTATTTCTCGTACCAATTGCTGTTGCAGGCTGTAATAATCGTTCCTACTCTGAGTTCTTCTTATAACGTGTAAGTAAATTAGTAAATTAGTAATAGCGATTAAGTAAGTAAATATTTAATAACAGATTAATTTAAACATTACATACCAGCGATTGCAGACGACAATATTTTTGTATTTTGTAGCAGAATTAACGGCCTCCATAGATTATTTTCAGAAATAGTAATATAATAATAATAATAATAATAATAATAATAATAATAATAATAATAATAATAATAATAATAATAATAACAATAACAACAACAATAACAACAACAATAGCAACAACAGTAACAAAACGAAAACAAATAAATAATATTATTACGACATTTTCTTTCGGCGTAAATATCTCTTGAAAAATCTTTCAGCTAAGGCCGGGACAGGGCATTCGACCGAAATACAGAGAATTAGTGAAATAAGTCACCCCCACCCACCCACATGTAAACGAACGACAACTATTACTCATTTATATATCAACAGATACAGTCGTAACCACCTTGAGGCAAATGAGGCAAATGCCTCATACCGAAATTGACGGGGTTTTTTAATTATGAATTTTGTATAAAAGATTTTATTTTAAAAATATAAAATATAAATCTCTATTCCAATAGAAACGATATCCACTGAATGAATTCGTTTATGTCTCCGGTTACTGTTTAAAGTCTACCGACAACGTTGCGATGAAAGACATAACTGACTTCAAAGTCATCACTTTTTGCCTCATTTAAAAAAGAGTCTTATTACGGATCCCTCGTAAGTTCTTTAAACGGAGAATACTTTATTACATTAGAACATATAAATTTGAAATATATTTTTTGGTGACCTTTTCTCAAAAATCATTAAAATTCTCACGTTCGGTGTATTAACTGTTCACAACTTCAAAATGCTGTATCTGTCATTTGTGTGTGTGTGCGTGCGTGCGTGTGTGTGGCTGTGTGTGTATGTGTGTATGTTTTCATCCTTGACTGAATGTCATTTGATTGGCATGATGGTATAAAAGACATCTTTATCCCAAATTTCAGCTTAGAATTGCTATATTTTGACACATTAATGAATTAAATATATACTATTATGTTACAGGTTCTAACAAAATGAAGAACTTTGTTCGTCTGTTGATCCTGCTGAGTTCTGTATCACACTGTTATGGTTTTGAAATCAGCCCTTACCGTCGAGGTTAATAATAATAATAATAATAATAATAATAATAATAATAATAATAATAATAATAATAATAATAATAATAATAATAACAACAACAACAACAATAATAATAAGAAGAACAAGAAGAACAAAAAGAAGAATTAGAAGAAGAATCCAATTCCAAAATACCGCAATACAGTTTTGCTAGTAATCAATATGGTTGTATCCGACATATTTTTGTTATTTAAATCAAACAAACTTAATTTCATGAACTAAATTGTTATATAATAATAATAATAATAATAATAATAAGAAGAAGAAGAAGAAGAAGAAGAAGAATCCAGTTCGAAAATACCGAAATGCAGTCTTGCTAACAATCGATATGGTTGACTCTGATATATTTTTGTTATTTAAATCAAAGAAAGTTAATTGCATGAACAAAATTGTTATAACATACTACTACTACTACTACTAATAATAATAATAGTAGTAGTAGTAGTAGTAGTAGTAGTAGTAGTAGTAGTAGTAACAACAATAATAATAATGAGTCAGCCAAATGATTATTTAATTATTTATATATTTATTTATTTATTTATTTATTTATTTATTTATTCCAGTTGATGGTAAGTGGAGTACATGGTATAGAGGAACTGAACAACCGTGCAGTCCGACATGTGGTGCAGTAAGAAATCGCTATACAAATTACTTCAGAAAGTGTAATAACCCTGCACCATCAGTACATGGTGAATATTGTCGGGGCTCAGACAAAAAGCAAGTGATGAAAGGTTGTCAAATTATCAGATGTCCAAGTAACTATCTTTATCTATTTTCAATTTACTTAAAAATGGTTCGAATTTAATCAACACTTCTACATTTTGAAGAAGTAGTCTAATTATCCGCTTCCAGTTTATGTTTCACTTGTTTAATTTGAACCAGTCTTATACTTAATTAATAACAGGAAAATACTGTAGTTCAAAAATATGTGTGCACCACCATTTTTCTCTACACGGATAGGGTTTATGAGAATCAACAAGTACTGAACAACAGTGTAAAGTTTTTATTTTTATTTCGTTATTTAATTCACTTTGTTTTCCTGTTTCACTTTATTTTGCCTTTCACTTTAATATGTAAATATTTAGATTTTAATTTTCAGTTGATGGAAATTGGGGTCTATGGGAGGCAATAACCAGAGAGCCGTGCAGTGTCACGTGCGGTGATTCTCCAGGACGGCAGGATGTTGTTTATTTCAGACGCTGTGACAGCCCGTACTCACAATATGGTGGGAAGGAGTGTCCCGGCCCTAACCGAAAGGTTCCTCAAGAGACATGTCACAGTAAAACAAAATGCGCTGGTAATATTATAGTTTTTGTTTTTGTTACGGTTTTATTAGTATTGCTGTTGTTGTGTAGCTATTATTGCTACTACTACTACTACTACTATTATTATTATTATTATTATTATTATTATTATTATTATTATTATTATTACTATTTCTTATTTCTTATTTCTTTTTTTACTTCCTAAATAATTATTTGTTCTCTCTCTCTCTCTCTCTCTCTCTCTCTCTCTCTCTCTCTCTCTCTCTCTCACACACACACACACACACACACACACACACACACACACACACACATATACAACGATATAATTATTATTGATATTATTATTAATATTATGATCATCATTATTATTATTATTATTATTATTATTATTATTATTATTATTATTATTATTATTGTTGTTGTTGTTCTTTTTGTTATTATTGTTATTTATTTTCTTAGTCGATGGAGGTTGGAGTGATTGGAATGTAAAGGATGAAGGACCGTGTAGTGTTACTTGTGGTAGTTCAGGAGTGAAGCACGTTACTAAAAATAGACAGTGTAACAACCCAGAACCCCAATACGGTGGCAAGACATGTGAAGGACCCGACGAAAAGACATTCCAAGAGGAATGTATTCCATCAGGAGGATGTCCTGGTATTTTTTATTATTGTCTTCAACATATTAATCATCATGACTATTAGTATTATGATGATCATGATGATAACAACAACAACAGCAACAACAACAATAATAATAATAATAATAATAATAATAATAATAATAATAATAATAATAATATAACCATAATGACATCAAAATTAAATTATATATTTTAATTGTCAGAAAAATTGCAAACACTGGCTATACGTCTATAACTGAAAATAAAACAATTCCTTTTGGATCAAAACTAAATTTTAGACTGTTATATCAGAATGAAAATAAAAATCTTGTTTTTTGCTTTATAATAAGGCATCACTGGGTTATTTTTATTTATTTATTTATTTATTTATTTATTTATTTATTTATTTATTTATTTATTAATATCAAAATTAATATTATTTAATTTTTAAGTCGATGGAGGTTGGAGTGACTGGAATGTACAGGATGAAGGACCGTGTAGTGTTACTTGTGACGGTACTGGAGTGAAGGACATTACAGAAAATAGACAGTGTAATAACCCAGAACCCAAATATGGTGGCAAGTCATGTGAAGGATCCGACGAAAAGACATTTCAAGAGGAATGTATTGTAACAGAAGAATGTCCAGGTATTTTTTATTATTGTCTTCAGCATAATAATAATAATAAGCCCTAAAGAGGAAAACAATAGCGACAAAAACACCATCCCAAACAACAACAACAACAGCAACAACAACAAAACCAATAATAATAATAATAATAATAATAATAAATAATAATAATAATAATAATAATAATAAAATGATAACTAGGAAATAAAATTATATGATTTTTTGTTTTCTTAAATTGTCGGTACGTATCTAAGTAGAACTGAAAATGAAAGCATTTCTTTTTACATCAAAACATTTGAATAACAAATCAATTGTTAATAACTAAATGTTAAAAAGGTCTTTCTTTTTGTTTTATAATAAGGCATTACTGGATTATTTTATTTTTATTTTATTTATATTCTTAAATTAATTAATTTATTTTTGTTTATTATTTTTATTTTTTATTATTCATTTTTTTTTTTTCATTTTTTATTTTTTTATTTTAGTCGATGGAGGTTGGAGTGATTGGGAGAGAAAGGATGAAGGACCGTGTAGTGTTACTTGTGACGGTACTGGAGTGAAGGACGTTACTAAAAATAGACAGTGTAATAACCCAGAACCCAAATATGGTGGCAAGTCATGTGAAGGATCCGACGAAAAGACATTTCAAGAGGAATGTATTGTAACAGAAGAATGTCCTGGTACTGTTTTCTTTTTCTAGTGTCATCAGCAAGAATACCATCATGACCATCCAAAATAATAAGAAGAACAATAACATCAAAACAAAATTATAAGACTTAATTTTTTTAATAATTAAATTGACCGAATTAATAACATTATGGTCAGAACATTTAAATCGTCAATCAGTATAATGAGATATAATGCTTTGTGATGACATGCAATAACATGTAATGCGTTATACTGATACATGATATAATGTAATGTATTATAATGATGTAAGATATGTAATGCTTTATAATGATATATAATAATATGTAATGCATTATAATGTTGCATAGCTGTATTTAATGCATTATAATGATACATAACGGTAGGTAATGCATTATAATGGTTATATTATGATATATAATGCATTATAATGCTCCATAGCTGTATGTAATGCATTATAATGATGTAAAACGATAAGATATCCTTTATACTTATTTATAATGATTTATATTGATGCATAATGGCTTTTTTTAATTAATTTTTTTCCTAGTTCATGGTGGATGGGGCCTATGGCATCAAACTGAAGTAGGTTCATGCAATGTCAAATGCGGTAACGGAACTCATGTAATCATTCATACACGTTACTGTGACAACCCGGCCCCGTCACCCACGGGACGTCTGTGTGTTGGAGAAAACACAAAATCCGTTAATGAGTCTTGTTTTGTAACCTGTAAAGGTAATTCATTTCATTTGTTTGTTTTTTTATGTAACAGTCATAACTATTTATTACACAGGTGTTTATATTGCATAAAAGTAAAGAAATGACTTAATATCTGCTAGATAACCAGACGAATAAGAGATAAATATTTTAAGACTAAAAGGTTTCTTTTTCTTATATATATATATATATTGTTTTGTCTTTTGTTATCATTATTATTATTATTATTGTTGTTGTTGTTGTTGTTGTTGTTGTTGTTGTTGTTGTTATTATTTTTTAATATTCAGAAGAAAGCGTTAACGTAATGGAACGGAATTTAGACTTGATACTAATAATAGCAGGAGCTTCTCTTGCTCTTCTTCTTTGTATTACAACAGTGTTTGCTCTCAGGTAATTAGTATTACTTTTACTACTACTACTACTACAACTACTACTACAACAATTATTACTATTATTATTATTTTTTTTTTATTATTATTATCATCATCATCAAGATTATTTTATTATTAATTATTGTTGTTATTATTAATGTTATTATTACATTTTAATACATATTTCTCTAAATTTGGACAGATTAAGATTGTTGAGTTTGCTATTGTTAAAGACATACTAATAATAAAAGAAGCCTGTAAGTTTTAATATTACAGATGTTTGACTTAACTAATGATGATAATAATACAACAAAATAAGCAATTATAATAATTATAGGTATTACAGCAATAACAATAGCAATAGCAATAATGGAACTAATAAAATAATAATAGGAAAAGAATAGAAAGCGAGATTATTTTTTAAATAGAAATTATACTGTGTGTGTTTATTTAACTTTCTAATTATTTTGTTTGCAGGAAACGTAAACGAAAAAAGCCATTATTGAAAGAAGGCATGGAGTCAGGAATTCAGGAAGATAATCCTGGATTATCTGAAAAGGCATGATAATCTCTAATGTGTGTGTGTGTGTGTGTGTGTGTGTGTGTGTGTGGGTGTGGGTGTGTGTAAAGTAGTTACTGATTGTAAAACTATTTAATATGATATGTATATTCTGACAAACTGTTATCTTATTTAACTATTTATTTATTTCTTTGATTTGATTTGTCTTGATTTTTTTAAATGAACTAGTTAATTTGAAACTGACGTACTGAAAAGGCGTGATAATCTCTAATGTGTGTGTGTGTGTGAATGCGTGTGTGCGTGAAATAGTTTTTATTATTGAATGTGTAAAAAAATATATAAAAAATACTGTGAACGATTATTTTTCCAAATATAAATAACCACTGTTGTGAGTTTACTTATAAAAAAAAATTTAAAAATGTTTGTACTGTTTCATTCATAACAGAGAAATTGAATATTTGAAACATGATGTTTTTTGTTTCCTCTAATACTTAAATTTGTTAATAATCTTGTTAATTAAGAAAAATAATCATATATTTCATATGCTTCTAATAATTAGCTTATTTATTTAAAATAATAGACAATTCTAAGAAACACAATTTAAAATTTAATATTTGTGATTGCCGAGACATTAAGAATTTAATAAAATAATTCTAATTGAAATGGTGTTTATTGATCATTATTTTTTGTTTTGATAATGTTTTTGTTTATACATCTGGTGTAGCAGCACCAAAACGTGCCCCCCCCCTCGCATATATATATATATGTTTGAAACTTTAGAAACGTTAGTTTGTCTGTATATGAATGTGTATGCATATGTGTATTAATTAATTTTTTTTATTTTTTATTTTTTATTTTTTTATTATTTTCGAAAAATATTAAATCAATAAAGAAATAAAATAAATAAATTTCAAGTCACACTGTAGAGGTGTAGATAACTGCAAATATCATACCACTGTACTGAAGTACTCATAAACTGGTAAATAATATCTTCTTCTTTCTTTTTAATTATTATTATTTTTCTATATTTTATATCATAGAGTTAAAAATTGAAATTTATTAAGAAGTGTATTAATTTGTGATTCTGTTGTATACAAAATTGAAACAAAAAACCCTACAAAAAACAACATGTTCTTTCTTTTCTCGTTTATTTTCATACTGTTTTTCACAAATGGTATTCCATTAACTTATTTTAATAAATTGAATGGATTAATTAAGATTTTTCTTTAAGAGTGTGTTGATTTGTGCATGTCAAAGAATGTGATTTTTTAAATTTTTGTTAATTTTATGTTTTAAGTACATAAAGCCTGTAATCCGGGCTATCTCCGGAGCAAACCTTGCAAATGGTTCCATTTTAAAGGTAATTTTTGTCTCTTTTGAGTGATATGATAACGAATCGGTTCACGATAATTTATTATAATGGCGTATCTAAAAGTAAATTCATTAATATTAAGTTGTCATAAAAAGTTCGTTTATTCGTTTTCTGAGCCGTCTGACCAACGTCTTTGCAGTTCAGTGTTATTGTTAAATTAAGTAGAACTACCACTACTATCACTAATAATACAATATCAAGAATTACATTATGATTACTACTACACAACCGATAAAAAAGAAAAAAAAAGAAATATGTTTGTAATAAACATATGCAAAGCAGAAGTCCTGTTTTCTGTTCCACGTTTATTTTAGGTGTTCATAAAGCTAAACTGTGTCAGTCTGATGACATCAACATACAGAACTGGGTTTATATTATAAACACTCTGTTAATAGTTTTTCTTATTAATTATTATAATAATTTAATCGTTTTTTATTTAACATGGTTTCTCTAACAGATAAATTGAATAATAACATCATCGTCAACAACAACAACAACAATAACAATAATAATAGTAGTAGTAGTAGTAGTAGTAGTAGTAGTAGCAGTAGTAGCAGTATTAGTTTACATATATAAATACATGTAATGCTAGCATTCTCACCTTGCATGATAAACGTGATATCTAATAATAATATTCCAAATATGCACACAAACATACACACACAGGCAGACAGACATACACACATACACTTTCAGGCAGATAAATGTTTAAAATAAAAGTATTATTATTATTATTATTATTATTATTATTATTATTATTATTATTATTATTATTATTATTATTTCGTTATTTGAATGAGATTTTACATATTAATGAATTTAGTTCTGCTGTAGCAGGTACTCGATGAACGACATCTCGACAAATAGCTAACCGGACATTTTAGACTATTTCAATGACGTCATCTACTAAAAGAATTAAAAAGATATATATATAAAAAAAAACAAAAAAACAACAACACGTGAACACTAAAATATTTATTTCTCCAATTACTATTGCTGGCTGATATAATAATAGTTCCTACACTGAGTTCTTCTTATAACGTGTAAGTAAATTAGTAAATGAGTAATAGCAATTAAGTAAGTAAATATTTAATAATAGATTAATTTAAAACACTACCTACCAACGACTGCAGACGACAATATTTTTGTATTTTGTAGCAGAATTAACGGCCTCCATAGATTATTTTCAGAAATAGTAATATAATAATAATAATAATAATAATAATAATAATAATAATAATAATAATAATAATAATAATAACAACAACAACAACAACAATAAGAACAACAATAGCAACAACAATAACAAAACGAAAACAAAACAATAATATTATTACGACATTTTCTTTCGGCGTAAATATCTCTTGAAAAACCTTTCAGCTAAGGCCGGGACAGGGCATTCGACCGAAATACAGAGAATTAGTGAAATAAGTCACCCCCCCACCCACATGTAAACGAACGACAACTATTACTCATTTATATATCAACAGATACAGTCGTAACCACCTTGAGGCAAATGAGGCAAATGCCTCATACCGAAATAGACGGGGGTTTTTAATTATGAATTTTGTATACAAAGATTTTATTTTAAAAATATAAAATATAAATCTCTATTCCAATAGAAACGATATCCACTGAATGAATTCGTTTATGTCTCCGGTTACAGTTTAAAGTCTACCGACAACGTTGCGATGAAAGACATAACTGACTTCAAAGTCATCACTTTTTGCCTCATTTAAAAAAGAGTCTTATTACGGATCCCTCGTAAGTTCTTTAAACGGAGAATACTTTATTACATAGAACATATAAATTTGAAATATATTTTTTGGTGACCTTTTCTCAAAAATCATTAAAATTCTCACGTTCGGTGTATTAACTGTTCACAACTTCAAAATGCTGTATCTGTCATTTGTGTGTGTGCGTGCGTGCGTGTGTGTGGCTGTGTGTGTGTGTGTGTGTATGTTTTCATCCTTGACTGAATGTCATTTGATTGGCATGATGGTATAAAAGACATCTTTATCCCAAATTTCAGCTTAGAATTGCTATATTTTGACACATTAATGAATTAAATATATACTATTATGTTACAGGTTCTAACAAAATGAAGAACTTTGTTCGTCTGTTGATCCTGCTGAGTTCTGTATCACACTGTTATGGTTTTGAAATCAGCCCTTACCGTCGAGGTTAATAATAATAATAATAATAATAATAATAATAATAATAATAATAATAATAATAATAACAACAACAACAACAACAATAATAATAAGAAGAAAAACAAGAACAAGAAGAAGAATTAGAAGAAGAATCCAATTCCAAAATACCGCAATACAGTTTTGCTAGTAATCAATATGGTTGTATCCGACATATTTTTGTTATTTAAATCAAACAAACTTAAATTCATGAATTAAATTGTTATATAATAATAATAATAATAATAATAATAATAATAAGAAGAAGAAGAAGAAGAAGAAGAAGGAGAATCCAGTTCCAAAATACCGAAATTCAGTTTTGCTAACTGTCGATATGGTTGACTCTGATATATTTTTGTTATTGAAATCAAACAAAGTTAATTGCATGAACAAAATTGTTATAACATACTACTACTAATACTACTACTACTACTACTAATAATAATAATAGTAGTAGTAGTAGTAGTAGTAGTAATAAGAATAATAATAATGATTCAGCCAAATGATTATTTATTTATTTATTCCAGTTAATGGTAAGTGGAGTACATGGTATGCAGGAACTGAACAACCGTGCAGTCCAACATGTGGCGCAGTAAGAAATCGCTATATAAATTACTACAGAAAGTGTAATAACCCTGCACCATCAGCACATGGTGACTATTGTCAGGGCTCACACAAAAAGCAAGTGATGAAAGGTTGTCAAATTATCAGATGTCCAAGTAACTATCTTTATCTATTTTCAATTTACTTAAAAATGGTCGAATTTAATCAACACTTCTACATTTTGAAGAAGTAGTCTAATTATCCGCTTCCAGTTTATGTTTCACTTGTTTAATTTGAACCAGTCTTTTACTTAATTAATAACAGGAAAATACTGTAGTTCAAAAATATCCGTGCACCACCATTTTTCTCTAGACGGATAGGGTTTCTGAGAAACAACGACTACTGAACAACAGTATTTCGTTATTTAATTCACTTTAATATGTAAATATTTAGATTTTAATTTTCAGTTGATGGAAATTGGGGTCTATGGGAGGCAATAACCAGAGAGCCGTGCAGTGTCACGTGCGGTGATTCTCCAGGACGGCGGGATGTTGTTTATTTCAGACGCTGTGACAGCCCGTACTCACAATATGGTGGGAAGGAGTGTCCCGGCCCTGACCGAAAGGTTCCTCAAGAGACATGTCACAGTAAAACAAAATGTCCTGGTAATATTATAGTTTTTGTTACGGTTTTATTAGTATTGCTGTTGTTGTGTTGGTATTACTGCTACTACTATCACTACTACTGTCAATGTTATTATTATTATTATTATTATTATTATTATTATTATTTCTTTTTTCTTTTTTTTACTTCTTAAATAATTATTAATTTATGTTTTGTCATTCTTTTTCTCTTTCTCACAAACACACATACACACAGTAATATATATATATATATACTCACACACAAACAGTAAATGTGTTGTATCAGGAAAATGTCCTGGTATTTTTTATTATTGTCTTCAACATATTAATCATCATCACGATGATAATGACGATAATAATAATAATAATAATAATAATAATAATAATAATAATAATAATAATAATAATATCGAGGCAAGATCAAAATAAATTGAGACATTGTATATTTCAGTTGCGTGAAAAATTATAAGCTATATAAATATAACAGAAAATAAAATAATTTAATTTTAGATCAAAATATTTAAATAATAAATCAGTTTGTTAATAACAAAATTTCTGACGTATTTCAAAATTGGAAAATGTTTTTTTTTTTTTTTTAATAAGGCATCACTGGGTTGTTTTTATTTATTGTATTTTTATTTATTTATTTATTTATTTATTTATTTTATTATTATTATTATTATTATTATTATTATTATTATTATTATTAATTTGTTTTCTTAGTCGATGGAGGTTGGAGTGATTGGAAAATAAAGGACGAAGGACCGTGTAGTGTTACTTGTGACGGTACTGGAGTGAAGGACGTTACTAAAAATAGACAGTGTAATAACCCAGAACCCAAACATGGTGGCAAGTCTTGTGAAGGGTCCGACGAAAAGACATTTCAAGAGGAATGTATTGTAGCAGAAAAATGTCCTGGTATTTTTTATTATTGTGATCAACATGAACATCATAATATTAATTATCATGATAGTTATTATTTTCATGATTATTATTATTATAATAAATAGTAGTAGTGGTAGTAGTAGTAGTAGTAGTAGTACACAAAGAACTCTCTCTCTCTCTCTCTCTCTCTCTCTCTCTCTCTCTCTCTCTCAGTTAACGACAGCAACAAACACGCTGCTAATGATAATAATAACAATAACAATAACATCAAAATAAAATTATGTGAGTTGAATTTTATAATTAAACTGTCTTTAAAATTATAATTATTATTATTATTATTATTATTATTATTATTGTTCTTGTTCTAGTTCTTATTGCTTTTATTTTCTTAGTCGATGGAGGTTGGAGTGACTGGAATATAAAAGGATGAAGGACCGTGTAGTATTACCTGTGGGGGTATTGGAGTGAAGGACATTACAGAAAACAGACAGTGTAATAACCCAGAACCCCAACATGGTGGCAAGTCATGTGTAGGATCCAACGACAACACAGTCCAAGAGGAATGTATTGTAACAGAAGAATGTCCTGGTACTGTTTTTCTTATATTAATCATAATGACCATCCATAATATTAATAATAATAACAATAAACAACAACAAATCAAACCATTTAAATCATAAATCAATGTGTTGATAAGTAAATTTCAGTGTCTACTTTTGCTTTAGAATAATATATAATATGCTTTATAATGATACATAACAATACGTAATACATTATAATGATACATAACAACACGTAAGGCTTTATAAGGATATATAATTGTATGTAATGAATTATACTGATATATAACGATATGATATGCTTTATAATTATATATAATGATTTGACAAAATGCTTTATTTTGATGTATAATGATATGTAATGCTTTGTAATGGGTTTTGTTTATGTTTTATTTTTTTTCCTAGTTCATGGTGGATGGGGCCCATGGCATGTAACTGAAGTAGGTGTATGCAATGTCAAATGCGGTAACGGAACTCATGTAATCCTTCATACACGTTACTGTGACAACCCAGCCCCGTCACCCACGGGACATCTGTGTATTGGAGAAAACACAAAATTCGTTAGTGGGTCTTGTTTTGTAACCTGTAAAGGTAAGTTATTTCTTTTTGTATTTTATTTTATTTTAGTTTATTTTAGTTTAGTTTAGTTTAGTTTAGTTTATTTATTCAGTATATGCTAGATAACCAAACGAAAAAGAGAGAACTATTTTTCTTATTGATTTATTACTTTAAGACTAAAGGTTTCTTTTCCACACACACACACACAATGCTTTTATAAGCTAATATATATATATATATATACGACAATTGTTTTTAATATTATTATTGTTATTATTATTATTATTATTATTATTATTATTATTATTATTATTATTATTATTATTATTATTATTATTTTAATATTCAGGCAAAAGGGTTGACGTAATAAAAGAGAATTTGGATCTGTTGCTACTGATAGTGGGGGGTTCTATAGCTCTTCTTCTTAGTCTTGTGACACTGTATGCTTTCAGGTATTATTAATACTATTGCCAGTTCTAGTCATCAACATAATTTTATAATTAATTATTATTGTTATTGTAATTGTTATTATTAATATTATTATAACATTTTAATACATATTTCTCTAAATTTGGACAGATTAAAATTGTTGAGATTGTTAAGGGCATAATTATAATAAAAGAAGCCTGTAAGTTTTAATATTACACATGTTTGATAACAACATAAGCAATTATAATAATTATAATATTATAGCAATGCCAATAGGAATAGTAATAATGGAAGTAATAATATTGATAATAATAATAACAACAATAATACGGAAACAATAATGAGCGATTTGTTTTTTAAGTAGAAATTATACTGTGTGTGTTTATTTTACTTTCTAATTATTTTCCTTGCAGGAAACGTAAACGAAAACAACCATTATTGAAAGAAGGCATGGAGTCAGGAATTCAGCAAGATAATCCCGGATTATCTGAAAATGCTTGATAATGTGTAATGTGTGTGTGTGTGTATGGGTGTGTGTCTGTCTGTGTGTGTGTGTGTGTGTGTGTGTGTGTGTGTGTGTGTGTGTGTGTGAAATCGTTTTAAATGATAATAATGATTCAATGTGTAAAAAAAGAATACAAATATTGTGAACGATTAAATAACCACTGGTGAGAGCTTTTAAAAATATATCAGAAATGTTTGTAGTATTTCATTCATAAACAACAGCAACAAACACTTTAAAATATAATTTTTGTTTTGTTTTTTCTCTTTAATATCCTTGTTAATTAAGAAAACTAATCAAATTGTTCACATGCTTCTAATAATTAACCCAAGAAAAAACGGAACTAGCTTAGACAGCTTACTTATTATTTAAAATCAAAGATAATTCTAAGAAACATAATATGTTGTTGTTTTTGTTTTTTTTTTTTTTTATATTTTAAGTACATAAGCCTTAAATCAGAAATCCGGACTATCTCCGGAGCAAACCTTGCAAATTGGTCAACCGCTAAAAGTTCAACAATAGTTTTTCAAATGTTAATTACTTTTGTCTAAGTATCCCGTTATTTCTCCACTGACATCACACCATAACACAAATCATAAAACATTTAAAAAAAAAAAAATGTAATTTTTACAATAATTGTCCAGACGTTAGCAATTTTTGTCTCTTTCGAGTTCCAGCATAATTTATTATTTATCACAATAATTTATTATAATGGCGTATCTAAAAGTAAATTCAGTAATATTAAGATGTCATGAAAAATTCGTTTATTCGTTTTCTTTGCCGTCTGACCAACGTCTTTGCGGTTCAGTGTTATTGTTAAATTAAGTAGAACTACCACTACCACTGCTATCACTACTAATACAACATCAAGTATTACATTATGATTACTACTACACAACCGATAAAAAAAAAAAAAAAAAAAAAAAAAATATGTTGGTAATAAACATATGCAAAGCAGAAGTCCTGTTTTCTGTTGCACGTTTATTTTAGGTGTTCATAAAGCTAAGATTCTAAACTGTGTCAGTCTGATGACATCAACATACAGAACTGGGTTTATATTATAAACACTGTTAATAGCTTTTCTTATTAATTATTATAATAATTTAATCATTTATTATTTAACATGGGTTTAATAACTAATAAATAAAATAATAACATAATCAACAACAACAACAACAAGAGCAACAACAACAATAACAATAACGATAATAATATTAATAGTAGTAGTAGTAGTAGTAGTAGTAGTAGTAGTAGTAGTAGTAGTAGTAGTAGTTTACATATATAAATACATGTAATTCCAGCATTCTACCTTTCATGATAAATGTGATAATAATAATAATAACCAGTTATTCCAAACGCGCGCGAACACACACACACACACACATTCTGCTAGATAAATGTTTTATTATTATTATTATTATTATTATTATTATTATTATTATTATTTCGTTATTTGAATGAGATTTTACATATTAATGAATTTAGTTCTGCTATAGCAGGTACTCGATGAACGACATCTCGATAAAGGGCTAACCGGTCATTTAGACTATTTGAATGACGTCATCTACTACAAACGCCAAAAAATAATAATAAAAAATAAAGAAATAGAAGTGTACCAAAAAATATTTATTTCTCCAATTACTATTGCTGGCTGACATAATAATCGTTCCTACACTGAGTTCTTCTTATAACGTGTAAGTAAATTAGTAAATTAGTAATAGCAATTAAGTAAGTAAATACTTAATAACAGATTAATTTAAACACTACCTACCAGCGACTGCAGACGACAATATTTTTCTATTTTGTAGCAGAGTTAATGGCCACCATAGATTTTTTTAGAAATATTAATATAATTATAATAATAGTAATAATAATGAAAAAAATTATAATAACAACAACCAAAACAACAACAATAACAACAACAATAGCAACAACAATGACAAAAACAATTGCAGCAACAACATAAAAACAAAACATTTTCTTTCGGCGTAAATATCTCTTGAAAAACCGAAAACTAAGGCCGGGCGAATGTAAGGGGCGATATAAAGAGAATCAGTTAAATAAATCACTCACCACAAGTAAACGATCGACAACTCTTACTCATTTACATATCAGTAGATATGACCGTAACCATATGAGGCAAATGACGATTTTTTATTATGATTTTTTTATGCAGAGATTTTATTTTAAAAATATAAAATATAAATCTCTATTACGATAGAAAGGCTGTCCACTGAATGAATTCGTTTATGTCTCCGGTTACTGTTTAAAGTCTACCGACATTGCTTTAGAATTGCTATATTTTGACACATTAATGAATTAAATATATACTATTATGTTACAGGTTCTAACAAAATGAAGAACTTTGTTCGTCTGTTCATCCTGCTGATTTCTGTATCACACTGTTGCGCTTTTTTTGAAATCAGCCCTTACACTCGAGGTTAATAATAATAATAATAATAATAATAATAATAATAATAATAATAATAATAACAACAACAACAACAATAATAATAATGATAAGAAGAAGAACAACAAGAAGAAGAATTAGAAGAAGAATCCAATTCCAAAATACCGCAATACAGTTTTGCTAGTAATCAATATGGTTGTATCCGACATATTTTTGTTATTTAAATCAAACAAACTTAATTTCATGAACTAAATTGTTATATAATAATAATAATAATAATAATAAGAAGAAGAAGAAGAAGAAGAAGAAGAAGAATCCAATTCGAAAATACCGAAATGCAGTTATGCTAACAATCGATATGGTTGACTCTGATATATTTTTGTTATTTAAATCAAAGAAAGTTAATTGCATGAACAAAATTTTTATAACATACTACTACTACTACTACTACTAATAATAATAATAATAGTAGTAGTAGTAGTAGTAGTAGTAGTAGTAGTAGTAGTAACAATAATAATAATGATTCAGCCAAATGATTATTTATTTATTTATTTCAGTTAATGGTAAGTGGAGTACATGGTATGCAGGAACTGAACAACCGTGCAGTCCAACATGTGGCGCAGTAAGAAATCGCTATATAAATTACTACAGAAAGTGTAATAACCCTGCACCATCAGTACATGGTGACTATTGTCAGGGCTCACACAAAAAGCAAGTGATGAAAGGTTGTCAAATTATCAGATGTCCAAGTAACTATCTTTATCTATTTCAATTTACTTAAAAACGGTTCAGTTATCTCTTACGAATTTATTCAAAACTTCTACATTTTGAAGAAGTAGTCTAATTATCCGTTTCCAGTTTATGTTTAATTTGAACCAGTCTTATACTTAATTAATAACAGGAAAATACTGTAGTTCAAAAATATCTGTGCACCACCATTTTTCTCCAGACGGATAGGGTTTATGAGAATCAGCAAGTACTGAACAACAGTGTAACGTTTTTATTTTTATTTCGTTATTTAATTCACTTTGTTTTCCTGTTTCATTTTATTTTGCCTTTCACATAATATGTAAATATTTAGATTTTAATTTTCAGTTGATGGAAATTGGGGTCGATGGGAGACAATAACTAGAGAGCCGTGCAGTGTCACGTGCGGTGATTCTCCAGGACGGCGGAATGTTGTTTATTTCAGACGCTGTGACAGCCCGTACTCACAATATGGTGGGAAGGAGTGTCCCGGCCCTGACCGAAAGGTTCCTCAAGAGACATGTCACAGTAAAACAAAATGTCCTGGTAATATTATAGTTTTTGTTACGGTTTTATTAGTATTGCTGTTGTTCTGCCTACTACTACTACTACAACTACAACTACTACAACCACTACTGCTACTACTACTACTACTATTATTATTATTATTATTATTATTATTATTATTATTATTATTATTATAAGGGTCCAGCTACGGATATTGAATATTGAATAATAATATCTTTGTCAAACACTGAATCTCTTTTCTCCAAAAGTAAATTCAGCATTCGGCTATTTAGATATTTTGTCTTTCAAAGGTTTGCTGGCTTAGAAATTCATTCTCTTTTTTAATTCCTGAACAGTTATTAATATATATGTGTGTGTGTGTGTGTGGGCGTGTCTGTGTATGTGTGTGTGTGTGTGTACATATACACATACACACACACACACACACATATATATTAATAATTATATATATTACTAGTCAATGGAGTTTGGAGTGATTGGAATGTAAAGGATGAAGGACCGTGTAGTGTTACTTGTGGTAGTTCAGGAGTGAAGCACGTTACTAAAAACAGACAGTGTAATAACCCAGAACCCAAATATGGTGGCAAGTCATGCGAAGGACCCGACGAAGAGATATTCCAAGAGGAATGTATTCCATCAGGAGGATGTCCTGGTACTTTTTATTATTGTCTTCAGTATATTGATCATCAGTATTATGATGAACATGATGATGATGATGATGATGATGATGATGATGATGATGATGATGATAATAACAATAATAATAAAACCATGATGACGTCAAAATTAAAAGATATATTTTAATTGTCTGAAAAATGATAAACGCTGGCTGTACATCTGTAACTGAAAATAAAACAGTTCTTTTTAGATTAAAATATTGAAAAATTAAAACAATGTTTTGATAACTAAATTTTAGAATGAAAATAAAAGGGATCCCTGCGTTGTTTTTATTTATTTATTTATTTATTTATTTATTAATATTAATATTAATATTATTTTATTTTTAAGTCGATGGAGGTTGGAGTGATTGGAATGTAAAGGATGAAGGATCGTGTAGTGTTACTTGTGACGGTACTGGAGTGAAGGACGTTACTAAAAATAGACAGTGTAATAACCCAGAACCCCAATATGGTGGAAAGTCATGTGAAGGACTGAACGAAAAGACAGTCGAACAGGAATGTGTTGTAACAGCAGAATGTCCTGGTATTTTTTATTATTGTCATCAACATGAACATCATAATATTAATTATAATGATAGTCATTATTATAATGATGATAATAATGAGAGTAATAATAATGATAATAATACAATTATTATTATTATTATTATTATTAGAAGACCAAGCTCTCTCTCTCTCTCTCTCTCTCTCTCTCTCTCTCTCTCTCTCTCTCTCTCTCTCTCTCTCTCTCTCTCTCTCTCTCTCTCTCTCTCTCTCTCTCTCTCTCTCTCTCTCTCTCTCAAGAAATTTAAATAAATCAATTGTTAATAACTAAATTTCAAAATTTTATAAAGGTCTTTCTTTACTTTATAATAAGTCATTACTGGATTATTTTATTTTTACTTTATTTATAATTTTAAATTAAATGATTAATTTTTGTTTATTTTTGTTTATTATTGGTTTACTTTAATAGTTGATGGAGGTTGGAGTGACTGGGAGAGAAAGGATGAAGGACCGTGTAGTGTTACTTGTGGGGGTCTTGGAGTGAAGGACATCACAGAAAATAGACAGTGTAATAACCCAGAACCCAAACATGGTGGCAAGTCATGTGTAGGATCCAACAAAAACACAGTCCAAGAGGAATGTATTGTAGCAGAAGAATGTCCTGGTATTGTTTTGTTTTTCTACTGTCATCTGCGTGAATATCATCATATTAATCATCATGACCATCCATGTAATAAGAAGAACAATAATATCAAAATAAAATTATAAGACTTAATTTTTTAATGATTAAATTGACCGAATATTAAAAATTGTGGTCATTTAAATCGTCAATTAGTAAGTGAGTTAAATTTTTGTTTCTACTATTTTGAAAATTAAAAAATAAAATATAAATAAAATGTCTTTTTTGGCTTTATACTAATCTACAATATATAATGCTTTATGATGATTATACAATAACATGTAATGCATTATACTGATACATTACGGTATGTAATGTTTTATAATGATATATAATACAATGTAATGCTTTATACTGATACACAACGGTATGTAACGTTTTATAATGATATATAATGCTTTATAATGATACACAACGGTATGTAATGCATTATAATGATGTAAAACGATAAAATATGCTTTATACTTATATATAATCATTTATATTGATGCATAATGGCTTTTTTTAATTAATTTTTTTCCTAGTTAATGGTGGATGGGGCCCATGGCATCAAACTGAAATAGGTTTATGCAATGTCAAATGCGGTAACGGAACTCATGAAATCCTTCATACACGTTACTGTGACAACCCGGCCCCGTCACCCACGGGACGTCTGTGTGTTGGAGAAAACACAAAATTCATTAATGAGTCTTGTTTTGTAACCTGTACAGGTAATTCATTTCATCTTTTTTATTTTTGTTTTATGTAACAGTCATACCTATTTATTATATAGGTATTTATACTGCATACAAGTAAAGAAATGACTTAATACCTGCTAGATAACCAGACGAATAAGAAAGAAATATTTTCTTAAGATTGATAACTTTATGACTAAACGGTTTCTTTTCTTATCTATCTATCTATCTATCTATCTATCTATCTATATCTATATCTATACATATGTTTTTGTCTTTTATTAATATTGTTATTATTATTATTTTAATATTCAGGGGAACGCGTTAACGTAACGGAAGGGAATTTAGACTGGATACTATTAATATTAGGAGCTTCTCTAGCTGTTCTTCTTTGTATTACAACAATGTATGCTTTCAGGTAATTAGTATTACTTTTACTACTACTACAACTACAACTACTACTACAACTATTACTATTATTATTATTATTATTATTAGTAGTAGTAGTAGTAGTAGTATCATCATCAAGATTATTTTATAATTAATTATTATTGTTATTGTAATTGTTATTATTAATGTTATTATTACATTTTAATACATATTTCTCTAAATTTGGACAGATTAAGATTGTTGAGTTTGCTATTGTTAAAGACATACTAATAATAAAAGAATCCTGTAAGTTTTAATATTTATAGATGTTTGACTTAACTAATTATGATAATAATACAACATAAGCAATTATAATAATTATAGTATTACAGCAATAACAATAGCAATGGCAATAATGGAACTAATAAAATAATAATAGGAAAAGAATAGAGAGCGAGATTATTTTTTAAACAGAAATTATACTGTGTGTGTTTATTTAACTTTCTAATTATTTTGTTTGCAGGAAACGTAAACGAAAAAGCCCTTATTGAAAGAAGGCATGGAGTCAGGAGTTCAGCAAGATAATCCTGGATTATCTGAAAATGCTTGATAATGTGTGTGTGTGTGTGTGTGTGTGTGTGTGTGGGTGGGTGTGGGTGTGTGTAAAGTAGTTACTGATTGTAAAACTATTTAATATGATATGTATATTCTGACAAACTGTTATCGTATTTAACTATTTATTTATTTCTTTGATTTGATTTGTTTTAAATGAACTAGTTAATTTGAAACTGAAGTACTGAAAAGGCGTGATAATCTCTAATGTGTGTGTGTGTGTGTATGCGTGTATGCGTGAAATAGTTTTTATTATTGAATGTGTAAAAAAGAATATAAAAAATACTGTGAACGATTATTTTTCCAAATAAAAATAACCACTGTTGTGAGCTTACTTATAAAAAAAAAATATAAAAAATGTTTGTACTGTTTCATTCATAACAGAGAAATTGAATATTTGAAACATAATGTTTTTTGTTTCCTCTAATACTTAAATTTGTTAATAATCTTGTTAATTAGGAAAGTAATCATATATTTCACATGCTTCTAATAATTTACCCAAGAAAAAACTGAATTAGCTTAGATTGCTTGCTTATTTATTTAAAATAATAGACAATTCTAAGAAACACAATTTAAAATTTAATATTTGTGATTGCCGAGACATTAAGAATTTAATAAAATAATTCTAATTGGAATGGTGTTTATTGATCATTAAATACATATGTGTATTGATGTATATATTAATATATTGTTGTGCGTCTGTCTGTGCGTGCATGCGTGTTTGTGTTTAAGAATCAAAAACAGACTGGCTCGATACCTTTTTATTCTTAAAAAAAAAAAAAAATATTGTTTTTCAAATTTTATTTCTAAAGATTCGATTTGATTTAATGTCTATGAGCGCTGGCAACTTTAATTTTAAAGCTAATTACAATATATTAGTCCTGACGATGACAACACATTAATCTTGTTAAGAAGAACAACAACAATAAAAAAAACGCATCTATTTTAATATCCGGATTTTTATTAATTATGAAAATCCTTTGTTTTCGCTAATATTCGGAACACTAACCAAAAGGAACGATAACTATGTCATTTTGTCTGCCTCGTTGCCAAAATGTCACCATAATGGAAAAGAAAAAATTAAAAATCAGAAAACTATTTTTTATCCGAAGTAGGTCAACCGCTAACATTTCAAAAATAGTTTTAGTTACTTTAATTACTTCTGCTTATAGAAATGTGTATCACATTATTCCTCTACTGATTTTACACCATGACACAAGTAAGTAAATTATTTGTTTTGAAAAAATGTTATTTTAAGTATTATAATATATTATTATTATTATACACACTTTTTATAATGGCTTATATAAAATTAAAATCAGTAACATTAAGTTGTCATTTGCTGTTCTGTGTCTATATCAACATCTTTTCAGTTCACATCCCAAGTTATTGTAGTTACCAATCTGACAAACAGGAACATGATTTTGTTATAAAGAAAACTTTCACAAATAATCATTATTTCAAAATATCAAAAATCAGAAGATGCCTTAATTCTGTTGAAAAATATGTTAAGAAAATTGGGTAATATTTACAGTTATAATTTAGGCTTCCTTAGCACAAACTTTCCTGAAAATATTTTGCAGTTAGTTTTTCTTCCAGTAGACAAAATGCTTCTTTTGGTTAAACAGGTAATTTAACAGAATATAAAAATACCAATCATTATTTCATCAGTATAAAAAAAGATAATAAAGAAATAATTAATTCTGTTATTATCATAATAACAGCAATAACAACAACAATAATAATAGCTTAAAACACCAGTATTAAAATTAATGTGAATACTGTTATTACTACTATGCTAGTACAATAACTAGTGTACTGTGCTACTGCTACATTATAATAAATTATAACCTATTTAATATATATCTTTACTTGTGTTAGTAACTTTTTAGTATACCCCTTACTACAACTACTATTACTACTGCTACACTACAACTAATATTACTAACATTATTATTGATAACTACTGCTATTGATAATAATTTTTTGTTTTGTTATAAATATATTTCAGGTTTATTCTTGGTGTTCATGTGTAATTAAGATCATAAACTATGTCTGTGTGATCATTGTACTGGTAATGTTAACAAGATATTGCACTGGCTTTAACATAAGCCCTGTGATAGGTTTGTATTAATTATTATAATAATTTAACCATATTTATTATTTACTGTGTTTTATTAATTCATAATTTTAATATTATCATTACTACTATATTTACTCTATTATTATTATTATTTTAATGGTTATTGTTATTATTATTATTGTTCTTATTATATGTTGTTGTTATAGCAGTAGTAGTAGTTGTTGTTTAGGATATATTTTAAATAAGGTATTTTAATGGCCTCTTTTTAACAAGCTCAACTTTCATACATCCTAACACACACACACACACACACACACACACACAGGCATAATTCTTAGATATATATATATATATATATATATATATATAGAGTTCCTTATCAGTATAAACAGACATATATAAAATAAAAATGTGCCGACACACACAATCCTAATTCTTATATATATAGATATATAGATAGATAAACATACATTATATATGAAATGGACACACAAAGACATACATGATATATCATTCAGGATAAAAACTTTTACTAATCTGAGTATCATCATCTTCATCTTTAGAATGTTAACTGTTTATATTTGTTTACACATAGATGGAGGTTAACAACATCTTATTTTTCTTAAAATGATGCAGTTAATTATCATATTTGTAATAACTAATACCAATTAATATTAATCATTATTATATTTATTATGCAATTAATATAAATTTATATTTTATTATGAATTAATCATTAGTGTGCTTTTAATATAAATTGGTATTATGTTAATTATGAAAATAATATAAATCATTATTATTTTTATAATCAAATTAATATAAATCATTATTATCGTTATTATTTTATTAATATAAATCATTATTATCTTTATTATTTTATTAATATAAACCTTTATAATGCTTTTCAGTCAGAGTGATGAATTTTGTCATTATTTCTTACTGCTGTTTCTTGTTTTCTCTCCAAAGTTGACGGAGGTTGGAGCTCCTGGGTGAGAGGGTATGTGTCAAAGTGTTTGGGTAGATGTGGAAAAACTGGGTTTCAGTCTGTAAGGTATACACGAAAGTGTGACAAACCAACACCCTCCCCAGGGGGACTGGGGTGTCATGGGTCACCAGAAAAGAAAGTCAATTGGAGATGTGCGGTTCCACCATGTCCAAGTGATTACCTATATAACTTTCTACAATGCTTTAACTTAATTCAAATAAAGTGTTTACACACATCCAAGTTTTATAAATATATCTTCTTTTTTTTTTCTTTTTTTTTAATTTCTTTAATTTAATTTAATTTTATTGAAGTAAATATATTGTTCACACATATAAAAGTTTTATATACATATTTTATTGATTCTTTAATTTCTTTTAATGTTGTTAACGTGAAAATTGTTCACTATATCAAGATCTTGTATATGTATTTTTCAAAATCTTTAGTTCTAACTTAAGTGAAATAAATTATTCTCCCATTGTCCAAGTCTTACATGAGTTTTTTAAATGCTTTATTGAAGTTTCATTTGAATAAAATGTACTGTTTATACTTTTTAAATCCTTTCGTTTAAATTAATTTTACTGACATGAAATACAGTGTTCACCCATATCCAAGACTTTAATATTTTTTCAAAAAGCTTTAATTTATGAGTGACTAAATTTATTAAAGTTGCTCAAGTTCAGTTTATTTTTATTTATTTTTATTCCATTTAAATTATTTTGTGCCATCATAAATGTCACCACAATAAAATATCTATTTTCTCGTTTGCTTTCAGATAGTGTGTTTATTTATTTATTTAGATTTTTGTTTTAGTAAATGGGAAATGGAGTCGTTGGATAACAACGAGTGAAGGAGTGTGCAGTGTTACGTGTGGTAGTCATGGAGTGATGGATGTCACTGAAAACAGACTCTGTAACAACCCTCCACCCCGTTTTGGTGGCAGGATGTGTGAAGGACCTGATGAAAAAGTTGTCCCAAAACAATGTTTCCCAGGAAGGAATTGCCCAGGTATTATCATTGTTTTGTTGTTCATTTCTTCCTGTTGTTCTTCTTCTTCATTTTCATCATATTCATCCCCTTTTATTCTTGTTCTTCATCTTCATCATCTGCTGTTCTTCTTCTTCTTCAGCTATTTTTCATCTTATTATTCTTCATCAGTCTACATTTTTTTCCAATTGTTTATCATTATCTGCTTCTTCTTTCGATTCATCATATATGTTTCATCATCATCATCACTATTTGTCTTAATTTTCATAATCTACTTTTCTTCTTCATCTTCATCATCTATTTTCATCTTCAGCATCTACTTTTCTTCTTCTTGTTAGTTTTGGAGCTGCTGTAATATAAATATCTGTTTATCCTTTACTGGATTTCAGTACATGGAGCTTGGAGTGTCTGGATCAAAAAGAGACGAGGTATCTGCAGTGTTACATGTGGAGACCGACCAGGGCTGGCCTATGTTATCAGATACAGACTGTGTAACAACCCGGAACCCAGATATGGTGGTAGAACCTGTTCCGTGCTGATGAAATGATTTTCCGAGAGGAATGTTTTTCTAGCAGAAAATGCCCTGGTATTGATATCATTATTTTTTTTTTTTGAAATTCATCAGTTGTCCTATAGTTTCCTCTTTCAGTTTAATTTTATATTTTATATATTGTTGTGTAACTCTGTTTCTTAATTTTTTTATTTTTTTTTTCACATTTATCTTTTTTGTTGCTAATTGTTAACAATAATAATATTTGTGACACATCTAGAGTTTTGTTATATCTCTTTTCACTGTAACCTCCTTCAGCATTCTACTGTTTCTATCATGAATGAAAGAAGAAGAAAAAATAACAAAAAAATATTGCAGGTAGTGAACCATTTATCTGGCTCATCTGTACAGGAGTGTTACATAACTTGTTAAATAATACAGTGTTCTTTATTTAAATTCTTTGCTGTTTTCATCTAATTTACTGTAAAATACATTTTGAGTATACACTTTTAATATATATTTAAAAAAGAAATTATACTTTAATCACTAGTTATCGGACAGCTTTCATTGCAGACATTTTGGGATGTGATAACCACATTGTTTATTGGAGGTGGGTTTTATGTGGCAGTAATATCTCAGGTAGCACGGGTTCCTTCTGCCACTGTAACCACCCCATGAAACAAAAGTGTTTACAGTTAAAGAAAGCGTAGAATGAAAGTCTCGCCATCGTAACTGCTCCTGCAGATCTGTACATTTTCATACGTCTTGCATTGATGCATGCTTCACACTGGTGTCTCATCCAGTAACTAGTCCTGTTCATAAATTCTGCAAAGATATTTCTCATTTCCTGCTCAAATACTTGCAACATCACCCAGCCAAACACAGAGTACATACTCTGGCACTATGTGGCCAAGCAATGTCTTGTTGGATATCATGATGGGAACAAAGAATGGTGGCTGTTTGAATCCAGTCCTGAGTAATAATGGTTTGGATATTCTGGTTCTGCACAGACAGTGTAGCTTGTGGGGGTGGCTGTGGTTAGATGACACTAAAAAAATAATATATCAGATTTTGCCTGTTCATGCTTACTGGTAATAAGCTTATACAGTTTTTAAAATAGCATTTAAAATAGCTATACTGGCCTGGTTAGTTGTAGGATTTGGAATCAAACAGATTAAAACACATCTGGAAACAAATCAGTATGTTATTAAAGAAATATTAATTAATATAATATTTGTTTTCATTCAGTACATGGAGGATTTGGAATCAAACAGATTTAAAACACATCTGGAAACAAATCAGTGATATTATATATCAAAGAAATACTAATCAATATGATATTTGTTTTCTTTCAGTACATGGAGGATTTGGAATCAAACAGAATTAAAACACATCAGGAAAGAAATCAGTGATATTATATATCAAAGAAATATCAATATTTGTTTTCTTTCAGTACATGGAGGCTGGGGTGTTTGGCTGGACAGACGTCGGTGGCCTTGCAGTGTTACCTGTGGCAGGTATCAAGGGGTGAGGAATGTTACTAAATATAGATCCTGTAATAAACCATCACCAAAATATGGTGGCAGGAAGTGTAGTGGACCAAATGAGAAGATTTTGCAGAAGACATGTACCACAGAAACTATGTGTCCAAGTAATATTGTTTTGATATTATGATAATATTATTATTATATTATTATTTTAAATTATTATTGTTAATGTTCCTGATATTGCTGTTGATATTATTATTCATGTTGTTGGTGTTCTTGTTTGTGTTGGCATTGTCATTGCTGTTGCTGTTTTTTGTGGTGTTGTTGTTGATGTTGGTGTTTGTGCTGGTTCTTATGTTGGCATTGATGGTGCTACTAATGCAGTAGTTGATGATGTTGATGATTAAGATCATATTTTTTGTTTTATTTTTTATTCATCATAATCTCAGTTATCATCAGCAGCATCAACATCATCATAATAATCATCTTGTAGTTGCTGTAGGTCAGAAACATTGACTTTTCACTGCACCTATCTGTTTATTCTTTGTTCTGTTCAAGTACACGGAGGTTGGGGTCACTGGATCATAAAGGCTACAGGCAGCTGCAGTATTACTTGTGGTGATTCAACAGGATTTATAGGTATCACCAAGTACAGACTGTGTAACAGGCCAACACCCAAATATGGTGGTAGGTTATGTGATGGACCTAGTGAGAAAATTTTCACAGAAGAATGTCATTCAGGATTAGAGTGCCCTGGTAATGTTGACTTATTATTGTTGCTGCTGCTGTTGTTGTTTTTATTATTATTGTAGTAATAGTAGTAGCAGTATCGTCATCCTCATTATTATTGTTATTATTATTATTATTATTATTATTATTATTATTATTATTATTATTATTATTATTAATATTATTATTATTATTATTATTATTATTATTATTATTATTATTATTATTATTATTAAATATTACTATTATTATTATTATTAATTATTATTATTATTATTATTAAATGTTATAGCTGGTGTTTTTTCCAGTGGATGGAGGCTGGAGCTCATGGATCTCAGAGGTCATAGGTGACTGCAGTGCTACGTGTGGAAATGGGTCAAGGTTATCCTCATACAGTCGAACCTGTGATAACCCAGTGCCAAGCAGCTCGGGTCTGCCATGTCCTGGCAACACAACAAAAACCAGTCAAGAAAGTTGTTTCAAATTCTGTATAGGTAAACATTTTTTTTTTTTTTTTTTGTTTATTTATTTATTTATTTATTTATTTATTTGTTTGTTGGTTGGTTGGTTTGTTTGACTTTTTAAAATTAGTATAAATGTTATTAATATTTTTTGTTAGATAACAGATGCATGGGTAAAGTTCAGGCAGAATATTTGGTTGGCTTTTTGCAGTTTCAGATTTATTTTATTTTATGAAAAAAAAATAACAGAATAGGAAAACATTAAAATAAAATATATTCTCTCAACTTTAATATAAATGATAAAATGTTAAAACATACATATATATATATATATATATATATATATATATATATATATCTTTATTTTTAAGATTAATAAATTTAATCAGAAAAAAGCTTCTTATTGTTTCAGCATGAAATATTTATTGTACTGTTACTCGAATTATATTTTACAGACTTTATCAGCACTGTTTATTTCTCTGTTTTTTGTTTTTTACTATTTTTTAATAAAAGAAATCAATCAGAATATAAAGCAGAGAAGCTTGGACATTTTAATAATCGTAACAGGATCAGCTGTGACTCTCATGCTGTGTATTACTGGAATATACATTCGAAGGTAATTTCATTTATTAACAGATAAACATTTTAAACGACATACCCGAGAGCTTTATTCTATTTTGAAAAAAATACTTGCCTGTTTTTTGTCTTTAAAACAATATGCCAATGGGCCAGATAAAAAAAATAAAATTAAAGTACATCAAGTTTTTATAAATTATAATAACATGTATGTAACTTTAGTTTTGCTGTAGTCTCTGCCAATAACACAGAGATTATTGAATGTTCAAGTAGTCTTGCATTAGAAATGAATGGGAACCTACTAATTATATGTCATGCTTTTAATGGCAATGGGCTTGCTATAAAAAAACAAATAAAGAAAAAAAAGCCCCAAAAAGAATTAAGTCTAGGAAATAAATTTAAATTAAAGAATCTTATCTGTTACTTTTAAACGGATGGAAATGAAAAAGAAACTTTCAAATTGATGTTATATTTTACATGGTTCAAAATGCTTCTAACAAATGAATGAAATGATGTTGTTGTTTTCAGTCCTGAATTATTATTTATTTATTTATTCATTTATTTATTTATTTATTATTATTATTTATCAGATTGTTACTGAGAAGCAAACATATTTTACTTAGAAAAATGTAAATTATCTTTAGACTGTTTCTTCGTAATGAAAAAAGTAAATTTAATATTTTCTTAATTTTGCAGACAGACCAAATGCAGCGAGCCTTTACTCAGCACTGATGGAGCAGGTGAGACTGAAGGAGAGTATAATTATGGTGATGAAACAGAAGACTCTCCTGTAGATCAATCAGACGATAATCCTGAAGATAATGCAGAAGATAATCCTGCAGATCACTCAGAAGATTATCCTGCAGATCACTCAGAAGATCATCCTGTAGAAACCTCAGAAGATCATCCTGCAGATCACTCAGAAGATCATCCTGTAGAAACCTCAGAAGATCATCCCGCAGAAACCTCAGAAGATCATCCTGCAGAAACCTCAGAAGATCATCCTGCAGAAACCTCAGAAGATCATCCTGTAGAAACCTCAGAAGATCATCCTGGTGATGGTTCAGAGGATAATCCAAGATTTTCGTCATCTGGTGAAAAAGATCAACTTTCTGTGATTGTATAAAGATGAATGTTATCTCATTTAACTACATTTTGGATTACATTGTCTGCAAAAGAAGTCACAGGTTACATTTGTATGCTGTTTTTTTTACTTTGATCTGTGATATAACACTATTTAGGCATTCAGTCATTTGATTGAATACATAAAGGCTTGTGATGGCTATAGAACTGTGATATATTTTAGTTTTAACATATTGTCCTTAAATACTACTTGTACATACACAACAATTATTATGTTTAATTCTTAAATAATAAAACAATGTTAATTCTCAGTGTACATGGTTTTAAAGATAATCATATATGTAGATATGTTGTTACATATACTAAAGTTGTAAAATGATATTCAAATAGAAATTAATGTTTAAATAAAACACACACACACACACACTTTCTAAATTTCAAGAATACATTTAGCATTGCTGTTTGTATGACATGCCTGCATAAAAACAGAAGAATGTGATCTGTTATTGTTGAATTTTAAAAATAATATTTAGTTTATTATTATATATTGTTGAACTATATTTATTTGCTTGCTTATAAACATTAGTATGTTACCATCTGTGTTCAAATCATGTACGTTTATATTGTGAATATAAAAATAATCATTAGATATTGTTCATATTTTTATTTTACGTTTATCATCATCATAATCATCATTATTATTGTTATTATTATGAATCAAGTGGGTATTAAAAGATAATGAATGATATGTATTTAAATGGTTGTTTTCTAATAAGGGTTAGAAAATGAAAATAAAAAAAATAAAAAGAGAGAATGTTTGCTGTATGTGAGACAGAAAGATTTTAATAATCTGTAAAAATAAATTATGTATAATGGTGTATATGATGGTAACTGTGTCTTAATTGGTGCCCAAAATATACAGACCCAAGTCTGACCAGACTCAAATAACAAATTACCTATATTTGATTTTTTCATTCTGAAATATGTTAGCAAAAAATACTCAAAAAATAAGTTATGAATATATTATTAATATATATATATATATATATATATATATATATATATATATATATATGTATGTATGTATGTATGTATGTATGTATATATATATATATATGTGATAATTTAGTATTGCTCTGTAGCTATTATTATTATTTTTTTTTTTTCCTTAGATCGGTTGTCAATTACATTAGAATCATTAGGAAGACGATGATAATAACAATTAGAATAAATAAATAAATAAACAAACAGTGCATGAGATTATTATGCCAAAAGTAATTACTCTTGATTAATAATATGTCAAAATTAATTAATTAATATATAAAAATAAGAATCAAAAAAAAAAAAAGAAAGAAGAAGCTGAAAGTCACAGGTAAAAGAATTTATTAGCTTTTAATATTTTATAAATTTTTCTGTTAAAAAAACAAACAACAATCAATATAACATTTAAATTCATTAGTATGAACAATACAAAACTTAAATAACAACAACAACAACAATAATAATAATAAATAGTTCTTTCCGCTATGCTTCGGACTATTGAAATAAATACGTCATTGTGTTTTGCCTCGTTCCCAAAATGATGGCTTTATGCACAAGGGGGGAAAATTAAATATTTTAATTAAATATGTTCTGTAATAAGTAGGTCAACATATTTGAATACGGTTTTCGTTGTTAATTACTTCCATTTATAGCTCTGTAATAGTTATTGTTTGACTTCATATCATGGGACTCGTAAGTTAATTGATTTTTGTGATATTTATAAACTTTCTTAAAATAATTTTAAATAAGGCGACGTCTGCTATTGCAGACGACACTGTAATATGACTTCGTTTTTCGGTTTTACATTACAAGAACTTAAGAATTTGTTATTGATTTATTTTTATGTAAAGTAAATCACTTTGATATCTTGTAGTTGGCAAAAGTAACTAAATAGATAATCTGAGGTTTAAGTACGTAGTTTGAAATAAAAACACATTTAAAACAAAAACGACGAAGCGATGTACCAGGTACGACACGGAATTAGGAAAACTACGATAAAAATGACAAAAAAAAAAAAACACAGTATTTTTTCTTATTTATTTAGCTTCTCGATATAATTTTTAAAACACATTTTATCGCTGAATGTACTCGTTTGGTAATCGTAGCTCCTGTCTACCAACCTTTTTCGTTTCACAAACTATTACACATTATTCTTCCACTTTTATGATATACCGACAAGTCAGTTTTTCTAAAATTTATTCTTATTATTTTCTTTGAACTACTTTTTTTTTTTTTTTTTGTCACTTTCGCTAGATGTTAATCAAAGTCATAATTATAAAGCTATAAATCTATTTACGCTTCTGTAGGAAAGCTAGATAAAAAAAAAAAAAAAAATAATAATAATAATAATAATAATAATAATACTAGAATCAGGAAAAAAAAAAAAAAATGACAAATTATAGTAATAGCAGTAATTCAAGTAATAATAATGATTGCAATAGCTGTAGCTGCAGTAATAATAATGATAATATTTTCTATGGTTTAATAGTAGTAGTAGTAGTAGTAGTAGTAGTAATAAAAATATTATTATGTTTAATAAACTAATTTTATTTTCCAGATTTAATCTCAGGGTTTTGAAACCATGAAGATCACAAACTATGTCTGTCTATTCATCATACTGACATTCACATCAAAATACTGTACTGGGTTCGTTATTAGCCCAAGGCCAATAGGTTTATAATTATAATTATTATTATTATTATTATTATTATTATTATTATTATTTAAAATGAATTATAATTTGCAGTATTTTATTAACTTTTCTGACATATGCTCTTGTTCAAAGTCAATCAGAATATATATGTGCCTGTTTTTCTCTGAGTTTGTGTTGTGGTGTGTGTATGTGTGTGTGTGTGTGAATTCCATAGATACTTTAATAGATATGAATACCTTCCATAATTCACACAAAGGTCAGTTTGCATTACATGATTCACATCTTCTGTCTAAATGATTGTAACTGTGAATATTTTAAATTAAATATTAAAATTAACAGTAAAATGTTATCATTTTGAAACATTTCTGACTTTTAACAAACCCTTCACACTAACCTCTTAGCCTATTAGATCAACGGCCTTCTGTGTTGTACAATATACATTAATATTTACATTTTTAGATGGTAAATGGGGTCCCTGGTTCAAAGAGAATGTGCCAGAATGTGAAGGTCCATGTGACAAATCAGGAGTTCGGACAGTTACTTTTAAGAGAAGGTGTGATAGCCCTATACCTTCAAAATTTGGTTTAAACTGTCGTGGCAAGAATGAGAAAGAAATGACTGAAAATTGCGAAGTCTTAAGCTGTAATGGTATTTAAATTTTATTTTTTCTGCATTAATTTAATATTTTTCTTTTTAATTTTTTAAAACTTTGTTTTTTCATTATCTGTAATGAATCTATCTAATTATATATATTTACATATACATGCATACACATATATAATATTTTACATATTGATAATGTTTTCAAATACCGCTGATTTACAGAACTTACAATAACTTTCAATTTTTGTTGTATTTTCTTTACTTTTAAGGTCTTTTATTCTATTGAATTTTTTTGTATTTATTTATTTATTTTAAATACAAAATAAATTAATGAAAAAAGTGTTTTAATTAAAACCACATTTCCAGATTATTCTCATTCTCTAAAATGACACTGTTAGTGATTGGCTGTGGAAAAAATCAATCAAATACTACTTCACAGAACCTTTTAGCTTATGCCATTGTGTAAATTAAATTAATAAATGGTCCATTCTTTACAAAAATGTTTTTGACAAATTATTATGGAAATTATTCTAAAAGTTATGAAAAAGTTACAATAATGCTGGGAGCTGAAGCTGAACAAACTCTGGATAATTTAATCAGTTGAAATTGTATTTTTTCTTTCTCCTATTGACGGTGGCTGGGGTGCATGGAACCAAATGGAAACTGGAGCCTGCAGTGTTGCATGTGGAAATGGGACACTGACTGCGACGTACACACGATACTGTGATAATCCAGCCCCTTCAAAGTGGGGACGGCCATGTCCTGGCAGCAGCAAGAAAATTGCTAATGAGAGTTGTTTTTCTCCATGCTCAGGTATCTGTTTGTTTTCTTTTTGTTATTATTATTTTTTCTGTATTTAAACATAGTTATAATTTTTGAAAACATTAAAAAAATAAAGATATCTGATTCTGCAAATAATTAAAAAAAAACATGTTAAATATAATATTTTTGAAAATAGAAACAAATGATTCATATTTTTTAATTAATGGTTTGTTGTGTTTGGATTTGTCCAGTGTATTTATTATGTTTGAGTTATTATTATTATTGTTATAATTATAATGATTATTTTTATTATTTTTTTTTTTATTTTTTTTTTTTTTGAGTTTGTGGGTGTTTTTTTTTTTTTTTTTTTTTTTTTATATTTGTGTGTGTTTATTTATTTATTTATTTATTTTTTTATTTTTATTTTTTTTTTTTTTTTTTTTTTTTGTTTTTATATTTGTTGGGAATTTGTGGATGGCTTTTGATTAGAAGAAAGAAAGAATTGGTCACTTATTTCATTCAATATTTCCTTTTCTTAACATGTAGATTTAACATTATTCCAGTTATCTTTTAAATAATTCTAATTGCTGAATGCAACATTAACTTACTGAGTCTGACACTAATAGTTATCACAGATTTCTAATAAGATATTACGTTTTCTTAACAGCCACTTATACATTTTACTAATCATCTTGTTAATTGCTTTTCTTAACAGTTACTTATAAATTTTACTAATGATCTTGTTAATTGTTTTCTTAACAGTTACATGGAGATTTAACTTTTCAATTGCAGAATTCAACGTGAAAGCACTAACCCCCACACTGGACATGATACTGATAATAATAGCTGCCTCAGTTGGAGTTCTTCTTTTGATTACTGGAATTTACATGATAACGTAATTTTAGCTTTGTTTATTTTTATTTTTATTTTATTTATTTTTTTTTATCAGTATTTAGTATTATTTTATATAATGTTGTAAAAATACTCAGTCTGCAGAAGTTAATCTTCATAATAATCAATTCTGGCTTCTTTCTTTGCATGTGCACCTAGTGAGTGCATATATGTATATGTGTTTGCCTGTCTGAGTGTATGCATTAATAAGTAATATTTATATTTCTAGATGGTAATTTTGGATTTTATACTTTGATGTTTATTATTTATGATTTTCTTCATTTAACAGTCGACACAGACGAAAGAAACCCTTGATCCAAGAAGTACAACAATCCGGTGCATCCTCAGAAAATCCTGGACTAACTGTGTCCAGGGAGAGAGTGTGATAATCTACAGGCCAAAAGCATTTGCCCTTTTCAGCACCCAAAGTATTGTTATTTAAAAGTAAACAAAATGAAATCCACTGCAGAATAATTTGAAATTATTTTGATACTGGGGTTACCAATAAGATTTCCACAAATCTGTTCTGTGATTATATTTTATATTTTCTTGGTGTTCATGTTCTTCTTTAATAAATATTATTTAGAGATATATATATATATATATATATATATATATATATATATAAATATATATATATATATATATATTTATTGAGCTTTTAGCGTTACATAAAGAAATGATTAGATAAATATGATTAACTTGAGATTTGTTTGGCTATTTACCTTTCAACTTATTTCTTAATCTATCTGGAATTTACTCTTCTTTTTTTTAATTTAATTTTATTTATCTTTCTAAAAATAATACTATTTATTTATTTATTTATTTATTTATTTTAACTGTATTAGTTTTATAGGATAGGACTGCATACACAGAAATTCTTCCATATTATCAAAAAAAAAGACATTTAATGGTGTTTTTAAATTATTTTAGAATTTATTATTTTCAAAGTAATTACATTCTAAAAGCATTTATAATCATATTTATAAACATATATTAACTGTTATGTGCATGAACAAGTATTTATAATAAGCTCAGGTGTAATATTATTTTATTTCATTGCTTTATTGCGTTATTGCCAATATAAAAGTAATAAATATTTTAGTCTCAGATTAAATAAATGAGCCATTAGTGTTGTTCTTGTTATAAATAAATTAATTCAAATGATTTATTAAAGTGCTTTTTAGAAGTAACTAACTATATGTATATTTCTGATTGTTTTATTTTAATTTTTTGTCTAGCAATATAACAGAAAATAAAAAATAAATAAATTCGTTCTTATGATTAACGGTTGACTTCATCTTTTCTGTATTAGTGTGTTTGTATATAAACCAGTGAATTAATTCATCCTTTATACGAAACATTAACACTGAAAAATATTTGAAACAGTACCAAGAAAAACTGTGACAACCTATATCTATTTCCTTCTAAAAATATTAATTTGCCAATCACTTTCATCCGTTTACTGATAATATTAAATTAACAGGTGTCTGAAGGGAAGGGAGGGCTTATAGCACCATAGTCTAATCCACAGATCCTGGAAAATCATTCGTCCTGAAGCTGAATAAATTAATAATTAAAAGATGATTATATTACTAATAAATTAAATTAAAAACAATATATTAATCTGGTCAACAAAATTTTGCGTCGTTTTTTAAATTTTATTATATATGAAGGTACACCTTAATTTTCGAAAGGATCGGTAACTACGTCATTTTAATAGCCTCGCTTTCAGTTGTTCACCATAATGGAAAATAGAAAAAATAAAACTAGAAATACGAAATTAATAATTTTCAAAATAATTTTAATTATCAAATAGTTCTTTTGCTTGGCTATATTCCGTTGTGTTTAAATTTCACTTCATGGTACAGGTAAGTAATTTGTTTCAAAAATATATTTATAAAGCTTTAAATTAATATTCACAGGATAGTTAATTGACTGAAATTGCAGAAGATTCGTTTTAATCGCAAACCACGCGCGGGTCTGAATATGTTTACAAGATAATGTTTTTGACATCCTAAAATATGTTTGCATGTTAATAAAGTTAATTATTTTTAAAACTGCATTCAGTTTTATACATTAAGAAATGAATATATATATTATATTTGTGTTTTGTGTTTTGTGAGTGTGTGTGTAACTATTAACACAACAATGTTGTTGAGTAATGGCATTTGCTTAAAATATTATTTAAAAATTATATTAAAAAAAAAGTCAAGAAGAAGAAGGAAGACAAACATATGTATAATTTAATAAACTGAATGTATAATTTGAAGTTTTACTTGATTATTGTCCAGGTTTAAATACCATGAAGACCACGAACTATGTCCATCTATTCGTCGTACTGACCGTTACAACAAAATATTGCACTGGTTTCTCTATTAGCGTCAGGCCTATAGGTTTTATAATAATTATCTTTTAAAGTTAACTTTTATTAGAATATTAGTGTTCTAAATCAACATACAAAATGCACGCAGTGTTTGGCATTATCATAATCATTAATAGCATGCTTCTTCTTCTACTTCTTCTTTTATGATTATGATCATTCAGGAACATTTTAAAATAAATTTAATATTTGAAATTTCGAGGTAATTATAATAATTTATAATTGAAAATTATTGTGTATTTACTTACTATACTTTTTAATTTAAACCATTGATTATAAATTAAAAACGACAACAACAACAACAACACCAATACCCCCGCAAAATTATTTTAATTTCTATCTTGCATGTCATCAGCAATATTTCTATTATTATTTTTTGAACTGTTGTGTGAGTTATGTAATCATACATTTGTTATTTAAAGACTTTGATTTTTAGATGGCAAGTGGGGTACATGGCAGAATTGGTATGACTCAAAATGTAAAGGACAATGCGGGAAAAACAATTACCGGATAATCACTTACAGACGAAAATGTGATAACCCTCCGCCGTCAGAATTTGGTACCAAATGTTCTGGTAGTTCTGTGAAAACGGCTACAGAATTCTGCAAGATGACAGGCTGTGAAGGTATAGAAAATTATTATTATTATTCTTAAGTTCAAACCTTTAATATCAATATTTATAAACAAATGATATTTTATTTTACTGATGAACATTTTGAAAAATTATTTAAAGAATAGAATACTTTAAATTATCGTAAAAATTATATCTATTTAATGATATAATTGAAAAGCATTATAAATTTACTTATCACTTTTTAAATATTATCTATCTATCTTTCTTAAGTGTTATATTTTATTTCATTCAGTAACATTTAAAGATCAATGTAATATTTGAAATTTCAAGTCAATGATAATAATTTATAATTGAAAAATTATTGTGTATTTACTTACTATACTTTTTAATTTAAACCATTGATTAACATTAGTAATATAAACAGCACATTATCATCTTACTTCAGCTGTGAAAATTGTGAAATAAGTGAATATATTCAAAGGCTAGATTAAATTTATTAATGAAGAACCTTTTTTTGTTTTCCCACCAATAATCAATGAATTCTAAAATGTTCTTTAATATCTCAGTTTGTGTTTGTTATTTTTCTAGCAGTTCACGGAGGCTGGAGTTCGTGGACGCAACATCAGTTGCCATGCAGTGTGACGTGTGAAACGGGTTTGATGAATATATCTGAAACCAGGATGTGTAACAGGCCGATGCCAAAGAACGGAGGACGGCAGTGTCGTGGTCTCAGGAAAGAATGTTCGAAACTGAATGTTTTACAGACACAGAGTGTCCCGGTATGACTATACTCGTTGTTGTTGTTGTTGTAGCATCGCTCAGTAGTACAGGTTGTGAATCCTTGTGTATCCGAAATGCTTGGAACTGGAAGTGTTTTGGATTTAGGAATATTTCGGATTTAGGGAATATAAGGAGATAGCATAAGAACAGAATCTACGTCTAAATATGAATTCTGTTTATGTTTCATGTACAGCTTTCACAGATAGTCTGCGGGATTCTTTAAATAATATTCTTAATAATTTTGTGCATGAAATACGGTTTGCATACACAAAAACAGAATTACTGTTTTATTTTTTTAGTGGATGGTGGGTGGGGTGTTTGGAGGACGCAGCAGATAGGTGCCTGTAGTACGAGCTGTGGAAAAGGGTCGCAGACGGTCAGATACACACGATACTGTAACAGTCCTGCACCTGCTGGCTGGGGAAAGTTCTGTTCTGGCAACAACACGAAAACAATCACACTAACATGTTCTTTTAAATGTGATGGTATTTACATTTCATCTTCTTCTAAATCACTATCATTATAATTATCTTCTTCTTTTTACTTCTTCTTCTTCTTCTTCTTCTTATTATTATTATTATAACAAAAAGCTATTAAAGAATCATGTTCCTAAATGTTCAGATATTTGCAAGTTGTCTTCATCGTCTAAATATTATTATTATTGTCATCATCATCATCATCATCATCATTATAATTATATAACAAGAAAGACAGTTACAGAAACAGGTATTTCTAAATAACCGAATATTTGGATTTCTTCTTCTTATTATTATCACCGTTGTAATTTTAATTCTGTCATTTCTCATTGTGTTTTTAATTACTTCAACTGCAGGACAAAGTTCTAAAGAATTTACCTTGACAGTGGACGTGATAATATTAGTAATCGGTATTGCACTTATTTTCCTCATGTTTATCACAGTCACATACGTTTTCAGGTATTTTATTTTAAATAAATAATCATTCACGATAACTGAAACATCTGAATTATAACAAATCTGTATAGAAAATGAATAACTACTTCATAATGATATAAAATAATGGCTTACTGTAACAAAACTCTTAGTGACCAGTTAAAAAAAAAAATATATATATATATATATATATATATAAATAAAAATTAGATAAATGTGTTTCTGTTATTCAGTAAAAGATTAATGAATGGCTCCAATTAAGTAAAAATATTATGGATTTAGAGCATGTACAACTATGTACAGTGTTTGGGTAAATCTTTGCAATATGTTATTATTATGATTATTATTATTATTATTATTACTACATGAATCGCTATACAAACAGTATATAACAGAAGTTATAAATTTATTTATTATTAACATTTATTAATATAATTATAAGCATCACATTATGTTGTTGTTGTTGTTGTTATTATTATTATTATTATACGAATTATTTTCAAACCAGTAACACTTATTTATTGTCTCTTCAACGTAGTATTTTATCTTTTTTCACAGACAACACAAACGAAGAGGACCTTTGATTGAAAAAGGTAAAACTATTATGAGTCACGCTGAAGAAAACCCTGCATTATCTACTTAAAAAACCAACGTAACAGTCTACATGTATTAGTTGTGCTTGTCTAAATATATTCTGAGTTAATGGACTATGCCTACAAATCCGTTTCTAAATTTTAAATTACATGGCTTTGCTATGATGACAATGTCTGACTGGAAGACGTCTAGCATGACTGCTTCGATTAAAGGCTAGGTCGAGTCGAAAACGAAAAGAAAATTGTACATCTTATCTTCAGAATATAAAAGTATATAGTTACAAATGAGAAGATGTAGCTGTTTACGGAGGATTTGCTCTCTGTGTCTCTGTGTGTGTGCTTATTATTTTTATTTTTATTCTGGAATTTTATTGTAATAAAATATTCCAGAAAAAATATAGACGTATATAAACTATAGAAACAGTATTTCCTTATGGATATATATTTTTAATTGTTATTACAGCAGACAATTTCATTACAATAAAAGATATTACTAATAAAATATTCATTGTAATAATGGGGCATTTGTTATTTAATAGATACTATTATTGTACAGTTTTTCTTTTTCTTTTCTATTTTAAGTAAATGTTCCATTATTTATTAAAAAAAAAACACCTAATAATAATGGATCTAATTATTTCAATAAAGGATGTATTATTATTATAATAAGTAACTGAGTTGTAATGGTATTGTAATAATATATTTTAATAGATATTACTGTCTTAATGTTACTGCAACAAGAGAGCCATTAATATTATTACAATATGTAATTGTATTTAAATATTAATTTAATAACAGTCATTGTTTTAGCAATTAAAAGTACTTTATCACTGTTATAACATTTATTTTATCATAATAGGTAATGTAATGTATTGTAATAATGTCAATATTGTAAAATAGGTGATGCTGTTATAGGAAATTTATTATTAGAAATGTAATGATAGTTTAATAATAGATCTGTGTTTTTATTAAAATTTGTTGTAATATATTATTATTAAAATATGTAGTGCTATTGTAATAATATGTCAATTGTCTTTAAATTGCGTAATGGTATTGTAAAAAATATAAAGTGTTATTATAACATAATAATATCTATATCTATACATATATAATATATTTAGTTATTTATTAGCTCTTTTATTTATTATTATTATTATTCTTTATTTATATATATTATTTCTTCTTCTTCGTGTTTGTTCTTCTTTATTTTTGCTGTTCCCTACAAGCTTGAGTATTACTGTAGAAACTGGTAAAAAATGTTTCTTTCAAATATCCTTTAATGGAATGTTTATGACTTTTTTCCTGTAGTTTAGTTTTTGTCTTGATCTGTTCGTAATTCAGAGCAATCTAGATACATTTTAAACTGGTTATTAACAGCTTACGTAACATTATATAGACATTTGACAGCATTTGTAAGAATTTTTTATTAGTAAATTAGATAAGTAATGACAACTATGTAATATCTGAATAAAATATTTATTTCAGAATAAAATAAAGAAGTTCATTTTAATATAATATGATGCACGATGACAAAATTACCTTGTATATAATCTAACAAATAAAATGATTCACTGAAAAAGAAAAAGAAAGAATGAAAAAAGGGAATAAAAAACATAACCCAAATAACACCCCAAACAAGAAGAAGAAAAAAATTTGAGTTATAATAAATAAAATAAATAAATAAACAAAAAGTACTTTATCTATATATATAAAATACTCTTTCCTTTTTTTATTTATTTATAACACACAAACACACACACACACACACACACACACGCATTAACAGTGACAATACTACCAGAATAATTAAAACTGTAGAATTGGAAAAATGTAATCAGTTGTAAAGAAAAAAATAAAAATAAAAATAAAAAAATAAAATAAAGAATAAAGATAATGGCCTGCAGCAGTGTAAATCATATTTATGCCAACTTAATAATGTATTTTAAAACTTATGTAAATAACTGAAGAAAAATGTATTTACTACAGTATTATTATTAATTATAAATAACATCCATAATTAATTTTTTTGAAATAGAACTATTTACAGG
>CM022677.1:26562543-26607543 GCA_012295275.1 Chrysomallon squamiferum
CTAGCTAATTAAATGAATAAATATATTCTAAAAATCCAAAAAGATGGTAGTCGACAAAAAATGAAATGTAAAATAGAGTAAAAAAAAAAAAATAATAATAATAAGATAGAAAGAAAAAATAAATAGAATAAACAATAAAAAAACAAAAGAACAAAAAAAACAACAACAAAAAACAATAAATCATATCGAATCAAATGAAAACAAAACAAAACAAAATAAAGTAAAATAAGCCTCATTAACTCGCTGAAAAATGCAAGACTAACTAACAGTCAAGTAAAGTTTCTTATGTTCATGGTGTTTAAAGATAAACTGATAAATACCTGGACATATGACAACCCAACAATACTCAGATCTTAGCTGTTTTCTTTGGCCCTCGCACTCTTTACCATAGTTACTGGGTGGTGGGTTATTGCACTTCCTGATGAAAGTTACAAAACGCAAAGTTCTGCTTCCACACGGGCCCGCACAAAGCGGAGCATCTTGTCTTTCCCATTCTCCCCAGCTGCCGTCGACTGACAGAAACAAAATAAAAATAAAAGAAAAATAAATACTTAAACAGTCCAAAGAACCATAGAGACAAAAAAAATGAAAAGAAAAGAAAAAAGAAGAAGACAGATGTCAAATGTGCGTGTGTGTGTGTGAACCAGTTTGTAAATTCATTTTATATGCTTTAAAACATTTATCTATCATTCGATTTTTCAATATGTCTTTCGTCGGCGTAGGCAACAAAATATTAATATTAATAAATACTTAAATTTTTTTATATGTATATATATATATTTTTTAAATTTTTTGAATTTTATTTTAGTTAATATTAATACGGTTGTGTTGTTCTTCTTCTTGTTGCTGTTGTTTTATTTCTTATTATTTAACACATTTCGATACAATATTATTATTATTATTATTATTATTATTTTTATCTGGACACATAAAGGGTATAAAATAGTAATAATAAACCTTTTGGAGAAGTACTGATCCTCCAGCTTGCTTCACAGCATGACGCAAATATCAAAACGATTAACAGTCGAGTAAAGTTTGTTATCTTCATCATGTTTAAACCTGAACTAAAAAAATAATACATATATATTATTTATTTATTTATTTATATTTTTGACTGTGGGATTGCTGGATTTAACATCATATGGAGTTAGACAAATGACTTTTGAAAAAAAAATAAAAATGAACGAAGAAAAGAAGTAGAGATCATCGCAGATTTACTGAAGTATACTTATATATAAAACAATATATCACATCCACACCCACATACACTCGCATATACATACATACACTTGCAACAGGTATCGCTCTCTCTCTCGTTATTTATTTTTATTTTAATTTAATTTTTTCTTCTTCTTAAATGTAAGGGACAATGATACTGACAGCAGAGAACTTTAGTGACAAGTACTTCTTGTGGGTTGCATTTTTTACGTCTAATAATTTTTCCAAGTTCAAAACATAAAAATTAAATTCGAATAATAAAATGTTTTTTTCTTAATAAACTTTCTTACCTGAATACCGTATCTAGATTGTTAACGGCGTCCACGTTATCTGATCAATCAAAAAGGTTCATTCCAATCACGTGTTTCTCACGACAACTTACTTTAAATATCGAAATAAGATTTCTGCATATAATTTTGACAAAGAAAAGAGGTCAGGATTCATGGCGTCATACTGATAATAACTTTCCTGCTTAGAATACGTACCTAAGATTTACTTTTATTCTTGTTTTCTTTAAAACCATTTGAAAAAATAAAATAAAACTGCAAATATTATAACAAATTGTTATAATTATTATAAATATAAATTTAAATACACACAAAAAGAATGCTAAGAATTAGAAGTATCGTCTGCTACCATTATCCGAAGCCGAGTTATTTTATTTAAAATAAAACTAAAACATATAAGAGTTTTGAAAATATATTTCTCTTACATATTCCATGAAAGAGGAATCAACATAAAAACAAAGAAAGATGTAATCAAATCTGACAGCTCTAGTGTTGACCTACTTAGGACATAATTATTACATTGCTTCTTCCTGACTCCTTTCTTCTTCTCCTTTTGGAAGCGAGGCAAACAAATGACGTCATACAAAAATATATGTCAGTGCCCTGAAATATCTAGCCAGACTAGCATTGTTAATAATAATAATAATAATAATAATAATAATAAAATAAATAAATAAATAAATAAATAAATAAATAAAACGAACAAAACAATAACTCAAAACTCCCAGCGATGTTTATTATTATTAAATTATGTAAAGAAGGAAAATTCTAATAATAATAATAATAATAATAATATAAGAAATTAATATATATATATATATATATATATATATATATATAGATTTTAATTAATTAGTTAATATATATATATGAGATTTTAGGAATGCGAATTTGTACGTGATTTTAATACGTTCATTTGACATGAAAAAGGCGAACACAGTAGTAATAATGTGTTATATCAAATAAAATACAAATCATGGTTAAAAAGAGAAAAGAGCATCTGTATATGGACATACATACATACATACATACATACATATATATATATATATATATAAAATGAAACTTGAAGACGATAGAGAATTTTGTGTACCTATGGTGAACAGTCCCCCAGAACTGAATTTTACGCTGGTTACATGTCACATCCTAGACCCCACCCTCATAAAACATGGGTCTCCTACAGCTCCTAGATAAAACATGGGTCTCCTACAGCTTAAATGTAATACTAGAACATATCTTAGAGTATTCCACAAGGAAGCTGAACTGTATCATCTAACTGAAGAAAGCGGGATGTCATGGAACATAATACTCTTTGTCTACATGAGTACCAAATATAAAATACATTGTGATTCCTATTCTTACATCAGTTGTAAAATAAAACAAGATAAATTTAATTATGTTATATATATAGTTTCATCTGTATGACTAACCCTAATAACTAAAATACACTGAGATAACTAAATACCACATCTAAACATAATGTAAACATTTTTGATGGATATTACTAAGCTGAAAGGATTTATCTACATGTTAAACTATTCAAATCCTTTCCAGACATTTTTTTAAAAATATTGCTGAATGATAACTCTATATTAATTTTACAAATAAAGATATATATAAGGTGATTTTGTTTTATTTATACTATGCAGATTAATTTATCTTTCAGTTTCATCATTTTTAAATGATAAAGTTAATTATGTTTAAGGCTGGGACATCAAGGAAATTTAATCTGGGTAATAAGTTGAAAGATCTTGTATATGATTGTAATCAGTGAATTTTAGAATAACCAAATCTTGTTTCACTTAGACATTATTTACATATAAATAAAACAGACAAACAGATATATATTAATTATTAATGTCATATTCAGTGCAGATGTATAGATGTTAGTAACAGTATAGAAGTAAAATATTATAGCCAATGTTATTTTCAAAAGCATGATGGAAACTTTCGTTTTACAAAGACATATTATAATTGCACAATAGATAGATTTCCATGGATGTTACTAAGGTTGTATAAATAAAAATTAAGTAAATTATAGTATTTTATATATATATTACAAACTATGTGTGACATGTATCCAGTATCAGTTCTGTATTAGCCACTCTGAGGTGGGGGTGTCATCACTCACCAGGTGACTCATTGTCGCTGCTTTTAAAGTACACACTTTTAATTTTGAAACTGGCAGATTTTATTTAAAATTATTAAAATATTTTTGTTATTAATCATTCATTTTCTGTTTTTTACTTTTTTACTTTTTAAATAAATTACTGAAAATAATTTTTGTTTAGGCCAAATTCAGCTCGTATTTTGAAACATAAACTGAAACAATTAAATAAAATAAGTAGGTGAAAATTTTGAATGTTCACAAAAATCTTTAGATATTAAAACAAATTCTCAGTGAAATGTCACATCTTGGTACACAGATGATGTTGTGTCATGTGGTTTTTCTTTCAACCTGAAAAAATTTACCAATTAAACTCAGACACAAAGATAAACATGTTAAACAGTAAACTGTTCCATTCTTCTCTCTCATGTAGTCTTGTTTCTTTTATGTGTATTATATGTATATAATAAACATGTTTGTAAAATACCTTGTGTCCTCACTAGAATATAGCTACTGTACATTTCTTTGAAACTATAATCTGTTTTTCTCTGGCTGTGTAATATAATCTGTATGTGTAAGGCTGTGTAATATAATCTGTATGTATAAGGCTGTGTAATATAATCTGTATGTGTAAGGCTGTGTAATATAATCTGTATGTGTAAGGCTGTGTAATATAATCTGTATGTGTAAGGCTGTGTAATACAGTCTGTATGTGTAAGGCTGTGTGTGCAATGTCTGTATAATATCAGTTTGTTTATTTTATGTTACTCACTTTTCCTGTCTCTATGATATAGGTATATGTCATTTTGTTATGTTATGTGTTGATCTTGTTCTCTGTGTAGTGTGTTTGATGTATGTAAATTTATGTTATATGTTGATCTATTTCTCTATGTTGTGTGTTTGGTGTGTGTAAGTTTGTTTATGTTATGTGTTGATCTCTTTCTCTGTGTAGTGTGTTTGATGTATGTAAGTTTGTTTATGTTATGTGTTGATCTCTTTCTAGGTGTAGTGTGTTTGATGTATGTAAGTTTGTTTATGTTATGTGTTGATCTCTTTCTAGATGTAGTGTGTTTGGTGTATGTAAGTTTGTTTATGTTATGTGTTGATCTCTTTCTCTGTGTAGTGTGTTTAGTGTGTGTAAGTGTGTTTATGTTATGTGTTGATCTCTTTCTCTGTGTAGTGTGTTTGGTGTATGTAAGTTTGTTTATGTTATGTGTTGATCTCTTTCTCTGTGTAGTGTGTTTGATGTATGTAAGTTTGTTTATGTTATGTGTTGATCTCTTTCTCTGTGTAGTGTGTTTGATGTATGTAAGTTTGTTTATGTTATGTGTTGATCTCTTTCTAGATGTAGTGTGTTTGATGTATGTAAGTTTGTTTATGTTATGTGTTGATCTCTTTCTAGATGTAGTGTGTTTGATGTATGTAAGTTTGTTTATGTTATGTGTTGATCTCTTTCTCTGTGTAGTGTGTTTGATGTATGTAAGTTTGTTTATGATATGTGTTGATCTCTTTCTCTGTGTAGTGTGTTTGGTGTATGTAAGTTTGTTTATGTTATGTGTTGATCTCTTTCTAGATGTAGTGTGTTTGATGTATGTAAGTTTGTTTATGTTATGTGTTGATCTCTTTCTAGATGTAGTGTGTTTGATGTATGTAAGTTTGTTTATGTTATGTGTTGATCTCTTTCTCTGTGTAGTGTTTAGTGTATGTAAGTTTGTTTATGATATGTGTTGATCTCTTTCTAGTGTAGTGTGTTTGGTGTATGTAAGTTTGTTTATGATATGTGTTGATCTCTTTCTCTGTGTAGTGTTTATGTGTATGTAAGTTTGTTTATGATATGTGTTGATCTCTTTCTCTGTGTAGTGTGTTTGATGTATGTAAGTTTGTTTATGTTATGTGTTGATCTCTTTCTCTGTGTAGTGTGTTTGGTGTATGTAAGTTTGTTTATGTTATGTGTTGATCTCTTTCTATGTGTAGTGTGTTTGGTGTATGTAAGTTTGTTTATGTTATGTGTTGATCTCTTTCTTGATCTCTTTCTCTGTGTAGTGTGTTTGATGTATGTAAGTTTGTTTATGTTATGTGTTGATCTCTTTCTCTGTGTAGTGTGTTTCGTGTATGTAAGTTTGTTTATGTTATGTGTTGATCTCTTTCTAGATGTAGTGTGTTTGATGTATGTAAGTTTGTTTATGTTATGTGTTGATCTCTTTCTAGATGTAGTGTTTCGTGTATGTAAGTTTGTTTATGTTATGTGTTGATCTCTTTCTCTGTGTAGTGTGTTTGGTGTATGTAAGTTTGTTTATGTTATGTGTTGATCTCTTTCTAGATGTAGTGTGTTTGATGTATGTAAGTTTGTTTATGATATGTGTTGATCTCTTTCTCTGTGTAGTGTGTTTAGTGTGTGTAAGTTTGTTTATGTTATGTGTTGATCTCTTTCTCTGTGTAGTGTGTTTGATGTATGTAAGTTTGTTTATGTTATGTGTTGATCTCTTTCTAGATGTAGTGTGTTTGATGTATGTAAGTTTGTTTATGATATGTGTTGATCTCTTTCTCTGTGTAGTGTGTTTGATGTATGTAAGTTTGTTTATGATATGTGTTGATCTCTTTCTCTGTGTAGTGTGTTTGATGTATGTAAGTTTGTTTATGTTATGTGTTGATCTCTTTCTCTGTGTAGTGTTTTTGTGTATGTAAGTTTGTTTATGTTATGTGTTGATCTCTTTCTAGATGTAGTGTGTTTGATGTATGTAAGGTTGTTTATGTTATGTGTTGATCTCTTTCTCTGTGTAGTGTGTTTGGTGTATGTAAGTTTGTTTATGTTATGTGTTGATCTCTTTCTCTGTGTAGTGTGTTTGATGTATGTAAGTTTGTTTATGTTATGTGTTGATCTCTTTCTCTGTGTAGTGTGTTTGATGTATGTAAGTTTGTTTATGTTATGTGTTGATCTCTTTCTCTGTGTAGTGTTTTGAGTGTGTATGTAAGTTTGTTTATGTTATGTGTTGATCTCTTTCTCTGTGTAGTGTTTAGTGTATGTAAGTTTGTTTATGTTATGTTTTGATCTCTTTCTCTGTGCAGTGTTTAATGTATGTTTATGTATGCAAATCTCTATTTCTACGACTGTGTAGTATAGTTTTTAAATGTAGGCGTGTCTGTATTTGTATTTGTATATAGGTAAATGTGTTTTCCTCTTGCTATGCATTATAGGCTATCTGGAGCCTTGTTTGTATATGTATATATCTAAATTTCTTTTCCTCTGATTTGCATTACAATTTTAATGTGTTGGGATCGTTTATATGTATGTGTATTTTCTATATAGTTTTGTCTACATTTGTATCATTATATAAACATACGCAAATACATATAAAAACATCACAGGATATATACAATAAAAACAACATAAAAACTAATACACAACAAAGGATCACGGTATTATATAAATAGAAAACATAAATAATACATGTGTACACTGAAAATGATGACATTCAGTCTGTTGACACTATATATTATAAACAAATTATATAAATCAAGTTTTCTCAAATTTCATCGAATCAGCTGTTATTATCTCTTATTTATTTCAAAAACTGTTCACCATTGGGAAATCACGAAATTTACCTTTATAGATTTACTTACGTTTTAATCAAATTATTTTAAAATTATTTTATTAATGTGGTAATTTTAAGAATTCACATTCTTAAAGTCTAACGATGGCAGATTCGACAACGATCCAAATGCACAAAGTTTTACCCTTGAAAACGTAAAATTATATCGACCTCTGCGATTGTAAATATTATCTTTAGAATACAAGGTCTATTAGAACGATACAGATTTTGATTATTGTAACAGTGTCTACGACTGGATACATTTGATTACGTAAATATTTAGCAGAAATAAAAATAATTTCCTACCTTAACTCATAGAATTCCTAGCAAGAGAAAAACCACAAGACCACAACGATGGCTGCGCACCGTGACGTTATTTCTATTATTGACGTCATTCGTGAAATGTTCGGCAAATATCGTTTATCGTATGTAAGGGGCAATCCATATTCATCGAGGGAGGGGAACAGGTTGTCCTGTCCAGTTCGTACTGTTCGCAGGGGAAGGGGGAATAGGAAATAAAGAGGAGTGGAAAATATTTCCAATTTTTATTGTTACCATGCATGTAGTCTATCAAGGGTATTTTAATCACTGACAAAATGAATAATAATAATAATAATAATAATAATAATAATAATAATAATAATAATAATAAACTATGACAGGAGCACCAACAGTTTGTGGCTGGTTTGTAGCTTGTTTGCTAGTTTGTTTGTTTGGTTTTGTTCTGTATTTTTGATATATTTATTATTTATTAATCTTTTTTGTTTTTGTTTTATTGTTAGCAAATACCATCTAAAAGATAATAATAATAATAATAATAATAATAATAATAATAATAATAATAATAATAATAAATTATTTAAAAAAAAGAAAAAAAGAATGAACACAAGAAAAAGACAAGGCGGGAGATTAGAAATAAGTAACATGCTTGACGTCATTTCCTCACCACTTCTACAAAATGGCCTCGGAAAATCAGAAGATAAATTAGAAACAATTTAATATCTATCATTTAGAAATTAATTTTCATAATTACTTCTATTCTACATGCTGTCGATATAATTCACAGCGCGCAAGAAAATATAATTATTATGAACATTTAGTTCTTTAATTCTTTATATAAAGTAAAACACTTTTTCTTCAAGTGAACTTTCAAGGGAAGGATTTAGTAAACTTGCAGACGTTTCAATCAAATACTAATTATTTAATTTCACTTGTATTGTAATTGACGGATAACTGAATTATATGAAACGTATATTTAATTTCGAATAGTCGGACATCATGAAGATTACAAACAACATTCGTCTGTTCGTCCTGTCTTCGTACCTCACACAGTGTCAGTTATTTAATCCACAGTTTATTCCCAGAGGTTTGTAATTTTTCCTTTTTATTTGAATTCATTACCTTTATTAAAATGCTTCAAGTAAAATATCAATAAATGACAATTTTCAAGGATATCACTATGCACATTATGATAGGTACAGATTATAATTAGTGGTCTAAATCTAGGTAACGGGGAGTAGCCTGGGTGACAGTAGTAGAACACAAGGCGATGGAAATATTACAGAAAAACAAGTGCTTGTAACTATGCTACAGAATTCATTATACTTATAACATTTAACCTAGTGATCCCAACATTACAGGTTATTTGAAATGGAATCACTGAAAAAATATTCAAATTAGAGTGCTGAAAGTTAAAAAAGAATGTTAAGAACACAAGATTTTTATATATTTATATCTGCTTATCTATCTATCTATCTATCTATCTATCTATATCCAATATGGACAAAGCTAAAAAATGAGTAGATATTGGTTTTAAATTAAAGGTTGATGTTTTATATTTTTCTTGGAATGCCTATTAAAATGTGCATTCTGAACATAATCAAATATATGACATAAATAAGTTTATGTTTTTCCTTATTCCCTAGGAAATAAATTTCCAATACCTTTCAATTAAATTATAGATAACTTCTTTTTTCTCTTTTTCTTTATTTTCTGAAAGGTTTGGTAATCCTCTTCAAGCACATTTGACATAGGAAGAATGAAATTAAATTAAATCATGAAATGAATGCTGCTGCCTGTTAAACTATCTCTTTCTAACCACACATGTACATACACACACACAGACACAAAGATGCACACACACATAGATGCACACACACACAGACACAAAGAGAGTTTATGTTAAAGAGTTTAAGAGGCAAGTGTTGGCATTTACTTCTATGTGTGCGCTTATATATTGTGTCTGTATGTAAAAAGTCATCTTATTTTAAAAGTAACAAATTTCTTTCTACACACAGCATCTATAAAATATATAAAAGCCACATATCCAACCCACCATTAACTTGAACACACACACACACACACACACACACACACACACACACACACACACACACACACACACACACACACACACACACACAGAGGTATATTTTGGTTTTTGATTTTTTCCAGTTAATGGAGGCTGGGGTACTTGGTTACGAGGTCACACTCCAGACTGTTCAGGTCCGTGTGCCTCAGAGGGACAAAGAACTGTGCCGTTTGTCAGATTCTGTGAAAGACCAATGCCCACTAGCAGAGGCCTGCGTTGTGAAGGTGAAGCTCTGAAACAGGTTGTAGAAAAATGTCACACCCCAGACTGTCCAGGTATTTTCTTAATTTTATTTATGTTTACATTAATTTTTGTTTTTCCACAGGAGAGAATAAAAAATAATAATAATGAGTGTCTACATATGTATCTATATGTGTTATTGTTTTTGTGGAATTCTTCTTTTATTTTTTTAAGTAATAATTTATGTTTGTTTTATTATTCTATGTTTAGATTCATCAGTTTCTAAAAAATATATAAATACTTTTTCAATTTCATGTCTTGAGTTTATGTCTCTAGTTTATTGTCTAGAAAATTAATAAGTAATAGCCTGTAATTTTAGTTTAAATTATTATTATCAGAGATTTCATCTTTCTTTGTTTTTAGTTATAAGTTTTACATTAAAATAATTTTTTGTTTCTTTATATTATGAAACATTCATATGAATAATTACATCATTGACTGCTATTAATTATAAACAATGAACAACAGTTTTTACTTTGTATTATTGAAGTATATAATGTTTTTAATAAAGACATTTTGTTTTTGAAGTGGATGGTGGGTGGGGTCTGTGGCTTACGAAGGAGGTGGGGAGCTGCAGTGCAACCTGTGGGGAAGGAACCCAAGTGGCAAGGATCATTCGACATTGTTCTAACCCTGCTCCTGCAAATGGAGGAGCCAACTGTTCTGGTGCTGCGGAGAGCACTTTACTGGAAAAATGTTTTTCTAACTGTCCTGGTATTTTAACTTGTTTTCTTGTCCGTTTTAATTTATTTTTATTATTATTATTATATAATTATATATATGTTTTTTTAAATGGAACATTTTTTTCTCCTTGTCCTCATATTTGAACTTGTTATTTCTTTCTGTCTGTTTTTTCATTTGTTTCTTTTTCTTTTTATTATTTTTTTTATTTATTTATTTATAAATTTTATTAATTCGTTCTTTTCTTTCTTCCTTCCTTTTATTTATTATTATTATTATTATTATTATTACTGTTATTATTATATCTGTATTTGTTTCATTTACTTTATTTACTTTATCAGGGACACCTGTTTAATCGAAAAAATTTGATTTTAATTTTTTTTCTTTATTTCTGTCATTTTAATTAATTAATTTATTTATGTATTTACTTTGATTATTTATTTATTTACTTATTTATTTATGTACTTTGATTATTTATTTATTTTGTTTACTTTTATTTTTATTAAATTTTTAATTGTTTTATTTATTTTGCAAGAGAAAATTCTTTAACGCAAGAAAGCTTTTATCTTTTACTGGTGTTTAGCTTTTTTTTCCACTTTCCCTTATCCTTTATTTCATTTAGATTTTGCTTATATTGTACTTCAGTTAATTAATATTTTATTTATCTGAAATCATTTTTGGATTAACTAAATAATTTATTTATTATTTTTAATAATTTTTAAAGTGCATTAGTTTTAAATTTTTCTTGTTTATTATAGACTTTCTTATTGATTTTTAAAGTATATTTCTTCTTAATTTTTACTGAGCACCATGTTTTAAAAATTAATTTTTAAAAAGCTATCTGATATAATTTTGTAAAATATATTTGAATGTCTTTTAAATTTTTAAATTAAATTTCAAAATGTTTTTCATTTTTTCCAAAAACAATTGGTTTTGTTAATTTATCTTATTAAATATTAAAAACTGTTAATGCATTTTAAAATATCTACTGGGTTCTTTTGTTGTTATTATTTTATTTTTTTTACTTTATTAAACTTTTTAAAATTTTATTCTTTCTATTCAGTTAGTATGTTGAAACATTTCATAAAAAAAAAATTAAATGAATAAAAAATTGAGAATTTATATTGAAAACTGAAAAAAACCCACATCCACACTATATTAATATTAATAATGTTATAAAAAAAATAAAACATTTTCCTATATATGACTAATAAGAAGATACATATTCTAATTTATAGAAATAAATATAGAAATAAATTATGATTACTAACTGTTTTTGTTTTTTTCTTTTACATTGTAGAACAGAGTTTCAAATTATTAAACTCTTCCTTTGATTTGATACTAACAATAATAGCAGCAACAGGGGGAATTATCCTGTTTCTTACTGGAACCTATCTCTTAAGGTAATTATATTTTCAACACACACACACACACACAAATGTATGCATATGCATACTAATTGTTTAAGTTTTTTTATTGTTTCAGCATACACACCCATACACACACACACACATACAGAGACAGAGACAAACAGACATATGTAAACACACATTAAACTAGTATTTTTTGTTATCTCTTCATTAATGAGGAGGCGACGCAGACGAAGAAGGCTGATAAAGAAAGAAGGAACTCAGCCAGGAATAGAGTCTTCAGAAAATCCTGCCCTAACAGTGTCCAGTGAAAAAGTCGAAACATAAACATACGTGTGTGTGTGTGATACATACTTGTAATACACGCACAGCTAATCCTGGATTAAAAATGTTACCTGAAAAAGTATAATAACAAAAATATGTTTTGTGTATTTATGCACAGAGAAGGCTGGATAAAAAAGGTCAAAAAGAAAAAGTAAAATGATGTACTAAAAAAAGTGTAATAACTGTAACATATGTAGACAGTCCTGGATTAAAAATGTCCTCTGTATAATAACAAACACATCTGTACCATACAAACCAGTTTAATAAAAATGAACAACTAAATATAATCCAAAGATTGCATTGTTTGATTTTAATGTTTTATATAAAATAACATAGACAAAGAAACAGGAAATAAAAGATAAATTTGCATTATATTATCCCATGAAAATATGTAAGAACTGAACAAGCTATATTAAGCTATAACTTAATAAGATGATTTTATCAAAATTAAATATTTTTCTAACATAATCTAGTATCCCAAAAACCCAGGAAATAACAACAAAAAAAAAAATATATATAAACTTATCCTATGAGTCATTCTTTTTTAACCAAACTTTAATATTGATATGGATGATTCAGCTTTTTCAGTTCCTTGTATTAGTCTAAAGTGTCAAATGACAAAAATGGTTAGTTAGATTGGTAAGATAAAATAACGATATACAGAAGATTCTCAAAATTTAATTGTTAATAAAATTGTTTATGAAATCAATAAAGATTTGCTTGTGTGTGGATAGGGTAAAAAAAATTTAAAAAACGATATGCACTGCCAATTTGACAGATAGCATTCATGCAGAATGTTTTCTTATGATAGCAGATTCACAGACAAATATTTGGAAATATTTGTATTAACATTAGTTTTAAGGAATTTAAACTTTGAATATTTAAAGATTTGCTTACATTTTGCAAATTTGTATATTTAGAGGAATACTTATTTAGAACTTGTCAGATGAAACCTAGATGGGTTTTTTAGTGGGTTTTTGAGGAGGTTATTCTTAATTTTGGAAAATTATATATATACAAAAAAATATGGTTACCATCTAAATTAAAAGTTTTTGGGTTTTTATTTATTTTTTATTTATGTTATCAAAATTAATAAACTAATAAGATGTAAAATTATATTTACAGTTATCGTTTAGTTTAAAATATTTAAAATGATAAAATTTAATGTACATAAAATATTTTAAATTGAATATGTAAAACATATATGTATAAAAAATCAAAAAAATCAGATAGCTAATTTATTCAGAAAACATGTTACATGTTAGAAATAATAACTCTTATTTGTTCTTTGTGTTAGAGAATGGAAAAAATATCTTCTTTAAAATAAAAATAAAAATATTTACAATGTATTTATTAATGGTATGTAGAAAGGATTTCTGTATTTTATTGTTGTGTTTTTCTCTCCATGAAACATTTCCATCCAAACACACGCACACACAAAATATAACACACATATAAAAAACAATTCTATGAGAATAATAGAGTCAGCTTTAGAAGTCACAAACAGATATATGTATATCTTTTTTATATACTCTACAAGATCACATAAAAGTTAATTTCACACAAAAAATATTATACATAATATATTATAATATATAAATTTTGTATTAGGTGCACACAGACATACAATTTTTAAAACATAAACACTCTACCAGAACAGTCAACACCTGTATCTGTCATCCACACACAAACACGCTCACACACAGATATTTTAAGGCAGAGATACTCTGGCAAAACATCTGATTTCTGTATCGCACAGCTCAGTTTTGTAAGTTCTGAAGAGTCCTTTACAAACCAGCTTGTGATGCTCGAGTCTGTTATTTTGACAGGTTCTCCGATAGTACACCTCACGGATTCCAACTCCACACGTAACACTGCACTTCAAAACTCTAAGTCTTGTCCATGAACTCCATCCCAGAATAACTACAAAATAATAACACCAGCAGTAGTAACAATAATAATAAAACAAAAATAGCCCCAAAAATATAATCATTATATAATTGAAATATAAATTAATGAAGAAAAAAGAAAGAAATTTAACATTGATACCTTTCTCGAGATCACTTTCTGGTAATTCAGATTTTGTTTAATCTGGCTTAATAACAATTACAAAAATGGGGGTGATGATGATGATAACAATAATAAAAGTTTTATTCAAATTTGTACCTGGACAGTTAGGTTTACATGGCAGACTGACATTTTTTGTTATTTTTCCCAGACAGATGTGTCCATCATATCGAGGCTCTGGATTTGTGCAGGTTCTCTCAAACGTCACCAAACTTCTGTTAGTTTTACACGAACATCTTCTGTCTCTCATTCTTATCCATGTACTCCAACCACCATCCACTGAAAACAGAAAACAAGATAATAATAATACTCATCATAATAATAATTTTTATAATAGTTATAATAATAATACTCATAATAATAATAATTTTTATAATAGTTATAATAATCATCAACATCATCATCATCATACCAGTAAAAATAAAAAAACATCAAGAAAGCCAATTTAATTGTATATTTTGAAAAATAATATTTTGAGTAATAATAATAATAACCATGTCACAGCCACCACCATCACCAACAACAATAATAATATAATGATAGTAGCAGTAGTAGTAGTAATGATAATAATAATAATAATAATAACTCCATCACTACCACCAACAACAACAATAACTGTAGTACTAGCAGTAGTAGTAGTAGTAGTATTAATAATAATACTAATAATAATAATAATTAATAATACCACCACAATCACCAACAAGAACAAGAACAACAACAACAATATTAAGACTATTTGTAATAATTTACCAGGACAGTGTACAAAGGTCTCGCAGTATATTGTCACCACTACTTTATAATGACCTTTACACTGTATTCCTTGGTTTCTTATTACAGGCTTTTCACAGCTTCGTCTGTAGTGCATCTCTCGCAGGCCAATTCCACACGTCACACTACATTTACCTATCTTCACTCGCGTCCAGCTCGTCCAGTCATCATCCTCATCACCTTTCAAATGAATAAATAAATAAATAACTTAAAAATAAATAATATTATAAATTTTTAATAATAAAACAAATAAATAAAATACAATAAAACTAATAAAAGTAGTAAGATAATAATAATAATAATAATAATAATAATAATAATAATAATAATAATAATAATAGTTTCAAAAGTAATTATTATTACCAAGTATTTTATCATGGGTCAGGGTTAAGGTTAGGGTTAGAGTTACCAAATGTTACCTTTAAAAAAATAATATGGATATTCTAAAGGCAGTAAGTAATAAGTTAAAAACACAAATGCAAACCACAGACTGCAAAAAATCTAAAAAGGATCATAATCCACTGAATAATCTTCATGTTACCTGAAATGAACATGAAAAAATTTATATAAAAGTATAATTTTTATTGTATTAGCTATTATTTAATCTATTTATATATAGATTTGTTTAAAAAAAATAAAATAATCAAAGAACATAAAACGAAAGAATGTAAAAATAAATAAAAACAAGAAAACAACACAAAAAGAAAACAAAAAATCAATTTTAATTAGGTAATTAAAAAAATAAATTAAAAATTGTTCTTTATTTACTTTGAACATCATGTCAAGAGCCAATTAGATAATAATAATAATAATAATAATAATAATAATAATAATAATAATAATAATAATAATTATTATTATTATTATTATTATTATTATGGTCACCTGATAAAATTAATTTTACTTTTACTTTGCAAATTATAAAACTTGATGAAAACTATTTTACTTTTCAGTCAACCAGCAGTATTATTTCTTCAAATTATTATTATTGTTGTATGTGTTGTAATTATGACAAAAAAGAACCACTCTAAATGCGGATGTTGACATTTTACTTGAAAGTTATTTTTGTAGTCAAATAAGCTCCATTCCACCTGCTATTCATCACATCGAACAGACTAAAAATGTAATATTAGTTGTATAATACTAAAATTATAAGGCAAATAAAATTACGGAAAAGAAATGAAAAGATAAAGCAGGACAAATGTTATTTTTTAATTGCTGTTATATTATTTTTATTATTATATGCGTAGATTAGATTTGATTTCAATTATTATAAATTATTTGCTGTATCTTGGTTCTCAGCAAAAAGGAGACATATTGTGGTGTCAAATATGTTCACTGGAACCAGTCAAGTAAAGGGAGTCGGAAGTTGACGCAGATAAATATATATATATCTTTTTTTTACCCACTGAAATCAAATAATTTAAAGTTTTCCCATATTTTTTGCATTGTAAAGTGTTTAGTCAGATTCCTTAAACGTATTTATAGTTATTATTTTACTATCCTTTAGGTCTATTATAATTTTACATATTATTATTTTTTAATTATTATTGTATATGAGGGTTAAATGTTTCAAAATAAATTAAAATTAAAAATAAATGTCAAATTAATAATAATAATAATAATAATAATAACAACAACAACAACAACAACAACAACAACAACAACAATAACAATAATAAACAAAAAGAAATAATAAATACAAAAGAAATAAAAATACAAAGTCATGATTAATGTTAACATAATTTTAGAGAAAAAAAAAGGAATTTATTTGAAGATAAAAATTTGTCAGCAAGAATTAATAATCAAAATCTCGTTTGGTTCCTAAATCAGTATAAAATGTGTTAAGAGATTTATTTAGTTTGGTGTCTTTAAAAAACAAGCGCCCAGTTCTGCGAAAAATTGGTAAACATTTATTTAGCTTGACGTCATTAACTCAGGTACTTTATTTATGGATGACGTCAAGCGAATGCAAATAAAATGAAACCGGACCATTACTACGAAATGCAATATAACGTAATGTGGAAGAAAGAAAAAAGAAAAGGAAAACGTATTAAATTTGCTATATAAACTTGACAATTTATTTAAGAAATGAAATAGTACAAACTGAATGTAATATTATATTTCGATGACGAATTACTGGTTAAAACACGGTAAATTATTTTTTTCATAATTATTCACTTATCCTTGTTCAATATCAACGACACTCCGAATACCATAATGAATAATTAAAAAATAATAATATTTAACTATACTTATATATCCATAAACCTGATATAACTTACTGATATTCCGAATAATTTTAGCTGTACGTTTTTCATAATAATTATTTCAAGAACGTAGATAATTATGGTTTCTTTTTTTACAGACGTTACACGACGTACGGGAAAGGCCTGTGTACGTCGTTTGCGGGGTATTTATGCACGATTCAGACGTTTCAAACTCCCATATTTAAAACAATAATATTAATGTAATAAAATAGAAACGCCCCTAATTCAAATACATTTTTTCAGACATGCTGAAAACAGACAAGTTACAAATGGTCCGTTACTGATGATAGACAACGTCAAGATGAGAAATAATATTTTTCTCATCTCATACACTTATCCAGACTTCGCATACTAAGATGAAAATTGTGCAATGGATCCAAGCTGTACAGAGTTTTTCAACTCCTTGCGGTTTGTACTAAAAAACAAGTTATTGTGACAGTTTCGTTACTTAGTTATTATTATAATGAAAATTTTCGAAATTACGCTTTAGTAACAACTACATGTAATTTATTTATAAATAACTGTATTTTACGTATGTACGTGTTTTGTTAATTAATGTATAAAATGGCCCTTTAACTCTGTGAACTATATTTAGCACAAGTGACGTTTGTCTGAGTCTCGATCTGGATCTTCAGAGTCCGGTGCTCTGTAAATTGTTAATACCAGTATCATAGTTTATTAAGTTTGTAAACAGAGTAAACATAGATTAAATATATGGTCGTAGCATACACATTTGAATAATAGTTGTTACAGGTATTACATAAAATAATATACAAAATTAATTATTAAATTAGAAAATGATAGTTGCATAAGTGAGTGGAGACCTTTACTCTAATCCAGTACTTAAAAAAAAAGGTTCTAAAAGCATTTGACCAATCACAACGGAATATTCCGCCATTGCCGTAACTGTCGTCTGCTTTGACGGATCACAGAAAATTATTATCGATGATGCAGTATAAATAACGAAAACTAAACAGAGCTACTTCGACTGAGAATAATACATAATATTAACAACAATTATATCAGAGTATGGTCTAACTTTTTAAAAGTTTTGTTTTGTTTTCTTTAGTTAATGGTAAGAATTTTGTTATTCTGAGGCTGCTTACTATGTCTGCCCTTTTAACGAATGTAAATTCACCGTCAACTCACCAAGGGTCCTGGCTCTCATGGATGGTACTAGATAGGGGGAGGTGCAGCATCAGCTGTGGAGGGATGGGAATTGAAATTGTTGAGATGTACAGAAAATGCGATAAATCTGTTTTAAATTCCAAATCCTGTCCAGGAATAGGATTCAGGAAAATTACAGAGCACTGTAGCAGACCAAAGAAATGTCCAGGTAACAGACACAGATATTGACAGACACGTACAATGAACAAACTGACTCACACACAAACACACACACATACACACATGCACACTCTTACGCACATATCATACTTATAATCTTCTTAATCTTTTATGTTCTGTAAATCGTTATATCCATAGTAAAGCAAACGGACACACAAACAGATTAAACTAAACAAAAAATAAAACAATGAAAGAATTATTACACCAAAATAAAAATTGACTGTTCCATTAATTATTGTTTATCTTTTAACTGACCAGAAATTAAAATACACGTTCACTCTTAGACATATACACACACACATACATGCACACACACATACCCATACACATACAAGTATATATATATATATACACACATACACATGAGCATACTGAAAAAAAAATAATAATATGTCATTAAAAAAGAGGTTTAATGTTTTAAATTTATTTATTTATTTATTTATTTATTTATTTATTTTGCAGTTGAATCTGGGTGGAGTGCGTGGAACAGGGTTGTGAAGACATGGAAATGCAGTGTGACGTGTGGCACTGGCAGACGAAACATGTTGTTTAAAAGAAAATGCCACAACCCTGGACACAAGCTGTCTGGGAACAAATGTATTGGAGAGCCAATCAAGTACATTACAGAAACGTGCTCAACACACATACACTGTCCAGGTAAAAATCACTCACCTCAAACATCTTCTCTCTCTAAATACTTTATTTTTCTTAATCTTATAATTATAAGATTATCTCTTTCGAAAGCTCCTCTGAAATTTAAACGTTCTCTATTCTTAATCCTATAATTATATATTTGAAATCTTGTATTAAATGTTAATAGTATTTGTGCTGTGTGAGTATTAACCTAGGATTAATGACTGGTCTGGTAACCTGCACTTACAACAAGCGTGTTTATCACAGATCACATTAATCCTATGTTTGGCATATTTCTATGTAATCTTTAAATCCATGTCTTATAATTGTGACCTACAAATCTCCTCTGCTCCCTAAATCTGTTACATTCTCTGAATTTTCAATCTCTAAATCATCTCTGTGTCTTTATGTCATCTACATTTTATTTTTCTCTCTTTATGTTCTGTGTATACTTTATACATCTATACAGCCTTTATATCTTCTTTGTCCAGTTAACAATTTTTAAACCACTACCTCCTTACTCTTTCATCCCTCTGAATCTTTTTTATCTTCTAACCACAGATGTGTTAATCTGTAATGCTTACCAAAATAAATATATTAGTTGATAAAGATTGTTCTGTTTTCATTGTAAATAAATATGCAAAATGATGGTTATTTACTAATTAAACACTTCAGATGATAAGGTTTACTAACAAACATGTATCTGTGTTCTAGTTGATGGGGGGTGGGGATCGTGGATTGGCTTCAAGACTGGGGACTGCAGTGTTACCTGTGAGACTGGGACCCGCAAACTCATGCAGAAACGGGCGTGTCAGTTTCCTGAGCCCCAGTACAATGGAAGAAACTGTGACGGACCATCTGTAAAATCTGTTAGAGAACCATGCAATACATTTGTAGAGTGTCCAGGTACCTAACAACTTGTTCTTAAAGAACAAAATTTGTATTTCGCAGCTGCTTTTTTATATTTAAGTTGTAACAGAATAATTAAGTGATAATTTACTTTTGTTGTTTCTTTAAAGTTTCTTTAAAGTGCTATACTACTAGTATACTACTACTACTACTAATAATAATAAAAATAATAATTATAAACTATAATAATAATAAAAATAATAATTATAAATAATAATAATAATAATAATAATAATAGTTATTATGATTAATATGGTGGTGCTCAAGTTGATGACAATAATAATGGAATAAATTAAATTCATAATAATATAAGTAGTGTTAATAATAATAATGACAGTACTAGTAATAATATTTAATAATAATAAAAACATATTCATTAGAATCAATGATAATCATAAGACTATTTCAATACAAATGCAGCTGAAAGTAATTTAGAAAATTACTGGAAACTTTCAGTGAATGGTGGCTGGGGATCCTGGGAAAGGACGACAACGGAGCCATGCAGTGTGACGTGTGGTGTGGGGAGACGCTACGCATTCTATCGACGACTGTGTGACAGTCCTATTACCAAACACAACGGAAAGCCTTGCAGAGGCTCTAGCAGAGTGTCACTGAAAGAGCCATGCAATGCACATGCTGACTGTCCTGGTAAAAAAAAAACCCAAAAAATTCATATTATCATAGTTTGTATTATTTCAGTTATGTGATTTGGAAACTATTTATTGTTATCATTTTTTTAAATATTATTATTGTTGTTGTTGTTGTTGTTTGTTCAAGACTGCAATAGCTATGGTGTTTGGTAGTCTGGTGTTTACAGATAATGATAATGTTATTTACTTTTGGTGAATACGAATTAGAAAACCGACAAGTTTATATAAATCTCTCTCTCTATGTCTATCTCTCTGTCGCTGCTTTCTTTGCATATCTCTAACTTTTACTATTTTTCAATTAACTGAAAACATTATACTCACTGCTTGTTTCTTTGTTCTCTTTACTCAGTTAATGGTGCTTGGAGTGCTTGGATAAAGCGAAAACCTGCCAAATGTTCTCTGACTTGTGGACAAGGGACTCAGAAAGTTTATTACTCACGAACCTGTACCAGTCCTACACCAGAAAACGGTGGCAAGAACTGTGGAGGACCTATCGCAAAGACAGCTTTCGAACCATGTGCAGTATATATTCATTGTCCAAGTAAGAAAGAATTATGATACTTCAGAATATATATATTTCTTTCCTTATTTTTAATAAAATAAATCTAACAATAATTCAAACTAAACAAGTAGTTTGTGTGTGATGTTTGTATGTTTGATATATTTAAAGAAAGTCACAACAAAGGAAGAGATTTTTAATATCTGTTTTATGAAACCATGCATCCCACTATTAACTTCTCATATGATAAACACAGTTATGTCAGAGTTTATGTAGTTTACATGTATAAATTTATGTGTGTGTGTGTATGTGTGTATATATATCTACGTATATCTATATATCTATATATCTATAGAAACACACACACACACACACACATATAATATAAATAAAGAGAGAGAGAGAGACAGAGAGACTGATACTCATTATACATACACACACACTGAAACCTAATTCTGTAGTGTGTGTGTGTGTGTGTGTGTGTGTGTGTGTGTGTGTGTGTGTGTGTGTGTGTGTGTGTATACAAACATCCAATCTTACATGCCCCACATGCAGGCACATTTTTTAAAAAAGAAAACAATTTATTTTACAGTTGATGGTGACTGGGGACCATGGAGGAAAGGTAGACTCTCAAAATGTAGTTCAAGTTGTGGTACGGGAACTCACTTTGTGTATTACTTGAGGTCATGTGACAACCCACCAGCCAGATACCACGGCAGAGATTGTCCCGGAGACAAAAGTAAAAAACTTGTTGAGCCATGCAACACTCACCTTGACTGTCCTGGTAATCATCAACATTTATCAACATCTGTTCATTTATATTTTAATATAATTATTTAACTTTGTTTTATTTTTTTTCCAGTAAATCTTTGTTTCTGATTCATACCAGTTACCTTGTCTTCTTCTGTTTTTATATATTATTTATATATATATACATACCCTCTGATCACAGACACACACAAATAGGTATGTACATCTATCTCAGTTTTTAATATTTTTTCTTCTGATTAATTTTCTTTATTATTATGATTATTATTGTTATTATTGTTATTATTATTATTATTATTATTGTTATTGTTATTATTATTATTATTATTATTATTATTATTATTATTATTATTGTTGTTATTATTCTCTGTTTTGCTAATCTAAATTTTGAATTGACTGATGACAGTGGACGGTGGCTGGGGTGCGTGGGTGAGGTCTAAGAGTGGGAAGTGCAGTGCTAGCTGTGGTACAGGAATGCACTACGTGTTCTACAGGCGATTCTGTGAAAGTCCAAAACCTGAAAACCATGGTAGAAAGTGTAAGGGACGTTCAGTGAAATCTGTCATGGAGAACTGTGACACAGATTTTAAGTGTCCTGGTAAATAAATATAATAATATGAGTAATTACATCAACTATAAATAATATAAATCATTGCTTGAATAATTATAATACAGCTGTGCATTAAGAATATATATAGTCACAGAAATGCACATGCAAACAAGAACAGTGCACACAAACACACACAGACACTTCAAACATTACAATTTTAGACTACATTAAACTACACTATATTACGCTACTTTGCTACACTCATTATACTATACATTACACTGTTACAACATACTGCACTATACAACACTGAACTTCAACACAACACACACACACACACACACACACACACACACTACTATACACTAGTCTATACCATTATAACATTACACAATAAGAAACCACACGATACTACAATTAACAAGTCACAATTACTACACTACACCATAACCAGACCACACCACAGTATAACTACACTTCCAGAATTATACTGCATGACATCACACCATACCTCAAAACACCACAATTGCATTACACCATATCATACAACAACACTATACTGCACCACAATACACTATATCATACCACATCCCACTACTCAGTACCATACTACACTACCATGTGGATTTACAACATACTTTTCTGCAGCACTACCGTAAACCACATACTAAACTATCGCATCAAAGACAGCATTCCTACATTACATCACACTGAACTACACTGCACCAGCATTCTAAACTGCTGCATACAAATATGTACACAATTATTATTTCAGTGGATGGGGCATGGGGCCCTTGGGTACAGAAACAGCCGATTGTGTGCAGCACGACATGTGGAACGGGAAAAGCGAAGGTGAAGTACATCCGAGACTGTGACAGCCCTCGACCTCAGAACAATGGAAAGAATTGCTTTGGACCAGTGAAGAAAACAGGACTGGAGCCATGTGACACACACCACCATTGTCCAGGTAGAGTTTTCTCATTTCATTTGTTGTTTTTTTCCATTGGCTGTGCTGATCACTTTATAATGTCACTCACTCAGGCTGATTGGTATAAATCATCTGTACAGCATTGAACAAGGAAACCAGGAATGTTGCATTTAACTAAAATGTTATTTCTAACTTTAATAAGTTATTCACTTACTGGTTACAGAACATGTGTGTCAGATAATAAACTTAGATATAGAAGCATTAAAATAAGTCTAATAGGTTAAAAATAAAATTAACACATATTATTTATTAATAAATATGACAAAGGTCAAATAAAACATGCATTTTTTTGATATGTAAAATGTGAGTCATGTATGCAAAACATATAATGTCATTATAATATTATTACTATAATATCAAATATTAATATATAAAAAATGTGATTCATATGGTAAGAAACATTAAAATGTATTAATATGTAAAATGTGAGTCATGTGTTATAAATGTGAAATGAATATAATTATTATAATAGTAATATATAAAATTATTTTTCCTACATTTTTTTTATTATTCACATGTGCTAATTCATAGTGTGCTGTTAAAAGAAAGCACGTATCCCATATTTTGATGCCAGAGTAATATAATAATTAATTCAACCACTGACACGTCATTTCATTCAGAAATTAAGAAATCCACAGCAGAATATATATAAATATCTATCTATCTATCTATCTATCTGTCTGTCTGTCTGTCTGTCTGTCTGTCTATCTAATTATCTAATTATCTATGTATCTATCTGTCTATCTATCTATCTATCTTTCTATCTAAATGTACATGCCAAAATGTTTTTGCCTTAATATATGTGTGTTTTTTATATGTATTTTTATATTCTTTTAATTATTATATGTGTGTATGTTTGAATTTTTGTGTGCATTGGTGTTATTAAATAAGAACACAAATAAACTTTATTGCTATGAAAGTGTTTCAGAACATGTAAATATTTTTTGTGAATATATGTTTTTGCAATTGTTTTTCACAACTTTGTTTATCTGTTTGTGTAATTTATTTGCTGAAATACTGACCTTTCAGACATACTTAAAAACTGATACTTTTTTATTTTATCATTGGATTGCCAAGACTCAATGTTTGTTTTAATATACTACTTTGTAAAATGAATTTAATTATGATTATTTTTTAATACTCTAAATATTTTTGAAAAAAATATTATATCGGTGATATCATTTTTATATTATTTATTTCTGTTGTACATTTTAGACATATTTATTATATTTTTATTTTTGGTTACTTATAGGTTGACATAACGGCAGTCTGAGAAACCCTTTTTTTTAGTTTATATACCTTTTTTTAATATTCTTTTCTTTCTTTACCGGAGGCATAAACCTAGTTTGTGTTACTTTGTAGTGGACGGTGGATGGGGTCCATGGCGACGGCTCAGTGCCAAGAAATGCAGTGTCACTTGTGGGACAGGAAAACACCAGGCTTTTTTCAAACGGGCTTGCGATAGTCCCATTCCCCAATATAACGGAAAGAGGTGTCCTGGCCAAACGATACACACTTACAGAGAACCGTGCAACACTAATGTTAATTGTCCTGGTAAAATGCTATCAGGATTATCATTGTTTTTTTGTTATTATTATTATTAATGTTATTATTATTATTATTATTATTATTATTATTATTATTATTATTATTATTATTTCATTATTATTATTATTATTATTATTATTATGATTATTATTATTATTATTATTGATATCATTGTCATGTACATTTTATTATTAGTAGCCTTTTTTTTTTTAAATATCTTTTATTACTATTTTTATGAGTTACATTTTAATCTTTTTTTTTTTTTTTTTTTTTTTAATCTTTATATGACTATTTTAACATATTAAAATCTGGATTTAATGTAATTTAAAATTTATAAAATAAAGGAAATAATTTCTTTTGATACACAAAGATTAAACTAAATATTAATATTATTTTGTAAGTCTTGGCATTTCCATGATAAATAAAAGTATCAGTCTGTATTTATAAAACAGATGGACTTTTTTTTTGTCTTGTGATTATTCTTGATGTGTCTGAAAGGTCATTTTGTCAGTGTTTATTTTTCTGTCCACTTGTCTGTTTGTCTTTTATGTAATATTTACAACTTACTGTATTGTTTATTTATTTATACATTTATTTTATCAGACTTTCAGTTAATTTTGATCAACTGTTGTAAACTTTGTAAAATTCTGAATGTGTGTGTATGTGTGTGTGTGTGTGTCTAAATGTGTATATTTGACTCTGATTACAAACACACATGCATGCATACACATATAAACAATCTTCTCACTATACACACATTCACCCATATATAAAATGATTTATTATGATGCTAATAATAATAATAATAATAATAATAATAATACACAAGCACAGACACAAATAAACAGAAATACTCACCAAAAACAAACAAAACACAGAGATCTATTCAGAAGTGAGTTCTCACTTTTATTCACAAGACGTAATTGTTTTGCAGTGTAAGTCTGTACTGATGTTATGATGTCTGTTTGCAGTGGATGGTGGCTGGGGTCCGTGGCTGAGGGTGGGAAGTAACAGGTGCTCGTTCAGCTGTGGGACAGGCTTATCAAAATTCATTTACTCCAGAAGATGTGACAGTCCAAAACCAACTTATCACGGCAATGCGTGTCAAGGCAGCCCCAAAAAGACTGTCATAGAACCTTGTAACACACACATTCGTTGTCCTGGTAAATAACGTTGTAACCAAATTACTTTAACATCATTTAAAATGATAATATAATTATGATGATAAGTGTTGTACATTCAGAAACACACACACACACACACACACACACACACACACACACGCACACGCACACATTATAGAGATAAATATAATTAAAAAAACTTACTTTGAAATTATTTTACTACAAAAAATGTTTTATGTATGCATTTTGTGTATGTTTGTGTGTATGAATGATTGTAATGTTTTGGGATCTCAGTTGTTTTGTTCAGTTGATGGAAGGTGGGCTGCCTGGTTCAAGTTCACCACTGGAGTCTGTAGCAGTACATGTGGCTCTGGCTTACACGATGTGATCTTCAAGAGGTTTTGTGATAATCCCAAACCTGCATACTCAGGAAGGAGATGTCGCGGCGTGTCTGAAAAGTCAGGACGTGAACCCTGCATGACAAAGGTGAAATGTCCAGGTAACATATTATTAGTCTTAACATTATTATTATTATTTTTGTTTAATGGTAATTATTTTATTAGTTTTAATAAATTAGTGTATTTGTGTTTGTGTATGAGTGTATATTTTACTTGTGCAAATTATAGATTTACTCAAATTAAATTTAATAAAATACAGTATGATTTAAAAAAAAATCTTCATGCTGTGTGTGTATGTGTGTACTGTGTATGTGTGTGTTTGTGTGTACTCTCTTAGTATACTGTGTGTGTATGTGTGTGTGTGTGTGTGAGTGGGGGGGTGCTATATGAAATAACAGTAAAAATCATAACTGCAAAGAAAAATTAAAGTTAAGTATTTATTATGTTATAAAGTTTATTGTAAGAATTTAAAAATGGTTTTAATATAGCATACATAATAAACCTAAAAAAAAAGTTTATCTATAATCTCCTTTACAATCTAAAAATAGCTTTTGTTATACCACTAGAAACATTATCTAAAATTATTTTTTCCTATAGTCATAAACAGAAACAGTTTTTGAAGCAACAAGTGTTAAGATTTTTTACACCTGTATTTTATAGTTAATGGTGGGTGGGGTCCCTGGAGTCGCATGAGAGCGGGGAAGTGCAGTGCGACGTGTGGGAGCACAGTGCATCCAGTGTTCTACAAACGATTCTGTGACAATCCGGAACCTCAGTTCAGTGGAAATATGTGTCCTGGGCTTTCTCAGAAATCTGTCAAAGAACCATGTGAAAGACATATCCACTGTCCAAGTATTACATTTCTGTTTTCTTATTTTTATATATATATTTATTTATTTTATTTTAATTGTTGTTTATCATGTGATGTGAATTAAGCAAAGTCATTTTTTTTTTTTTTTGCATTGTGACATGCAGATAACCTGAGCAAGTATTATTTATTTTTGATTTTGTCTATAATTTTAAACAAATTTTGATAATTGTTTTTTTTAAAATGTAATCATCTGACAACCATCTGAACTATTAGCCAAATATTTTAAAGATTATTTATTTTATTAACAAATTATAACATATTATCATAATCATTGTTATCCTGCCTGGATAAATGATATAAATGCAGATATCTCTTCTACTTTCTGAAAAAAAGTTGATATTTATTTAATTTATCTTATACATATATATATATTTTTTTGTATTATTTTAGTTGATGGTGGGTGGTGTGCCTGGATGAAATGCACATTCCACTACTTTTATCTCAATAATAATATTAGTCTCATCAAGTTTGTAAACTAATATTATTTATTTTACTTGTTACTACATATCTCTACTTAATTTCTTTTTGTTGTTAAGCTTGTAAACTCCTACTATTTCAGTTGATGGTGGGTGGGGAGCCTGGGTGAAGGAAAGGGAGACAACATGCAGTGTCACGTGTGGGGTCGGCGCTCACAGAGTGGTGTACAGACGACAGTGTGATCATCCTAAACCTCAGTACAGAGGCAAGACATGCAGGGGGATCTAACAAAATGTCTCTGAGAACTCACTGCAACACACACATCCAGTGTCCTGGTAAAAACTCAAAATACTTCAATGTAGATTCTGAAAGTGGTGACAGACAGAGAGAGAGAGAGAGAGAGAGAGAGAGAGAGAGAGAGAGAGAGAGAGAGAGAGAGAGAGAGAGAGAGAGAGAGAGAGAGAGAGAGAGAGAGAGAGAGAGAGAGAGAGAGAGAGAGAGAGAGAGAGAGAGAGAGAGAGAGAGAGAGGGAGAGAGTGAGTGAGTGAGTGAGTTCTGTTTGATGTGTATGTTAGAGAAAGAAAGCCTGACTGGGATATTGTGTTTATAAGTGAGAGAGAGATTGTGTGCTGTTTTATATATATATATATATATATATATAAACTTGTATTATCAGGAGTAATAATTTAAAAAATTAGATGTTTGAAAAGAAACATAATGTGTATTTGTTTGGGAATGTATGTGTGTGTATGTATTTACATTATTATTATATTATTTCCAAACACACACACACACACACACACACACACACACACACACACACACACAAGCTAACAATACAAATACAAATATATATTAAAATTCAGTAAATGGAGGCTGGGGAGTTTGGGCCAGGTCTAAGTTGGGTAAGTGCAGTGTGACATGTGACATAGGCACGCACACAGTGAGGTACATACGAGCCTGTGACAGTCCCAAGCCGAGGTACAATGGACAGCCATGTCTGGGAAATGCAACCAAGTCTGGCAAAGAACGCTGCAACACTCACCTCAGTTGTCCAAGTAAACTTTACGTCTCTTACCTCTCTCTCTCTCTCTGTCTCTCTCTCTCTGTGTCTGTATCTACACACACACACAAGAACAGACATACTGTCACTCATACATGATGAAGACAAACATTCACACATTATACAACACACAAACACACACACACAGAAAACACACAACTGACACATTGTCCACACATACATGCACACACGTTTTCACACACACACACACACACACACACACACACACACACACACACACACACCTAAACAATTACAGACCCTGACATACATATGTTTATTTTACAAAACAATTGTATTTGATCAGTTGATGGTCACTGGAGTCCGTGGGCTAAGAAAGGAGAGAGAAAGTGCAGTGTTACATGTGGCATTGGAAGACATTTTGTGTTTTACAAGCGAATGTGTGACAAGCCTAAACCTCGCTACAATGGAAAGACATGTCCTGGGCAGCGTGAAAAATCAGTCCATGAAAACTGCAACACAGAAGTCAACTGTCCAGGTAACAGTTACACAGGAACACAGTGTTATCTGTGTTTTGTAGCTGCTTCAGTCTGTGTGTGTGTGTGTGTGTGTGTGTGTGTGTGTGTGTGTTTGTGTGTGTGTGTGTGTGTGTGTGTGTGTGTTTAAAGTATATAATTTCTTATTATATCTGTGTTTTTATGTTCTGTCTTTCTGTGTGAGCATATGGAAAGTATATATTATTTATTCGAAATTATTTGTGATTAAAACATAAGTATATGATCTATATAAGATCATAGTTTTGGTATCTTATTTCATATACAATGTTAAACATAAACCTTGCTCTCTCTCTCTCTCTCTCTCTCTCTCTCTCTCTCTCTCTCTCTCTCTCTGTGTCTGTGTCTGTGTGTGTGTGTATATGTGTCTGTGTGTGTGTGTGTTTGTTACACCACCTAAATTTCTAATTAATTTTACTTTCAGTGGATGGTGGGTGGGGTCCATGGAGACGAGCCCAGTCTGGGCCGTGCAGTGCATCGTGTGGGACAGGGGTTCACACCACCATTCTCAGACGTCTGTGTAACAGTCCCACACCCAAGTTTGATGGAAAGAAATGTTTCGGAAGTGAAAAGAAAACTACAAAAGAAGCGTGCAACACTCACGTGGAATGTCCCAGTAAAACTGTGTTACATTCTTTTTTGTCTGTCTAATATGTCTACCAGTCTACCTGTCTGTCAGTCACGTAATCGAAATATCATTCTGTCTGTCTATGTATCTCTGAATCTGTCTGTCTATCTAGCTACATGACTTTCTATCTGTTTGTCTGTCTGTCTATCAATGTCTCTATCTAACTAGCTATTCCTCAGTCAGTCAATATATCTGTCTATCTGTCTGTCTATCTGTATCTATCTATCTATCTATCTATCTATCTATCTATCTATCTATCTCTGTGTCAGTCTGTCTCTGTCTGTATCTGTCTGTCTGTCTATCTATCTGTGTATCTAATTTAATCTATCTAGCTGTCTGACAGTCTGTGTGCCTGTCTGTCTGTCTATCTGTCTGTCTATCTATCTCTGGTCTATCTGTAGCTATCTGTCTGTCTGTCTGTCTGTCTGTCTATCTAGCTGTGTATCTAATTTAATCTATCTATCTAGCTGTCTGACAGTCTGTGTGTCTGGCTGTCTGTCTGTATCATAATGCACATGACTACAGTGTATGTTTAACAGTTGATGGTGGGTGGAGTGCGTGGATGAAAGCAAAGGGAGGTAAATGCAGTACAACGTGTGGTATTGGAAGACACAACATGTTTTACATCAGATACTGCAACAACCCCACACCGCGTTACCACGGCAAGCGGTGCAAGGGACGAGCAGAAAAATCCATCAGAGAGATCTGTAAAACCAACGTTCCTTGTCCAAGTAATACACACACCTGTTTTTACTTATTAATTTGTTTGTTTGTTTGTTTTGATTCTTATTATTTATTTCTTTGTTTTAATAGTCTGGTTTTTTTAGGTTTATTTATTATTAAGATTATGGTTATTATACATTTTTATTTATTTTTGTATATGTATTTCATGTTATTTTTAATTTCATTTTTAATCTTTTTTAATCTTTTTTTGTTTTTTTCACTTTATTTCTCTGGGTGGATTTATTATAGTAATTCACTTTAAAAAAATTAAATCTAATTACAAACAACATTTGCATTTGCATGTTTTTGATGGAGCAGGGCTTATAAGACATGTGATTTTGTTTTGTGACTGTAAACAGCATTGTCCTGTGTGACTCTTTCACTCTGTTTCAGTTGATGGAGGCTGGAGTCCGTGGAGGAGAGCCAGTTATGGGAAGTGCAGTGTCACATGCAGCACTGGGGAGAGAGATGCATTTTACAAACGTGTGTGTGACAGCCCAAAACCTGAATTCAATGGAAGGAAATGTCCTGGGGTAGCACTGAAATCAATCAAAGAGCCGTGCAATACTAATGTTAACTGTCCTGGTAAATACAGACACAGAGAAAGTCTCACACACACACACACACACACACACACACACACACACACACACTCACACACACACACATGCAATACATTTACAAACACACACACACATATAACTTACACACATATGCACATGCACTACATTTACAAACACACCCATATTCACACCCACCCGCACACATGCTAACCTACATAAACATAAAACATACATAATCACAGATATGCAGACACATACACAGAAGCTACAGACAAACACACACATACACACACACACACACACACACACACACAATCACATTCACATGCAGACACAAGTACAGTCATAAACATATACTTACATTTGTATTGCTTGTGTTAACATATGCTTTACATTGTACATTGCAGTGAATGGTGGGTGGGGTCCGTGGGCTAAGGCCAGTGAGGGTAAATGCAATGCTACATGTGGCATTGGTAAACACGATGTGCAGTACAAGCGTGTGTGTGACCACCCGATGCCGAGGTTCGGGGGACAGCAGTGTATCGGAGTGGACGTGAAGACTGTGGAGGAGGCGTGTAACACACATGTCAACTGTCCTGGTAGGTCACTGTTGATACTCTCTTGTTTTTTATTTATATATGTCAACTGTTCTGGTAGGTCACTGTTGATACTCTCTTGTTTTTTATTTATATATGTCAACTGTTCTGGTAGGTCACTGTTGATTTGATTTATATTGTCAACTGTCCTGTGTCACTGTTGATACTGGTTTTTTTTTATATATGTGTGAATGGATATGTGTGTGTGTGTATGTTGTGTTTGATTTTGTGTGTGTGTGTGTTTGTGTGTTGTGTGTGTGTGTGTTATGTTTAAAGTGATAAAGAAGGAATTATTCTTGTTAAGTGTATAAAATATATTTTTATTACTGCAATGAAATGGATGGTGTGTGTGTGTGTATGTGGTGATACCTGTATAATATTACATAACTTTAAGGTGATAAAAAAGGAATTATTAACTTATATAAAGGTTTTATAAAAAAGTATATTTTGTATATATATAAGGTTTGATAATAAAAGTGTAACCTGTATATATAAGTTTTGATAATAAAAGTATAACCTGTATATAACTATGGTTTGATAATAAAATGTTTAACCTGTATATATAAGGTTTGATAACTAAAAAAATGTTTAACCTGTATATATTACATAACTATGGTTTGATAGTAAAAAGTGTAACCTGTATATATAAGGTTTGATAATAAAAGTGTAACCTGTATATATAAGGTTTGATAATAAAAGTGCAACCTGTATATATAAGGTTTGATAATAAAAGTGTAACCTGTATATATAAGGTTTGATAATAAAAGTGTAACCTGTGTATATAAGGTTTGATACTAAAAGTGTAACCTGTATAAAAGTGTGTGTTGTGTTGCAGTGAATGGTGGCTGGGGTCCATGGCTGAGAGTTGATGCACAGAAGTGCAGTGTGTCATGTGGCTACGGCAAACATGAAGTTCACTACAGACGGAAGTGTAATAACCCTCTACCAAAGTACGGAGGAGCCATCTGTAAAGGAAGGTTCAAAATGTACAAGCAGGAGGCCTGTAACACAATGGTCAACTGTCCAGGTTCGTTTTAGTGCAAAATAAAAATCTTCAGTACCAAAAGTATATTATGTCTGTATGCACACAGACATATATACATAAAAAAAAATAAGACTGATACATACTTACATATAATACAAAAACAATATTTCTTAAAACAATAATGTGTACACACATTATATTCTCCTGAAATAATATAGGCTTTCAGCAAACTCATAAACAAAATCACACATCCACACACACACACACACACACACACAAACAGAAGACATATTCACATAAAACAAACATACACAGATACAGTACACAAAACATATGCCCTTGACACACACTAGGAAAGTGAACTATGTTGCTCTTAAATCCAGACACAAAAATCTGTTTCTGTTTTCCAGTGGATGGTGGTTGGGGTCGGTGGGCGAAGTTTAAGTCAGGTATTTGCAGTGTTTCGTGTGAGATAGGAAAACACCTGGTCCTGTACAAGAGATACTGCAACAACCCAGCGCCACAGAACAACGGCAGACCATGCAGCGGCATGGAGGAAAAGTCTGTAACTGAACCATGTAACACTCACGTCTACTGTCCTGGTAAGACAGACTATGTAATATACTTAGTGTCCTGGTAAGATAGACTATGCAATATACTTAGTGTCCTGATAATATAGACTATGTAATATACTTAGTGTCCTGGTAATATAGACTATGTAATATGTTTACTGTCCTGATAATATAGACTATGTAATGTGTTTACTGTCCTGGTAAGATAGACTACGTAATATGTTTAGTGTCCTGGTAATATAGACTATGTAATATACTTAGTGTCCTGGTAAGATAGACTATGTAATATGTTTATTGTCCTGGTAAGACAGACTATTTAATTTGTTTATTGTCCTGGTAAGATAAAACTATGTAATATGTTTATTGTCCTGGTAAGATCAACTGTGTAATATACTTAGCACCCTGGTAAGATAGACTATGTAATATGTTTATTGTCCTGGTAAGATAGACAATGTAATATGTTTAGTGTCCTGGTAAGACAGACTATGTAATTTGTTTATTGTCCTGGTAAGACAGACTATGTAATTTGTTTACTGTCCTGGTAAGACAGACTATGTAATTTTATTGTAATAATTTTACAGTGGATGGGGCTTGGGGTTCATGGACGAAATTTAAAAATGTGAAGTGTGTGGTGACATGTGGTATCGGCAGACAGGAGGTGATGTATGTACGTAAGTGTGACAATCCACTACCACAGCACAATGGAAAATACTGTAAAGGGCCGTTCAGAACAGCCAGAGTCGAACCCTGCAACTCCATGATCCACTGTCCTAGTGAAGTATATTTTAGATCTCTGAGTGTATGTGGGCATGTGTCTGTGTGTGTGTGTGTGTGTGTGTGTGTGTGTGTTGTGTGTGCGTGTCTCTGTGTGTGCGTGTGTGTGTGTGTGTGTGTGTGTGTGTGTGTGTAATTTTTCTGTATTTTTACTTCAGTGTGTGTGTTGGATTGTCTGTGTTTGAGATGCTGTTTGTGTGTTTGGATTTATATTCAATATTGTTCACTTTGCTAGTAAATTATAATTTAATATCCATAGTCTTTTTAGGCAGAATGTACCCATCAATTTTATTTCTTTTTGTTGTTGTCTTTTTTTTCCCTTTGCACTATATACACTGTGATAATATGTTTCCAAGCTTAGCTTTCAAACAAATGAGTATTTTTTTAACACAGTCAACGGAGTGTGGGGTCCGTGGACCAAGGTGAGGATTGGTATGTGTGCGAGGACATGTGGCAGTGGACTGTCTGCAGTGTACTACAAGAGGCTCTGCAACAACCCATCACCTCAGTACAATGGAAGGAAATGTGTGGGGCCTGCAACAAAGACTCTCAAAGAACCTTGCAATACTCACATTCACTGCCCAGGTACACACAGTCAGGCTTCTTGTGATGTGTGCCTGTGTGTTGTATGTGTGTGTGTGTGTGTTGTATTTGTGTGCCTGTGTGTTGTATTTGTGTGTGTGTGTGGTGTGGGTGTCTGAATGTGTATATATCTGTTTTATATTTGTTAATTAATGTGTGTTGTGTTTGTTGTGCCCTGTGTGTTGTGTATGGGAATGTGTATATGTGTGGGTGTGTGGTGTGTGTATATATGTGTCTGTTTCTGTTTTATATTTGTTAATTAATGTATGTGTCTGTGTTTTTGTAGTGTATATGTGTATGTGTATGCATGTGTATATATGTGTGTGTTTTCTTTTTATTTGTAATGAATGTGTTTGTAATCTTTCTGTTTATGTAACATGTTTGTATATGTTGATGTATTTCCATGCAGTTTCTATGTTTGTATGTAATGTGTTTGTTTATTTTGTTTATGTAATGTGTTTTTGTATGTGTTTGTGTATTCTGTGTTGGTGCGGGTCACTGATTTGAATGTGTGTATATCTGAATGTGTGTATATCTGTGTGTATATCTGTGAGTATATCTGAATGTGTGTATATCTGTGTGTATATCAGAATGTGTGTATATCTGAATGTGTGTATATAAAAGTGTTTACTGTGTGTTTCAGTGGACGGAGGGTGGGGCCCATGGATGAAGGGTAAACCAGGTCAGTGCAGTGTGAGCTGTGGGCGAGGAGAACTCACCATGCACTACATTCGCATGTGCAACAACCCCAGACCTGACTACAATGGGAAAATGTGTCCAGGCATTTCAAAGAAAACTGTCAGAGAGCCATGCAAGTCAAACCCCAGCTGTCCGGGTGAGACGAAGTGAAAACAAGTCTGAGAAATCCTCAGTGTCTGGTTAAACAAAATAAATAATAATAATAATAATAATAATAATAATAATAATAATAATAATTAAAATGATGCAAAATGACACCCCAAATGCCCCAAAGTTCAGAAAATCAAATGAAAAAGAAAAAAAATCCCTTCTATTAAAAGCTGTACAAATCAAATCTTAATTGTGCTGATAAAAAGTAAACAGTAAAACCATCTCAAAAGCCATGTATATCAAATCATATTTATCTTGGTAAAGAAAAAAAGATAAATATTTAATAAATACTGTCTGTTTATATGTTAATGATAGCAGTTTGTATGTTTGTATGTTGATTTGTTTTCCAGTGAACGGCATGTGGGGTCCATGGAGACGAGACAGGTATGGCAAGTGCAGTGTGACGTGTGGAACTGGAAAACACAAAATGTACTTTAAACGCAAGTGTGACAATCCAGCTCCTCGCCACAAAGGAAACAAGTGCATCGGAGAATCGGAGAAATCTGCCCTGGAACCATGCAACACTCACGTTCACTGTCCCGGTATCACCTGCTTCTTTGTCTCTGTATCTGTGTGTTAGTGTGTATGTGTGTTTGTGTGTGTGTGTGAGTGTGGGTGGGTGAGTGTGTGTCTGTGCATCTGTATGTCTGTCTGTGTGTGTGTGTTTGTCTGTCTGTGTGTGTCTGTGTATAAGTGTGTGTGTGTGTGTGTGTGTGTGTGTGTGTCTATCTGTGAGTGTGTGTCTGTGTGTGAGTGTGTGTTTGTCTGTGTGTGTGTATGTCTGTGTATGAGTGTGTGTATGTCTGTGTGTGAGTGTGTCTGTGTGTGATGTGTCTGTGTGAGTGTGTGTGTGATCTGTGTATTTGTGTGTGAGTGTGTATGTATGTGTGTGAGTGTGTGTGTGTGAGTGTGTGTCTGTGTGTGTGTCTGTGTGAGTGGATGTCTGTGTGTGAGTGTGTGTGTGTGTCTATCTGTGTGTGTGTGTATCTGTGTGTGTGTGTATGTCTGTGTGTAAGTGTCTGAGTGGATGTCTGACTGTGTGTGAGTGTGTGTGTGTCTGTGTGGGTGTGTCTGTCTGTGGTTGTGTATTGTTGTCTGTGTATGCATGTTGTCTGTGAATGTAAGGTTAAAATCAGTGCCTGTTTATCTGTGTTTGGCTGTCTCAGTGTAAACTGCTGCTTTGTGTGTGTGTGTTTTAGTGTGTGTGGAGGCTGGGGTGCATGGATAAGAGGAACGTATGGGAAGTGCAGTGTGAGTGCATGCACCTCACTGTTTGTGTGGCTCAGTGTAAACTGATGTGTTATGATGTGTTTTAGTGAAAGGAGGCTGGGGTGCATGGATAAGAGGAACGTATGGGAAGTGCAGTGTGAGTGCATGCACCTCACTGTTTGTGTGGCTCAGTGTAAACTGATGTGTTGTGATGTGTTTTAGTGAAAGGAGGCTGGGGTGCATGGATAAGAGGAACGTATGGGAAGTGCAGTGTGAGTGCCTGCACATCTGTGTTAACTACATGCTAGTAAATAGAAATAGAAATTAACTTACATGCTGGTAAATAAATAGAAATTAACTACATGTAGAAATAGAAATTAACTACATGCTAGTAAACTGATGCTAGTAAATAGAAATAGAAATTAATGTGTTTTACATGTGTGCTAGTAAATAGAAATTAACTACATGGAAATTAAATAGAAATTAAATTAACTACATGCTAACTAACAGTAGTAAATAGAAATAGAAATTAACTACATGCTAGTAAATACATGCTAGTAAATAGAAATTAAATTAACTACATGGTAAATAGAAATTAACTACATGCTAGTAAATAGAAATAGAAATTAACTACAATTAACTACATGCTAGTAAATAGAAATAGAAATTAACTACATGCTAGTAAATAGAAATTAACTACATGCTAGTAAATAGAAATTAACTACGTGCTAGTAAATAGAAATTAACTACATGCTAGTAAATAGAAATAGAAATTAACTACATGCTAGTAAATAGAAATTAACTACATGCTAGTAAATAGAAATTAACTACATGCTAGTAAATAGAAATTAACTACATTGAAATTAACTAGTAAAAAAATTAACTAAAATAGAAATTAACTACGTGCTAGTAAATAGAAATTAACTACATGCTAGTAAATAGAAATAGAAATTAACTACATGCTAGCAAATTGGCTAGTAAATAGAAATAGAAATTAACTACATGCTAGTAAATAGAAATTAACTACATGCTAGTAAATAGAAATTAACTACATGCTAGTAAATAGAAATTAACTACATGCTAGTAAATAGAAATTAACTACATGCTAGTAAATAGAAATTAACTTCGTGCTAGTAAATAGAAATTAACTACGTGCTAGTAAATAGAAATTAACTACATGCTAGTAAATAGAAATTAACTACATGCTAGTAAATAGAAATAGAAATTAACTACATGCTAGTAAATAGAAATTAACTACATGCTAGTAAATAGAAATTAACTACATGCTAGTAAATAGAAATTAACTTAGCTAGTAAATGAGAAAAATAGAAATAAATTAACTACATGCTAGTAAATAGAAATTAACTACATGCTAGTAAATAGAAATTAACTACATGCTAGTAAATAGAAATTAACTACATGCTAGTAAATAGAAATTAACTACATGCTAGTAAATAGAAATTAACTACATGCAAATAGAAATAGAAATTAACTACATGCTAGTAAATAGAAATAGAAATTAACTACATGCTAGTAAATAGAAATTAACTACATGCTAGTAAATAGAAATAGAAATTAACTACATGCTAGTAAATAGAAATTAACTACATGCTAGTAAATAAAATAGAAATTAACTACATGCTAGTAAATAGAAATAGAAATTAACTACATGCTAGTAAATAAATAGAAATTAACTACGTGCTAGTAAATAGAAATTAACTACATGCTAGTAAATAGAAATAGAAATTAACTAAATGCTGATAGAAATTAACTACAAAATAGAAATTAACTACATGCTACCTACATGCTAGTAAATAGAAATTAACTACATGAAATAGAAATTAACTACATGCTAGTAAATAAATAATTAACTACATGCTAGTAAATAGAAATTAACTACATGCTAGACAAATTAACTAATGCTGTAAAATAGAAATAGAAATTAACTACATGCTAGTAAATAAATAGAAATTAACTGGTAAATAGAAAAATAGAAATTAACTACATGCTAGTAAATAGAAATTAACTACATGCTAGTAAATAGAAATTAAAATTAACTAGAAATAGAGGTAATAGAAATTAACTACGTGCTAGTAAATAGAAATAGAAATTAACTACATGCTAGTAAATAGAAATAGAAATTAACTACATGCTAGTAAATAGAAATAGAAATTAACTACATGCTGGTAATTATTTATGGAGTTTAGATTATTGCAGGGGTTTTAGAAATTCCCTTTTCTTTGACTCTTTCTGTTGTTTCTCTCTCTCTCTCTCTCTCTCTCTCTCTCTCTCTCTCTCTCTCTCTCTCTCTCTATGATACACAAACACCTATACACACACATGTGCACAGAAACACACATATACATGCACATAGATAAACACACACAAAAATGTTTTTTCTATTGTTCCTTTTTTATTTTGCTCTGTCTCTCTCTCTCTCTCTCTCATTTTATCCCCATGTATTTATCTATTTTCTCTCTTTCTCTGGCTGTTTTCTTTCTTCTCTCTTCCTCTTGTTCATTCTTCATTCTCTATCTTTTTTTTTTTTTTGCTTTTTTATAAACATATGTATATTTCGGTAAAAGTTTATATATTTTGATCAATATCTCAGTAAACGTTTTATTATTTATATCTTGATGAATACTATTATGGTTAGCTATGTCAGTTCTGTTCTCTGTATCGTGTGTGTTTCAAATTCCAGTGAACGGAGCGTGGAGTGCTTGGACTGTAGATCATGCAGAGAAGTGCTCTGTCACCTGCTCTGTGGGGATTCACACTGTGCACCTGATCCGACACTGCAACAACCCAAAACCAAAATACGGAGGCAAGTCTTGCACAGGAAAAACTAAAAGCTCTGTCACAGACAGGTGCGATTCTCATAAACACTGTCCAGGTAAACATTACTTTTCAAAATAATAACAATAACAATAACAATAACAATAACAATAAAAATAACAAAAACAATTAAGAAGAAGAAGAAGAAGAAGAAAAGAAGCAGCATGTATATTTGTCAGGTATATGGTGTATTTATTCATGTGTTTATGTATATTTCTCAGTGCCTGGTATAGGGTATATTTATTCATGTGTTTATGTATGTTTCTCAGTGCCTGGTATATGGGGCCCCTGGGTGAAGGAGAAGAATTTTAAGTGCACAGTGACCTGTGGGACAGGCAGGGATGTGATGTACTACAAGCGTACCTGTCGCTATCCAGACCCGAAGCACAAAGGAACACCGTGTCTAGGAAAGCCACGAAAGTCAGTCATGGAGCCATGCAACACTGGCATCAGTTGTCCTAGTAAGATTTAAACTTTATTTTTATTTATTTTTATCAAACTTTTAACACTGGCATCAGTTGTCCTAGTAAGATCTAAACTTTATTTTATTTTTATCAGACTTTCAACACTGGCATCAGTTGTCCTAGTAAGATTTAAACTTTATTTATTTTTATCAAACTTTCAACAATGGCATCAGTTGTCCTAGTAAGATACAAACTTTATTTATTTTTATCAGACTTTCAACACAGGCATCAGTTGTCCTAGTAAGATTTAAACTTTATTTATTTTTATCAGACTTTCAACACTGTTATCAGTTGTCCTAGTAAGATTTAAACTTTATTTTATTTTTTTTATCAAACTTCCAACACAGGCATCAGTTGTCCTAGTAAGATTTAAACTTTATTTATTTTTATCAGATTTTCAACACTGTTATCAGTTGTCCTAGTAAGATTTAAACTTTATTTTATTTTTATCAAACTTTCAACACAGGCATCAGTTGTCCTAGTAAGATTTAAACTTTATTTATTTTTATCAGACTTTCAACACTGTTATCAGTTGTCCTAGTAAGATTTAAACTTTATTTTATTTATTTTTATCAAACTTCCAACACAGGCATCAGTTGTTCTAGTAAGATTTAAACTTTATTTTATTTATTTTTATCAAACTTCCAACACAGGCATCAGTTGTTCTAGTAAGATTTAAACTTTATTTCAGCCTTTCCTTACATGTGTTGGTTGTAAAAGAGGGAAGAAATACAATAATTGTCCTACTAATATATTTAAGTTCTTATAACTGTTGTATTTTTATTAGTCTTGCAATATACATGTTAACAGTGACATGTAAGGTATTAATTAATAGAGCAGGGGGAAAAATAATGATAACAGTGTGTAATACATGTTAATTGTCCAGGTAAAAAATAAAATATTAACTTCTGCAAATATATTTATCAGTCAAGCAATACACATATTAATTGTCTGTGTAAGATTGAAATATAACATAGAATACATATTGTCCAGGTAAAAAATTAATTGTTTATATTTCCTTCATCAGCCATCAAACACACACATTAATTGTCCACTTAGAATATATAATATTAACTTGCATGTTAATTATTTTGATTCAAGAAAAAGAGAGAAAAATCATCAAATTGGAACTCATTACAGATAATAATGTAAATTACTAAATTATAACAAAATAAAAAAACACTTTAAGAAACCCAACTCCTAAAATTAACTTATTAAGCAGTGTCAGTTTGTATTTTTCTGCAAATTTATTAAATCATCTTTCAGGTGTTGCTTTGTAAATTAAAAAAAAAAAAAATAATAAAATAAATGTTTATTTTCAGTTGATGGTGGTTGGGGGCCTTGGACAAAATTCAAAGCGGAGAAGTGCAGTGTCACATGTAACACTGGCACTCACTGGGTGATCTACAAACGAGAATGTGACAGTCCCGAACCAAAGTACAAAGGAAAACAGTGTATTGGAATTGTAAAGAAATCTTTGAAAGCACCTTGCAATACACACCTGAACTGTCCAGGTAACATTTAGCTTTCTGTGTCTGTAAGTCTCTCTGTTTGTCTAATCTGTCTGTCTGTCTTTCTATCTGTCTATCTGTTTATCTGTTTGTTCTGTCTTTCTGCCTACCTTTCATTCTACCTGTCAACCAATCTAGCTGCCTACCAGTCTGTTTATCTACATACTTATCTACCTATCTACCTACCTATCTAACTATGGCATTACCTACCTATCTATCTACTATTACAGCATCTGTAGATTTGATGTTTTTTTTTCTGAATGTAGCAAGCAAAGGTCACATCCAGTTTATTTTATTTCTTTTAATAAAATTTGAATCTTATCTTTGTTGAAAGAATACTTTTCTAATGCATGATTCATTTACTACTGCTGTATAAATAAAAAAAGACTGAGATAAAAGTTTAGCTATGTTTGCAGTGGATGGTGGGTGGAGTCCATGGATCATGTTGAAAGCAAGGAGGTGCAGTGTGACGTGTGGCTCAGGAGATCAGCTGGTTGTGTTCAAGCGGGTGTGTAACAACCCCAGACCCAGCTACAACGGGTTGAAGTGTCCCGGCCCAGCTGAAAAGTCTCTCAGACAACCCTGCAACACCAAGGTCCACTGCCCAGGTAAAACAGTAGTGTGTAACTGTGTGTGTGTAAGTGAGTGTGTGTATATAAGTGTGTGTAAGTGAGTGTGGGAGGGTTTGTTGGTGGAGGTGGCAGTGTGTGCATGAGTATGAGTGAGCATGTATATGTATGTGGTGATGAGTGTGTATGGGGGAGTGTATGTAAGTGAGTATGTGTTGATTAAACATTAAGTATGCAGTTATTCTACAGACATCTTTTTTTATTATTCTTTTACATTTAACATATAAATTTTATATAAGAAAGGAATAGACATAATAATAATAATAATAATAATAATAATAATATTAATAACAATAACGACAACAATAACAACTGCATTAATAACAATACCCAACAATAATAACAAAGGAAAATAAATACTGAAAAACTAATAGAAAAGATAAAGTAATGATAATAATAGTAATAAAATAACAGAATCAACAACAACAACAACAACAACAACAACAGCATCAGTAATAAAGAAAATAAGACTGAAAATCTAACATTTGTATAGCTTATCTGTGTATGAAGATAACAACAGCTGTGACCACATGTCATGATTATTGTGTTTCTTTCAGTGGATGGTGGGTGGGGTGCCTGGTTACGGTCACGGCCAGGTAAATGCAGTGTGACGTGTGGGACAGGTAAGGACGTGGTCTATTACAGGCGTGACTGTGACAATCCAAAACCAAAGTACGGTGGCAAGAACTGCATTGGGAAGTCAACAAAAACTGCCAAAGAGTTGTGTCACACACACATAAACTGTCCCGGTAAGTGAGAGATTAAAAAAAACACCCCAAGAAACATTTGTTTGTAGATGATTGTATTGTTTTTATGGGTGTTGATATATAATAATTAATTTGTGATTAAGGAGTTCATTTTTTTAATAAATATTTGCTTAAATTTAGAAAAATTAGTTATTTGAAAAATCCTCTGCTGATGTGGATTATGGTATTTTATTTGTAACATAAGATGATGATAATAATAATAACAACACTAATAATAACAGTAATAATAATAACAACAACTATAATAATAATGATAGTAATAATAATAATAATAACAGCATAATAATAATAATAATAATAATAATAATAACAACAGTAAAAATAACAATGGTAATAATAAAAATGATAATACTAATTCTAATAATCTTACAATACTTATAATACTGATATATGAGGATAGGATCAAAATACCTAAGAGTATACAAATGATGTTTATTATATTTTGACAATTTTATTATTATTTATTTTTTAGTTGACAGATGCTGGCATGCATTGATATGTCTAAACCAATCTATTAAGGATGTTTACTGTGTTTTAACAATATTTTCTTGTTTCAGTTGATGGAAGCTGGGGGGCATGGATAAGACTGAGGGCTGACGACTGCAGTGCTACGTGTGCGCTGGGGAAACACGTCGTCTACTACAGACGAATCTGCGACAACCCGAAACCCAAGTACAGGGGACGAGCCTGCCACGGCCGGTCAAGCAAATCTGTGAAAGAAGTGTGCAACACACACATCAACTGTCCTAGTAAGTGTGTTTACTTTTTAAACTGTGAAAGAAGTGTGCAACACACACATCAACTGTCCTAGTAAGTGTGTTTACTTTTTAAACTGTGAAAGAAGTGTGCAACACATACATCACTAGTAAGTGTGTTTTAATTCACTATTTTTATCACTTTAAATATTTTAATCATTTATTTATTATTTTTTTTATTATGTTTTTTTTTTTTTTTTTTTTTTTTTTTTTTTAAATTTTTATTTATTTATTTTTTTTTTTTTTTTTTTGACAGTGTAATGAACAGTCCTAGACAATGGATTTAAAACTAAAAATTATATTTTTAGTAAGTGTGTTTACAATTAATGAAATACATTGCAAAACACACAAACTGAAACAAGCTAATACATATAAAAGTGACACAGACAACTAAAAGTGAAATTATTTTTAATTTTTAAACATTTTAATATATTTATTTATTGTTAACACATATTTTATTTTTATTAAAACACACAGGAAATTTTATTTTATTTTTGTTTTTATTTATTTTTTTGACAGAATAATGAACAGACAATGGATTTAAACATAAAGTTGGACAAAAAATTTTTGAATATTTCATATCATTGCTGAGGTAAAAATATAATAATAATAATAATAATAATAATAAATATAATAATAAATTAAAAATATTAATATCAGCTACAAAAACAGCAACAAAAAGCACAACAACAACAATAATAAATAAATAAAAACATAAATAAATAATGATAAAAACAACAAAAATTAATGATTAATAAAATAACAATAACAACAATAAAATAATAACAAATATAACAATAATAATAATAATAACTATAACAGCAGTAATAATAAGAATAAATAAATAAATAAATAAATAATGATAAAAGAACAAGAACTAAGACTAATTAATAAAGATGATGATGGTGTGTTTGTGTTTTCAGTTAATGGGGCGTGGAGTGCATGGTTCAGGGACGGGTCAGGGCGGTGCAGTGTGAGCTGTGAG
>CM022677.1:26615043-26625043 GCA_012295275.1 Chrysomallon squamiferum
GTACTACCAGCGAGTGTGTGACAATCCTAAACCCATGTACAACGGACTCATGTGTCCTGGCATCTGGAAGAAAACTGTCAGCAAGCCGTGCAAAGTTCACATCTACTGTCCTAGTAAGAATAGTCTCTTTATACAGTAGTACGTGTGTGAATGTATTCTAATATATTACACATGTTTCACATTTTACTGTCCTGAGTAAAGTTCACATCTACTGTCCTAGTAAGAATAGTCTCTTTATACAGTAGTACGTGTGTGAATGTATTCTAATATATTACACATGCAAAGTTCACATCTACTGTCCTAGTAAGAATAGTCTCTTTATACAGTAGTACGTGTGTGAATGTATTCTAATATATTACACATGCAAAGTTCACATCTACTGTCCTAGTAAGAATAGTCTATAGTACAGTAGTACAGGTGCATGTGTGAGTGCATTATAATACATAGAACAATATATCCAGTGGATTTTTCTCTCTTATCTCATTTTTTTCATTACTGTTTTCACTTTCTAACTCTTACTCAGTTATCCATGCACACAAACACATATATGTCTCAAGTACACCCACCACAACACACAAAAACACAAACACACACCTGTAAGCCACATGTACCACACACACACACACTTGCATGCCTATACACACTAACATCAGTGTCCAGTTTTCTGTACAGTATTATAAGTTTGGCATTTAATATTGTCTATAGTCACACAGTAAACTGATCTACCTGTGTGAGTATCTAGTGACATTTTACAACACCTCTGAGTATCTAGTGATACTTTACAACATGTGTGTGTATCTAGTGATACTTTACAACTCACTGTTCACAGTTGACGGAGGGTGGAGCACGTGGTCGAAGCTGGCAGTGGGGAGGTGCAGTGCGACATGTGGCAGTGCCAAGTACTACGTGTTCTACATCAGGACCTGTGACAACCCCAGACCCAGGTTCAACGGCAGACAGTGCAGCGGCGAATCAAGGAGGTCTCTCAGGAAAGACTGCGACAGAAATGTCCCATGTCCAAGTAACACCTTATTGTTAATTTATATTCATAATCACTGTTAATATAATTCATATAATTTATCATTAATCATTATTAGTTACTGTTAATACAGGATTTGTATTGATTAGATTTATAATTGTTGTTAATATATCGGTTTAATTTGGATTTAGAATTGTTGTTAATGTTTTGGATTTAGTGTTCATTAATAATTATTTAAAATATCTTTATTAACTGCAGTTAAACAATTAAATGAATGCAAACACTGACATGAATATTAGCAGCATTTCATGACATAAATATCTTCTGACATTTCCACGCATACTCACAAAAATCTATCTATCTAAAATCTTTCTTTCTCTGTATCTATCTATTTATCTGCCTATCTATCCATATAACTCTCACACTCACAACATACACAAACCATGCACTTTTGTAATTACATGATTTTTATCAGAAAATTACGTTTATTTAATTATTATTATTATCTTAATTCTTTTCATCATTTTATCCATTATCATTACTATCATAATTTCTTTGCTTCTTAGTATTTATTTAACAGCACATTTCTTTACTTCTGATATACTATTTGTTTACACTTTCTAGTTGATGGAGGGTGGGGTCCGTGGATGAAGGAGGGGGATGGAGCATGCACTGTGACCTGTGGAAGGTCAGTGAAGACTGTATTTTACCGGCGACAGTGTGACACGCCTGTACCCACCCATAATGGCAAGATGTGTCCTGGAGTCAGCAGAAAGTCAGTGAAGAAACACTGTGACAGCCACATCCACTGTCCAAGTGAGACAGTACTTCTATATGTGTGTCTGTCTGTCTGTCTGTCTGTGTGTGTGTGTGTCTGTGTGAATACGTTTTAATTTATTACTATTATTATTTTATCATTTTACATGTAGTTATATTATATTTAGTTATTTTAAAAAAGATTTATGTGTTCCTCTAACATGTTGTCATAGATGTTTAATCTATTAAAATTATTTTTGCATTATCAGACATTATATAGACATATAGGTAATTTTATTTCAGGTAATTTTAATATTGCAAAGTATTAATATATGTTCATATAGGAAACACTCTTTTATTGCAACCATATCATATATACATAATATTATTAAATTATTATTACAGGTACATAATTTACTGAATAATATATATATATATGAAATGTTTTACTTTATAATCATTTAGTGAGACTGAATGTTTGTGTGTTTTAAATTTTAATTATTTAAACTTTTGTTTCAGTTAATGGTGCGTGGAGTAGCTGGAGGAAGTTCAAGCGGGGGGAATGCAGTGAGTCGTGTGGGGGAGGCAAGCTTGACGTGTTTTACAAGAGACTGTGCAACAAACCCAAGCCCCAGTTCAACGGGCGGTTCTGTGACGGCCTGTCCCAGAAAATACTGAGAGCTTCGTGTAACAAAGACAACTGTCCAAGTAAAAAGCATTTGTTTTACTCTTGTCACATACATGTGTATGCATTAGTGTAACATACAAATGTTCACATTCATACATGTACTCTCAGATACATACAAACACACAAACACACAGACTGAAACACACAAACAAATTCATACACATAGTTGGTAATAGTTTTATACTTGAAACAGAGAGAGAGAAGTGGATGGGTAGATTAGAGGTAAAGAACAGGAGAGATGGATGTAGTAGAGTTAGATCGGACTATTCAGTCTGGAAAGGTTTTACTTCAAAATGCTGGAAACTTTTGTGTTTTTTAAAAAGAAATAAAATAAATAATTTAAAATTTCAGTTGGTGGAGTTTTAGAAAGAAATGTAATTTAAAATTTCAGTTGATGGATTTTTAGAAAGGAATGTAATTTAAAATTTCAGTTGGTGGATTTTTAGAAAGAAATGTAATTTAAAATTTCAATTGATGGATTTTTTGAAAGAAATGTAATTTAATATTTCAGTTGATGGATTTTTAAAAAGAAATGTTATTTAAAATTTCAGATGATGGAAATAAAAAAATGTAATTTAAAATTTCAGTTGATGGATTTTTAAAAAGAAATGTAATTTAAAATTTCAGTTGTTGGATTTTTAAAAAGAAATGTAATTTAAAATTTCAGTTGATGGATTTTTAAAAAGAAATGTAATTTAAACTTTCAGTTGATGGATTTTTCAAAAGAAATGTAATTTAAACTTTCAGTTGATGGATTTTTAAAAAGAAATGTAATTTAAACTTTCAGTTGATGGATTTTTAAAAAGAAATGTAATTTAAACTTTCAGTTGATGGATTTTAAAAAGAAATGCAATTTAAACTTTCAGTTGATGGATTTTAAAAAGAAACGTTATTTAAACTTTCAGTTGATGGATTTTAAAAAGAAACGTTATTTAAACTTTCAGTTGATGGATTTTAAAAAGAAACGTTATTTAAACTTTCAGTTGATGGATTTTTAAAAAGAAATGTTATTTAAACTTTCAGTTGATGGAGGGTGGGGGTCGTGGAGGAAGATCCGAGGTTCGCGGTGCTCTGTGACGTGTAACACGGGAAAACGTTACATGTATTACAACAGAGCATGCGACAACCCACTGCCTCAGTTCCACGGAAACATGTGTGCAGGGAAGTCACAGAAACGAATTAAAGAGAGCTGTAACACACACATAAACTGTCCAGGTAACATTTGTGTGTCTGTGTTGTGTGTGTGTGAGTATGTGTATGTGTGCGTATATGTGTGTGTGTGTGTGTGTGTGTGTGTGTATCTGTGTTGTGTGTGTTTGTGTGTGTGTGTGTGTGTGTGTGTGTGGGTGGGTGGGTGTGTCTGTTTTGAAAAACATGTCATATGCAAGAATACATAATACATAGATATCCACAAACACACATAAACACACACACACACACACACACACACACACAACAGGCACACACACAGATACATACATGCAGATATATATACATACAGTGTGTCTCTATGTTTCTATCACAAATACATTCAACAATTTTATATAAACAAATCTTAATTATTTTGAATATCCCACACATATCTATCCATCCAACCAGATATATATATATATCACTCCAAATCACTAAAATATATACATTCCATACACACACACTATCAGCACACACACACACACACGCACGCACGCACACACGCACGCAGATAGTCATACAGGGAGATATATAAGTGAAACTAAGAAAAAGAAAGAGCTGTAGTAGTTGACTGTGTTTGCAGTGAACGGAGGCTGGAGTGCGTGGATTCGAGACAGGTTTGGTAAGTGCAGTGTGAGCTGTGGCAGTGGCACTAGCTACACCAGCTACCTCAGGGCCTGCGACAACCCCAAACCTGCGTACGGCGGAAAAACATGCATCGGCGCCGGTCAGAAGTTTGTCAAACAGCCGTGTAACACACACATCTACTGTCCAGGTAGGTGGTTTTATAGTTGTGTGATACAGTGGGAGTGAGTGTGTGTGTGTGTGTGTGGGAGTGTGTGTGTGGGTGTGTGGATGTGTGTGTGTGTGTGTGTGTGTGTCTGTGTGTGTGTGTGTGTGTCTGTGTGTGTTTGTGTTACAGTGGGAATGAGTGTATGTGTGAGTGTGTGTGTCTGTCTGTGTGTGTGTGTGTGTCTGTGTGTGTTTGTATTATATTGGGTTTTGTGTTGTGTGAGTGTTTTACATTGTGTGTGTGTGTGTGTGTGTGTGTGTGTGTGTGTATTTATATATATGTATGTGTGTATGTCTGTGTGTGTGTATGTTTGTATAGGTCTGATTGTATATTTGTAATATATTATTGTTTTGTATTGCATTTTAAAAACCCACAAAACATTACATTGTTATATGTATGTTATCTGTGTATTTATATATATGTATGTGTATATTTACAGATATGTGTGTTTATATGTCATGATTGTATATGTTGTATATGTGTATGTGTGTGTCTTCATATTTAAAAAACCCACAAAAACCCTATCATTACTAATTATGTTTGTAGTAAACGGAGGATGGACTACATGGAGGAGGCGACCGTTACAGGAGTGCAGCGTATTCATGGCACAGGAACACGCCTCTGTCAGGTGTCCAGGTACGTTCCTGTTCACGTCCATAGAACACAGTATTCATATGGTGGCAAACCGTGTCTGGGGAAGTTCCGCATCCCATTCATACAGCCGTGTTACACCTCTGTCAGGTGTCCAGGTACTCACATCTTTATACATAGAACACAGTATTCATACAGCCCTGTTACACCTCTGTCAGGTGTCCAGGTACTCACATCTTTATACATAGAACACAGTATTCATACAACCGTGTTACACCTCTGTCAGGTGTCCAGGTACTCACATCTTTATACATAGAACACAGTATTCATACAACCGTGTTACACCTCTGTCAGGTGTCCAGGTACTCACATCTTTATACATAGAACAGTATTCATACAGCCTTGTTACACCTCTGTCAGGTGTCCAGGTACTCACATCTTTATACATAGAACAGTATTCATACAGCCGTGTTACACCTCTGTCAGGTGTCCAGGTACTCACATCTTTATACATAGAACAGTATTCATACAGCCTTGTTACACCTCTGTCAGGTGTCCAGGTACTCACATCTTTATACATAGAACAGTATTCATACAGCCTTGTTACACCTCTGTCAGGTGTCCAGGTACTCACATCTTTATACATAGAACACAGTATTCATACAGCCGTGTTACACCTCTGTCAGGTGTCCAGGTACTCACAACTTTATACATAGAACACAGTATTCATACAGCCTTGTTACACCTCTGTCAGGTGTCCAGGTACTCACATCTTTATACATAGAACAGTGTCAACAGTATCTATACAGCTTTACTGTTTCATTATATTTACTTCTCTGGTATTAAGTTATATTAAACTAATATATTCTATTAATTTAGTATGGGATTATTATTATTATTATTATTATTATTATTTGCTTTATAATGTTTATTCCTTCAGGTGTCCAGATGTTATATATCCACATACACATGCACACATGCATGCACGCACACACACACACACACACACACACAATTCAGTTCTTCATACAGTATAATCATATTAAAACTGCAATATATACGTATATATATATATATATATATATATCAGAAAAATGATGGTTAAATTGGACTTCTTATTGTTCTCTCTCTCTGACTCTGTTTCTCTCTTTCTTTCTGTTTCTGTGAAACTCTCTATCTGTCTATGTTTATGGAGATAAAAGTCACTGAAAAGAAGATGAGTTTTAATGTAGTTCAGTACAGATATGCTATTAATAAGAATCAGTTTGAATTTAAAGAAGTATGAATTATGTTTTTGTGTTTAGTGGACGGTCTGTGGGCGTCTTGGATCATTACCAAACACGGGCGATGCAGTGTGTCATGTGAAACGGGCATTCACTTTGTCTTCTACAAGCGCTCCTGTACAAACCCCAGCCCGCAGTTTGGTGGGGCCTGGTGTGACGGCGCACCCCAGAAATCTATCAGACAGCCTTGTAACACCAACATTGAGTGTCCTGGTAAACACACCTGTCTCATTCAGCTGTTTGCAGTAAAGTCAAAGTGTCTGACACCTGTGAAACCTGTTAATTTTATAACAGTGTGCTTCATTTTACTCTCTCTCTCTCTCTCTCTCTCTCTCTCTCTCTCTCTCTCTCTCTCTCTCTCTCTCTCTCTCTCTCTCTCTCTCTCTCTCTCTCTCTCTCTCTCTCCTCTCTCTCTCTCTCTCTCTCTCTCTCTCTCTCTCTCTCTTTCTGTCTGTTTAAATAAGTTAATTTAGTCGTGGATGAATTTAATTTTATGATAATACTTTGGAAAAACGACACTGAAGTAACTTAAGAAGCAGTGACTACACTGTTCTCATGTCAACAAAACTCTGTTTTCACTTGCAGTGGATGGTGGCTGGAGCACGTGGGTCAAGTACAAGGATGGGAAGTGCACTGTCACCTGCGGAAGTGGGACACACCGCATGTACTTTAAGCGGAGCTGCACTAATCCAATACCTCTGTACAATGGACGGACCTGTCTGGGAAATTCAGAGAAGTCGTCAGTGGAGTCATGCACACCTGATGTCGAGTGTCCAGGTAAACATTTCAGTGAAACTTTTTCAGGATTCTGCTACTTTTATTTAATTACTACCTGCAGTTCAACAGGTATGATCTTAAAGATTGCTACTGACACTAAGATTATTACTGTTTTATTTAAGTTACCATTTTCTGTAAGATTTGTTTTTCAATGGTATTTCATTACAAGTTACTGCCTAGAGTAAGTTATTTTTTTTAAATAGTATTAATTACAAAAAAATTGCTACCTATTAAAACATAACATTTCAATAGTATTACCTTAAAGGTTATTACCTTTGTTTTCTTAAACTGCTGCAATACAGGCTATATTTATACAGATTTATTACTAACAGACTTTTACTATAACTTTATTACTAAGAATAATAAAATAATTTTGCCATAGTATTACTGAATTTAGAAGAAATATTATTCAAGTAATAATGAAAATTGTTATTACAATGAAAAATAAGGTAATAATACTAATAATTGACTTAAATTTTCAGTTGATGGAGGATGGAGTTCGTGGAGAAAGGTCAAGAATGGAGTCTGCAGTGTGACGTGTGGAACGGGCAAACACATGTTGTTTTATGAACGGTCATGTGACAATCCGACACCAAAGTTCAGTGGAGAAAGTTGTTCAGGGCCTTTCAGAAAAACAGTCAAAGAACCATGTGCCACTCACACCAACTGTCCTAGTAAACACTTTTTAGTTTAATTTAACAACACACACACACAAATATCTTAAATGTGCACATATACATACACATACAAACAAACATATACCCACAATATACACATAGTCATACACACACACACAGACCAGACACACACACACACACACACACACACAGAAACACACACAGACACACACTCACAGACACACACACAGACACACACACACACACAGACACACACACACAGACTAGACATACTCACACACACACACACAGACACACACACAGACCAGACACCCACACAGACATACACAGACAGATACACACATATACACACACACAGACACACACACACACACAGGCACATATAAACACATGCATTCAGACACTCTACATGACACATTTCAGTTGATGGAGGATGGGGCGGGTGGACAAGGTTTAAAACGGGTGTGTGCAGTGTGACCTGTGGAACTGGGACACGCCAAGTCTTCTTCAAGAGGTCATGTGACAAGCCAAAGCCTCAGTACCATGGCAGCATGTGTCGGGGGTCATCAGAGAAGTCGGTGGAGCGACCATGTGACTCGCAGAACCCATGTGACGGTAATAATGCAGTTTTTCTCTTTAGAAATACAAAATTGTGTTTTATTGTGTTTTTTTAATAGGTAATGTTTAATGGTAACTCACAGTTTCCATTTGATGGCAGTATTGCAGAATCTTAGTTTCTTTTTTTTTTTTTTTTGAATATGAAATATACTGCAGTCAGTATTGTTTAATGTTAAGATAACATTAGATTTGTTTCTATAGATATTATTTTAAGTTGCATCATGGAAAATACCAGTAAAGAAAAATGTAACATGAATTTCTTCTTCTTCTTCAAAAAAAAAGGTTTATATAAGCTTTAATTTAATAATTCATTTTACAGTTTTCTAGATATTTTGAATGTAGAAAGATAGATAGACAGATAGATACAGATGGACAGACAGAGAGACAGAGAATAGACAAGACAGATAAATAGATAAATATACAGATAGACAGATATTATAGATAGCTAAATAGATAGATAAATATACAGATAGACAGATATTATAGATAGCTAAACAGATAAATGTACAGATAGAGAGATATATAGATAACTAAATAGATATACAGATAGATACACTATAAGTTGTCTTTAGCTTGGTTTGTCTTCATTCAATATGTGAGATATGAAGTTGTGATGTTAACATTTGCAGTGGACGGAGGCTGGACGAGCTGGACGCGAGTGAAGATAGGTAAATGTAGTGTGACGTGTGGAATTGGCCTGCGAGAGATGCACTACAGACGAAGCTGTGAAAAGCCTGTACCAAGAAACAATGGCAAACCGTGTAAAGGAAATTCTAAGTTAGTGGTGACAACACAGTGTGAGACATACTTACACTGTCCTGGTAAGATTCTTTGATTTCTAGTGTGTGTGTGTGTGTGTGTGTGTTTGTGTGTATACACACGAGAATGAGTTTGTATTTATTTAGGTAAGTATTCAGTTGTATGTAGGTGATGTATGTGTATGTGTGTGTGTGTGTTGTGTGTGTGTGTGTGTGTGTGTGTGTATGTGTGTGTGTGTGTGTATGTTTTTGTGTGTTTGTGTGTATACATATATTCTGTGTTTTCTTCATTTATCTTCTTCAGTTTTGTAGGTGTTATTCTTATTATTTTTAAAATACATTATTCTGTGTTTTCTTCATTATCTTCTCCTTTTTCTGTTATTATTATTATTACTATTATTATTATTATTATTATTATTACTGTTACTATTATTATTATTATTAATTTTTTTTTTGTTTTCAGTGGATGGTGGTTGGAGTACATGGATAAGAATGAGAGCTGGTAAATGTACGTGTGAAACTAGAAAACATTTTGTGACGTTTGAGAGAACCTGCACAAATCCAGAGCCTCGTTACGATGGACACATCTGTCTGGGAAAAACAAGGAAGATTGTTAGTCTGCCATGTCGCAGAAGACCCAACTGTCCAGGTAAAGATGTGAAAATAAACATACAGAACAGTTAGTGCATGAATGGATTGTTTTGTTTCTACGAGTGTTTATTGGTGTTGTTTGTCTGCGTGTGGTGGTTTGTATTTTGTAGTTAGTGTAGATGTGTGTTTGTGTAGATGTGTGTTTGTGTAGATGTGTGTGCGAGTATTTCTAATAATATATACATTTATGTGTGTGTTTGAGCACGTGTTGTTTACATTGTGTCAGAAGAAATTTTCTCTTTTAGAGTTTTTGTTTTCATGCATATATGTTTGTCTC
>CM022677.1:26627543-26635043 GCA_012295275.1 Chrysomallon squamiferum
TTCTCAAATATTATTTTCTCAAAATAAAAAAAATAAATAAATAAATGAAGTAAAAGAAAATTATAAAAGAAAATTCTTAGATTAAAAATAATAATAAATACATACAGTAATAAATAATTAAAGAATAATTCACAATTCTATTCTGAACATATAGCTAAGCTAACCATGACAAAGAATAACAAATATACAAGAAATAAAATGATTCAGTAATATTAAATACAAAAATATATGTCTGAATAAGCAGAACTTCACTAAAAGTTGAGAATAAAAACATTTAATAAATGTTAAACTTTGAAATGACATTAAAGGAAAATATATTTCTAAATTAAATATAATTTCGTTTCATAATTATAATTAATTGTTTTTTATTTTACAGATAACCACTTCTGTATTTAATTAATTATTATTATTATTATAATCATTATTAGTATTGATTAATTAATTACTTTGTTGCTGTATTTTTATGTTCACTAATACATCATGATTTACAGTAAACCAATTTCTGCTATATTTTTCACTTAACTAAAGTATATGTAAGTAGAAAACTGTTTGGATGTAGACATTACACTTTAATGGGGACTTAGACTGGATACAAACATGTGAAATAAAGATAATCATGTGATGAAACTGCTTCTTCCTTAATATGAGCAAAATGCTTTTTAGAAGCCATACAGTTAGTTTTTGTGTTTATCTTCAGTCACTGAAACATGCATAATAATGATGATGTTAATAATAATAACAACAATAACAACAAAATAATATAATAAGTAGTGTGAAATGTATACTTATTGTCTTTTCATATACAAATCAAGAACATGTATGTGTATTCTTTTGTTTATTCATATTTATATACCAGCCACACATAGCAAGTCATATTTATATGACAAAATATACATAACAGACACATATAACACCATATAAATAACACCAGACACACATAGCACCAGACAAACATAACAACAAGCATACTTATATTTCATCAGATACACATACATGACCTCAGACATACTATCAAATTACTGACATATCTTCAGACACACAAAACATCAAAGTTAAACAACAGAAGCAACTACTCCAGGTTACTTATGCAGACAATTAACAGAGAAAGTGAGAAAGAGCAAAATCAGAACAAGCCACATGCATAGAGATACATAGAGATAGAGACAATCAGAGAGAGAGATGGAAAGACAGAGAAAAAGAGAGAGCAAATAGATACACTAAAAGGGTCAGATGGTTTAGATGTGTCTCCTGTGAGAGATGCAGTAATCTGAAATAACAGGTTGAAATGGAAGTGAAGGTGGCTGAAGACTGGAATGGTATGGTGGAAGACAACATCATATATACCTTTATAGTTAAATCTGATGTCCATAAGAATCAAACATACATGTGGCTTTTGACTACAAAAAAAAGAAAAAAGTTTGTATTATGCTTGTTCCTCACTGGCATATTCCCCACTGTATTCCTCACTGTGTATTTCTCTGTGTATATTTCTCACTGTATTTCTCTCTGTGTATTTCTCACTGTATTTCTCATTTTATTCCCCACTGTGTATTCCTCACTGGCATTTTCCCCACTATGTATTCCTCACTGTGTATTTCTCACTGTATTTCCCACTGTGTATTCCTCACTATGTATTCCTCACTGGCATATTCCCCTCTGTTTATTTCTGACTGGTGTATTTCTCACTGTATTCTCCACTGTGTATTCCTCACTGGCATATTTCTCACTGTGTATTCCTCACTGGCATATTCCACTGTGTATTCCTCACTGGCATGTTCCTTACTGGTGTATTTCCCACTGTGCATTCCTCACTGGCATATTTCTCACTGTGCATTCCTCACTGGCATATTTCCCACTGTGCATTCCTCACTGGCATGTTCCTTACTGGTGTATTTCCCACTGTGTATTCCTCACTGGCATATTCCACATACCTGTGTATTCCTCACTGGCATGTTCCTTACTGGTGTATTTCCCACTGTGTATTTCTCACTGGCATATTCCCCACTGTATTTCTCACTGGCATATTCCCCACTGTATTTCTCACTGGCATATTCCCCACTGTATTTCTCGCTGGCATATTTCCCACTGTGTATTCCTCAATGGCATATTTCCCACTGTGTATTTCTTACTGGTGTATTCTTTACTGGCATATTCCTTACTGGTGTATTCCTCACTGGTGTATTCCTTGCTGGCGTATTCCTGTGTATTTCTCACTGGTGTACTCCTCACTGTGTATTTCTCACTGGTGTATTCCTCACTGTATTTCTCACTGGTGTATTCCTTACTGGTGTATTCCTCACTGGTGTATTCCTCACTGATGTATTCCTTACTGGCGTATTCCTCACTATTTATCACTGGTGTATTCCTTACTGGCGTATTCCTCCCTGGTGTATTCCTTACTGTGTATTTCTCACTGGTGAATTCCTTACTGGCATATTCCTCTGTGTATTCCTTACTGGTGTATTCCTTACTGGCGTATTCCTCACTGTATTTGTCACTGGCATATTTCCCACTGTGTATTCCTCACTGGCATATTTCCCACTGTGTATTCCTCACTGGCATGTTCCTCAATGGTGTATTTCCCACTGTGTATTCCTTACTGGCATATTCCTCTGTGTATTCCTCACTGGCATATTTCTCACTGGTGTATTCCTTACTGTATATTTCCCACTGTGTATTCCTCACTGGCATATTTCTCACTGGTGTATTCCTTACTGGCATATTCCTCTGTGTATTCCTTACTGGCGTATTCCTCACTGGTGTATTCCTTACTGGCCTATTCCTCACTGTATTTCTCACTGGTGTATTCCTTACTGTGTATTTCTCACTGGTATATTCCTTACTGGCGTATTCCTCACTGGTGTATTCCAGTTATGTTTAATCAGAGCTGAGGTGTAAGCTGAAGTGGAGAATGATTGTGACTTGCTGCATTCAGGAGGTCCAGCCACATGTGGATAGAGCATCAGGCATGTTGTGGGATCGGATCTATGGTCAGTACAGGACAGCACTGGACACTGTTGATGGACTCATGACAGCTCATTGAGAATTTGGTTCCGGTGCTACCAAAACAATGGCTGCGTAATCACACGTGACGACATCAGACAACTGACATCGTCTGTGAGTCTAAGAAATGTTGCTGAATTGAGGCAAAGGATGATCATACTTACTTAATCTGATTTGTTGTTGAACATCCATGTTTCTCTGCGTCATCTACACATTTTCTGTAAAGTTAAATGCTTTGTTTCCTGCATCATCTCACTCAGGCTTAGTTTCTTATTATCAGATGTGGTATGGTTTCATTTTTCAGATGTGGAACTTTTCAATACATTTTTCTTCTTATATAAATCCTTCTGGTTTTTCAACCTGATTGATTTCCTTTTGGCTTATGTATGTATGTATGTATGTATGCATGCATGCATGTTTGTTCTTTCTCTCTGATACTATTGCTGTTCATTTGACTAATTACTGATGAGTGTCACTGTCATATTCTCTTTCCCTGAGATATCTTGCTCATTTAGGTATTTTCATTTATTATATATGTCCTTCCCTTTTAGACTGAAATAATTACTGTTCTTCTTATCTTTTCATATTGATGATGTAACTTTGTGTTTAGTTTTCTGTATGTGTCTAATTATTTGCAGCATTTTGTTTTGATGCCTGCCAAGTATTTGATAACAAATGTCTGGCATAATGTTTGATTTTTCTGTACATGTGTCTGGCGTTATGAAAGTGTATCTACTCTTTTAATAACAACAAAACAGCAATAACAACAAAACATCAATAATAACTAAATAATAATACTAACAATAACAAACAATTAATAAATATATCATTTATTTATTTATTTGGGCAATTCCAGAACTGAAGGAAAAGTAATGTCCTCTTTCAGTATATTGTCTGTCACAAAAGAATCATCAAGTTTATTCAAGAAAAAAAATGTGAAGGGATATAATCATGTTCTTTCTAATTCTGTTAGCACTAACCAAGGCAAAGTTAAAAATTATCTCATTTAGCATAGAAATTATGTGATCTGTATTTGAGAGAAAAGAACCTGTAACATCCATCACAGGAAAAAAGATAGGTGCAGTAAGAGCTGTCAAATTCCTGTAAGTCAGGAAAAATCGTTACTGCTGTCTTAGTCATTCAGCATGTTTAACACAGAAGGTGGTTTCACTGATTACAAGTAGACTATATATTTAGAATGATGCTATTTATGATGAATGAGATCCCTAGAGGGCAAATTCCTCTGATTTTCAATAAGAATAGATTTCAATAAAAGGTGATAGCTATCCTTAATATATTAAAATCACACCTTTCTTTTCCCATCTTCTATTAAAATAAACAAAACCGCATGAAATCATCTACTTTTTCTAAAAATGCTGCAGGCTGTGACATTGCTAATAATTGACTGGTTTTTGGTTTCAACTTGCCAGTTATTATATGACAGTTACCAAGTTGTCGCAAGACAATGGATACACTGGTCTATCTTCAGTGGCTGTGTAAAATTTTAAATGCTATAAAAAAGTTTATGTTGTTATACCCGTTGTAATACCCAAGATTTTGCTCATGCATTAAAATGCTTTCATCATAACAGTGAACCAGATACTCCTTCCTGTGGACAGCAAACTTTATTTTATTTCAAAATGTAAAATCTGTCACACACAATTATGTAATAATTCCTTACACTTTTATTTTCAAGACATTGTAATTGGTATCTTCTAAAGCCATTTCATCTTCATTCCAAGTGCAAATATATGCTTGCAATATTTAAAGGTTGCAGACAATTCTGAAAAGTAGTTGACTTTTACCATGTCCTTTTGATGTAACTTCAGTCATACACATATTTCAGGTCTTTCCTCTGTGACACAGAATAGGTTTGAACACAGGCAGGTTTCTTACTCAGGGTTAACTTCCTGTCTCTAGCAATCAGGTTCATTTGAATGATTTCCAACACCTGTGAATATAACGTTACCATGGAAATGCCCATTTATTTGTTAACAATTGATACTGAGATTAAGAACATTGATCTATTATTGCATGTATGTATATGCCGTATTTATCTTAGTATACAAATTTCAGATGTTTAATTGTTACACCATGCGTGATCCTCACTCTTTCGAAATTTCTAAATGATGTATGCTCCTTGGCATCATACATATGTCTGCCGTCAACATCAAACCTGAAGACAAGAGCCTATTAAGGAAAATTAACAAATTAAAGCAGATTTCAGAACTCAAAACAGAAAGAAAAACACCAAGATTACATAAATACATAATTTAACAGAAACTAGGAGTATACAGCCCCAGACATTTATGCCAAACCAGACAAACATACAATAACAAACCTCTGTGCAACACCAGACGTAATTAAACAATACCATTCTTATACAACATCAGATATGACTACACAACACCAAACACACATAACACTGGACTTAATTACATACAAGACACACTTATACAACAACAGATAATTTATACAACACTAGACATAATTACACACCAGGCACACTTATACACCACTGACATAATTACCATACACATTTGTACATCAGACATAATTACACACCAGACACACTTGTAAATCACTGACATTACACACCAGACAGACTTGTAAATCACTGATATAATTACACAACAGACAGACTTGTAAATCACTGATATAATTACACACCAGACACACTTATACATCACTGATATAATTACACAACAGACACATTTGTACACCACTGACATAATTACACACTAGACACACTTGTACATCACTGACATTACACACCAGACTTGTAAATCACTGATATAATTATACACCACACACTTGTACATCACTGACATAATTTCACACCAGACACACTTATACATCACTTACATAATTTCATACCAGAAACACTTATACATCACTGACATAATTTCAAAACCAGACACACTTATACATCACTGACATAATTAAGCACCAGACAAACGTACACAACACCAGACACACTTATACAACAAGACATAATTACACACCAGACACACTTATACAACACCAGACATATTTTGCCACCAGACACGGTTATACATCACTGACATAATTAAGTGTGTCAGACAAACGTACAGTGAACACAAATGTGGTCTGACATAATAATACACCAGACACTTATACTGGTTGAATTATGTCATGATAACACATGGTGTGAAATTATGTCACTGATGTATATACGGTGTGAAATTATTCAGTGATGTACAAGTCTGTCTGGTCTGTAATTATGTCAGTTACCAGACACTTACACGTCAGACGTAATTACACACGAGACACTTTTACATTACTGACAATTATACATCACTGGCATAATTATACACCTGACACACTTATACACCACTGACATAATTACACACCAAACACACTTATACATCACTGACATAATTACACACCAAACACACTTATACAACACTAGACATAATTACATACCAGACACGCTTATACATCACTGGCATAATTACACACCAGACATAATTACACTCCAGACACACTTATACATCACTGACATAATTACACACCAGACACGCTTATACAACACCAGACACACTTATACATCACTGACATAATTATACACCAAACACACTTGTACATCACTGACATAATATCACACCAGACACACCTATACAACACTAGACATAATTACATACCAGACACGCTTATACATCACTGGCATAATTACACACCAGACACACTTATACAACACTAGACATAATTTCACTCCATGTATACATCACTGACATAATTACACACTAGACACACTTATACGTCACTGACATAATTTCACACCAGACACACTTATACATCACTGACATAATTTCACACCAGACACACTTATACAACACTAGGCATAATTACACACCGGATACTTATACAACACTAGACATAATTACACACCAGACACACTTATACATCACGGACATAATTTCACACCAGACACAGTTATACATCACTGGCATAACACCAGAAACACTTATAACGTCACCATGGAACTGCCCATTTATTTATTTGTTAACAATTGATACTGAGATTAAGAACATTGATCTACGTTTGCATGTATGTATATGCCATATTTATGTTAGTATACAAATTTTGCCAGTGATGTAAAAGTGTCTGGTGTGTAATTATGTCAGTGATGTATACATGAGGTGAAATTATGTCTAGTGTTGTATAAGTGTGTCTGTTGTGTAATTACATGTCACGAGACACTGTGTCTGGTCTACTGACACATGTATAAATTGTCACACCAATACATCAGTGATGATATAATTACACACCAGACACTTACACAACATCAGACGTAATTACACACCAGACACTTATACATCACTGACCTAATTACACACGACACTTGTACATCACTAGACATACTTTCACACCAGACAGATTTATACAACACCAGACATAATTTCACACCAGACTTATACAACACCAGACATAATTACACAGCTGACACACTTAAATAAACACCAGACACACTTA
>CM022677.1:26640043-26675043 GCA_012295275.1 Chrysomallon squamiferum
GTTCTCAGGTACAGAACTGCTGAGCAGACGTTTCAGCTCTCTGAGGTTTTTCATTTGTGGATGACATGATGTGCATTGACTAAGGTAATCTAAAATATACTCTAATGGCTCTAAATCAGAGGACTGTGCTGGCTATTCAAGCAAAAAAATATTATTCTTATTTACATATTCTGTTGTATCAGGTGCTCACCAACCCTGTAATTTCCTGTGACAAAACTTTCAAACACTGGCTCTCACTTGATGTGAGTCAGTCAGTGTAACACAGAGCACAGTTACAGAGACACTGGCTGCTGCAGAGTGTGGACATTAAAACAAAATAATAAATTTTTTAACTGATGTTTGTCATGTTTTCTCTCAATGCCATTATCAAAAAGATATTGTGCACGTTTGAGCCTTTGTTACCATACAGGCAAATTATATAACCTGGTACTTCTATTATAAGTTCATTATCTTTATATCAGTCCACTCAATAGATTTAGTGGTGGTACACGTTCTTGATTTTTCTTAAAGATGCTAGCGACTACTAATTATTAGGTTATTCAGTGATTCTGTAAATGGGTGAACATTCATTCATAAACTTCTTTGAGAACATTCACTTGTTGTTCTAATAAAGACATTATATTCATATTAGCAGAATATCATGATATCTTTAGTTGGCAAAATTTGATCAAAATGTGTCCATGGTAACTAAGGTAAATACACAAAAACAAACCCAATACTCTGAAAGCCAGTTTCTGTGTTTTACTGTTTCTAACTCCTAATGCCTTTATCATCTCATAACTTACAACAGAATTCATAGATGTTCCTTATCATCTCATAACTTACAACAGAATTCATAGATGTTCCGTAATTATCTGTCATAAGAAAGAAGAAATTCTGCTGATTCATGTGGTTCTAATACATCAGTTTTGAATATTCTGTCACATTTTGTGAAATGCAAATCATTTTCTTATATATATATATATATATATACATGTAGATATGTATGTTTGTATCTATATATTTATGCATGTCTTTTGCTTCAGTTTTTGTTTTTGTTTTTTAATTGCTATCTTACTAAGTTTAAACCATACAAAACCAATGTAATTTTAACTTACAATGCTCACATTCCTTTGTAGTAAATTTGTCCTGTTTTCCTTTGCAGTTGACATCTTTGTTTTCTGGAACTGGGTTATTACAATTTCTTCGGTAATAATCCTTTGTTATTCCTTTTCCACATTGTGCAGAGCATGGAGCAGTCAGCGCAAACTTCCATGCACTCCAACCTCCAGCAACTAAAAAGCAAAGACATGACTCTGTTAAAAAATGAACTTGAAAAGAATTGTAAAAATTAAATTATAAATAAAGAGCCTCACAGACTATTTTTCATTACTCTGTTATCTGTTACAATGATACTCAGAACAACTCATAAAGATTTTTTTTAAAATGTTATAAAAATACTACAAATATATTTGGTATTTTTCTATGAATTATTTCTTAATACTTTCATGGTTATTTCTTAATTTCACCGCCATTAGAAACCAAATTTGTTTTACACAAAACTTTCATATTTTTTAAACAAAACAAGGTTTATCTCCTCATTTTATTACTATGCTGCATGCACAAAAAAACATCAACTATGTAATGATATGTTTTCTGTATTGCTTAAAACTGTTTTTCTTTATCTCAGTGGGTTTTTTAAATTTCCTTACTTGGACATTTCCTAATTTTGTGAAAGCATTTGACTCTTTTGGACCAGGTTGCCTTGCCTGGACAGGTATGTCCTAAGAAGTTTGGTTTAGGGTTGCACTGCCTAATGTAAAAACGATAAGCGTAAGTATCACCACATGTTATTTGTGGACACTGCTCCTTGATTATGTGAGGGGAGGACCAAACACCATTGACTGAAAATAAAGAAAGAAAAACAATATAAAACAAAAATAATAATAAAACAATTAACAGAAATCAACCTGAAAAAGACCAAACACCATTGACTGAAAATAAAGAAAGAAAAACAATATAAAACAAAAATAATAATTAACAAAATTTAACAGGAATCAAACTGAAAAAGACCAAACATACTGATTTATTAAGTGTGGATGTTTGTTTGGTATGTATGTATCTACAAAGCTGAGTGTAGTGTGTATGTGTGCATGCATGCTTTGTGTTGGTGTGTGTGTGTGAGAGAGAGTGTCGGTTTTGTCTCTCTCTCTCTCTCTCTCTCTCTCTCTCTCTCTCTCTCTCTCTCTCTCTCTCTACACACACACACACACACACTGACACTCATGAAAGCACACACAATGAGTTAACCACTCTGTATGACAGTTATAAAACTAACTTGGACAGTTATGAAAATTGTCACAGTCTTCTATCATAGTCTTTGTGTCTGATCCTGGACAGGTTTTTCCTCCATGTGATGGTGATGGGCTGTCACATGCACGTTTGTGAACCCTGTTTAGTGTCCCAGTGCCACACGTGTGGTCACATTTGCTTTTTCTTGCAGTCTTTCTCCAATGTCCCCAGTTACCATTCACTGAACAGAAACGATCCAAACAACAACACTCACAAAAGCAACAACAGAAATTAAACATTTATATATGATGATATTTTAATCACAGTGTTTTAACAAACATTTTTCCTGTTGTTGTTGAGTTACATTTTTTGAAAACAATTTAATTCTTTTTCTTTTTCATGAGGTTTCTGACAGTGATAGTAAAGTGAGTGCATATTTATTACACAATTATTTATTCAGTCCTGCTGAAGTAGTCCTAAGGAAAATATTCATATAACAACAACTTACTTTTGATAGCTTTAAAATATCTCTATTTTTGTTGCAAATTTTATATATGTGTGTGTGTGTGTGTGTGTGTGTGTGTGTGTGTGTGTGTGTGTTTGTGAATGTTTAAGTATTTGTTTATAGTCTTTTTTTGAAACTCTACAGTTAATGATGTGTCTACCTGGACATGGAACTAACTGGTTACATTCTTGATAAAGAACCAATACATCTTTCCCTTTACAGTGTTTGCCATTGTACTTCGGTTTAGGATCATTACAATCTCTTACAAAATGCTTCGTTTTTGTCCCACCAGAACCACATGTGACACTGCAAACTGTAGCTTGTTCCTGTAGAACCCATTCACTCCAGCCACCGTCAACTGTTCAGTTTTGAAATCATTGATATCAATACAAGTGAAAAGAGAAAAACAAACAAATCAGTAACACACATATAAAAACAAATTTGAACACAAACACAAATATACAGTGTCTGATATTTTCTGTGTTTGTGTATGTGTATGTGAAATATGTTTGTGTGTCTGAGTGTGTGGGTATGTGTGGCCATGGATGTGTGTGTGCATGTGTGAGTATGTGTATCTGTGTGTGTGTGTGTGTGTGTGTGTGTGTGTGTGTGTGTGTGTGTGTGTGTCTAAACTGTATGACAAATGATCTAAAAGAATACAATTTTTTCCAATTTTTTTTTTTATCAGTTTAATTTACTTGTTTTTTTTAATGTTTATTATTATTTTTTTTTTATATATTTATTTATTTATGTATTAGTAAGTCATAAACAAATTCTTACTTTGACAATGTTCAGTTAGTGTACAGAGCTCCAAAATCTTCTTGACATTTTGTCCAGGACAGGGTTTTCCCCGATGTTTTGGTTTGGGACTGTCACAGTAACGCTTAAATGATATTTTGTTTATCCCATCTCCACATGTTACAGAGCAATCTCCAACATTTGTTCTCTGCCAAGGACTCCATCTACCATTAACTGAAAAAATACACCTACATACAGACATACATACATACATACTTTTACACAGTGTATATAACTCTACCCGGTACAGAATATAGATATAGAAACACACATGCATACATTTGTACATTATTTTTAGGGTACCATGCTTCATTTCTCTCACATCTTTTGGAACAATTTAATGATGTAGTGTGGGATATGATGTGGGACTAATAAATAAATATAATAGATATATATTTATACATACACACACCTTTTCTTCAAAATTTTAAAGATTAAAAAAAGAAACAATACAAATATTAAAAAAATGAATAATAATAAAGAAAAGTCAATAGCATAAATATACATCAAATATCTAACTTGTTTTAAAATTATTCAATATTTATTATTAATATTATTATTACAGTTATTTTTGAGTCTTTAATCTTATTTGCAAGTTTTCTGGCTGTCTCAGGGACCGTTATGAGAATTCTCATCATTATTAATATTTTAATGATTAGCAATATCTGCTCATTTTCTTTGTTTTCATATACTAGATGATCAAAACAGAAATAGACTGGTTTTCTATTACCAGGACACAAAACACCAGTTTGGCATGAATTTGTAGTATGTTTTCTTGGATTTCCTTTACACATCTTTCCATTGTTTTCTGGCTTTGGATTATTGCAGTAGCGAATGTAGAATCTGTACTGACTTCCTATGCCACATCTGACAGAACATTTGGTTGATGTCATTAGTACCCATCTACTCCAACCTCCATCAACTGAGAATAACAACAACCAAAACAATTTAAAAAAAAGAAGAAAAAAAAAGCCTAATTACAATTTGAAAAATAATAATAGAAGTTAAGAAACAACAATAATAATTGTAATAATAATAATTGAATTAATAATAATAATAATAATAATAATAATGATAGTAATTATTATTATTAGTATTATTATTATTGTTGTTATTAAATACATAGATCTAATAATGATATTAGTAAAAATAATGATAGGATTTAGTAATAATAATAATAACTAATAATAATGAAAATAAATAAATAATGTAAAAATCATAACAGGAATTAATAATAATTCATAAATAATAAATAACTAATACACAACAAATTTTAACATTAATAATAATAAATAGATAAATAAATATCATGATCATCATTAGTTTATTATTATTGCTTCTGTTGTTCTAATATCTTTCCTGTTTAAATCACATTATGTATTGGTTTATTTTCTTTATTTTGATTTTTAGAATTATTTATTGTTTTGGCAGAGCAGTAAAATGGTGAATGAAGAAAATGTTAAATTATACTGAAAATGTAAGGAATGTACATATGAGTGTCATCTCTCTTGAAAGTTAAAGTTTGAAAATGTCTGATGTTCCAATATCAGAATGACTAAATATTACATATATCTTTCATTCTTTTTTATACACAGCATCAAAATGATCAAATTTGTTAATGCCAGTGTATTTAAAAAAATTATAATTGCCTTTGAAATTACTTTGATAAGAACATATAACACTGTTTCTTAATCTTTTCAATATTATCTTTTATGGCATTATTTTAGCAATTCTCCAGTATATTCAAAATAATTTTGATATAAAAAACAAATATGTGACATTACTTTTATCTTTCATTCTGCACTCTTTCATATTATTTATAATACTGATTTAAAAAATATATGACATTACTTTTATCTTTCATAATACACTCATATTATTTATAATACTGATATAAAAATATATATGACATTACTTTTATCTTTCATTCTGCACTCACTCATATTATCTATAATACTGAAATAAAAATATATATAATACTTTTATCTTTCATTCTGCACTCACTCATATTATTTATAATACTGATTTAAAAAAATATATATGACATTACTTTTATATTTCATAATGCACTCAGTCATATTATTTATAATACTGATATAAAAACATATATGACATTACTTTTATATTTCATAATGCACTCACTCATATTATTTATAATACTGATATAAAAACATATATGACATTACTTTTATATTTCATAATGCACTCAGTCATATTATTTATAATACTGATATAAAAATATATATGACATTACTTTTATCTTTCAGTCTGCACTCACTAATATTATTTATAATCACTGCACTACTTTTCTTATATCATAATCATGATAGTAATTATTATCATAATCACAATTATATGATTGTTATTATTATTTTCATTATCATCATCATCATCATCATCATCATCATCATCATCATAACTTTTTGAATTAATTTTCTTTACCTGGACAAGCTTGGTGTGTAAAGCATTTCTCTGTCATGGATTTCCTGGTATCTCCAACACACATCTTTCCATTGTTCTTGGGTTTGGGTTGATCACAAAACCGACCATAAACTGCTGTAAGTTTTCCAACCCCACAAGTTACACTACACAGGGTCTTTCTACCCAGTGTCCAGCGACCCCACCCTCCATTTACTAATAACAATAATGATTATAAATTAATAAAGAAAGAAAAGTCCATGAGCCAAGATTCCATTTACTAATAACAATAATGATTATAAATTAATAAATAAAGAATAGTCCATGAACCCAAGATTCCATTTACTAATAACAATAATGATTATAAATTAATAAATAAAATAAATAAAGAAAGAAAGAAAAGTCCAAATAAAATAAATAAAGAAAGAAAAGTCCATGAACCCAAGATTCCATTTACTAATAACAATAATGATTATAAATTAATAAAGAAAGAAAGAAAAGTCCATGAACCCAAGATTCCATTTACTAATAACAATAATGATTATAAATTAATAAATAAAATAAATAAAGAAAGAAAGAAAAGTCCATGTACCCAAGATTCCATTTACTAATAACAATAATGATTATAAATTAATAAATAAAATAAATAAAGAAAGAAAGAAAAGTCCATGTACCCAAGATTCCATTTACTAATAACAATAATGATTATAAATTAATAAATAAAATAAATAAATAAAAGTTCATGAACCCAAGATTTCATTTACTATAACAATAATGATTATAAATTAATAAAGAAAATAAATAAAGAAAGAAAAGTCCATGAACCCAAGATTCCATTTACTAATAACAATAATGATTATAAATTAATAAATAAAATAAATAAATAAAAGTCCATGAACCCAAGATTCCATTTACTAATAACAATAATGATTATAAATTAATAAATAAAATAAATAAATAAAAGTTCATGAACCCAAGATTCCATTTACTAATAACAATAATGATTATAAATTAATAAATAAAATAAATAAATAAAAGTTCATGAACCCAAGATTCCATTTACTAATAACAATAATGATTATAAATTAATAAATAAAATAAATAAATAAAAGTCCATGAACCCAAGATTCCATTTACTAATAACAATAATGATTATAAATTAATAAATAAAATAAAAAAATAAAAGTTCATGAACCCAAGATTTCATTTACTATAACAATAATGATTATAAATTAATAAATAAAAAAAGAAAGAAAAGTCCATGAACCCAAGATTCCATTTACTAATAACAATAATGATTATAAATTAATAAATAAAATAAATAAATAAAAGTCCATGAACCCAAGATTCCATTTACTAATAACAATAATGATTATAAATTAATAAATAAAATAAATAAATAAAAGTTCATGAACCCAAGATTCCATTTACTAATAACAATAATGATTATAAATTAATAAAGAAAATAAAGAAAGAAAAGTCCATGTACCCAAGATTCCATTTACTAATAGCAATAATGATTATAAATTAATAAAGAAAATAAATAAAGAAAGAAAAGTCCATGAACCCAAGATTCCATTTACTAATAACAATAATGATTATAAATTAATAAAGAAAGAAAGAAAAGTCCATGTACCCAAGATTCCATTTACTAATAACAATAATGATTATAAATTAATAAAGAAAATAAATAAATAAATAAAAGTCCATGTACCCAAGATTCCATTTACTAATAACAATAATGATTATAAATTAATAAATAAATAAAGAAAGAAAAGTCCATGAACCCTGTTTTTGGTATACTGTGTTTTAACTGGCATGTCAGTGTAATAATTTTTTTGTGTTTTTTTAATTATGCTTCATACCTGGGCAGGTTTTTAATTCTTCTTTGCACATATTTACTCCAGACTTTTCCAATGGACCTTGACATGGATTTCCTTTGAACTGTGGTCTGGGATTGCTGCACGTTCTCCTGTATAAGACTGTTTTTGTTCCAGAACCACACGTAACACTGCATGAATCTTCTCTTACCCGCCACCAATGACTCCAACCTCCATTAACTACAAATAAATAAATAAACATTTTTAATGATGTAGCTTAAATATATACTTTAAATATGTCTTGTGATGATAAGCTGTCAAAGAAAATTTTGTGTTTATGTTAACCAAAAACCTAAAAAACTAAAAGTAAAAAAAGAAAATATAATAGTGAGATAAAAGATTATTTTCAGCACTGAATTTGTGTTAAACTACTTTCAATAGATGATAAGCTACTTAAATGATCAGTAAATGTAGTGTTAAACTACTTTCAATAGATGATAAGCTACTTAAATGATCAGTAAATGTAGTGTTAGTCTAAATTCTAAACAAAATGAATTCTTATTTGAAACGTCTGTTTTAAATCAATATTAATAGATTTTAAGATAGATTAAATGACATGCTGCAAGACAGAATTTACTTATTAATTTAAAACTAATTAAAAATTGTTTTCAAAAACAATTAATATTTATTTTCTTAAAAACGATTAATATTTATTTATTTAAAAACAATTAAAATGTATGTTTTATTTAATAATATTTATTAATTTATTTGAAAACACATGAACTTATTAAATAACTTATCTGACCTGGACAGTTTGTTTCTGCACTACAGACAACCTCCAAAGTGAGTTTTGTTTGCCCCTCACATGGTTTTCCTTTATGACTGGGTTTCGGATCAGTACAGTATCGCTCATAGTGCTCAATATGCTTTCCAAAGCCACAGGTGACACTGCACACTTCCTGTCTCTCTTTCAACCAGGAACTCCAGCCTCCATGGACTACAAATATTTATAAATATACATCTATATATATAGATAGATAGATATATACATCTATATATATAGATAGACAGATAGATATATACATCTATATATATAGATAGATAGATATATACATAGATAGATATATATATCTATATATATATATAGACAGACAGATATATACATCTATATATATATAGATAGACAGAAATATAAATATATACAACTGAACTGCAATTTATCCACTACTGACTACAAAAATATAATAAATTATGATAATTATTACTGTTTCATTTTTATAATTTTTTTATTACTGTTTTTATTTCTACAATACTGAATTGTTTTAAAACATTTCCTCTTTAAGAAACAGTTATTAAAAATTGTTTTTCATTGACTCTGATAACATGTCAAACATAATGAAATAAAAATAGGTATAAAGTATTATTTTAGACAATTCATGGTTGTTGTTGTTGTTTTGAATTATATTTAACAATATTTTTATATAACAAATAACAATTTAGATTAACTGATATTTTTTTCTGTTTTCTCCTTCTTTCTTATTTATTTCTGGACTAACACATCCAACATTTTTTGCTCTAATGATACACATATTAATGTATGATGCTGCATACAGTAATTATCTTTTACATTCTTCCTGTTGATTATAATTATGAAGATTACCTGTGTAACAGTAATTGTGAAGATTACCTGGTCAGTGTGTGAATGTACTGTATAGATCTGATAAATATCTCTTACATTCTTTCTGTAAAACACTAATTATGAAGATTACCTGTATAACAGTAATTATGAAGAATACCTGAACAGTGTGTGAATGTACTGTATAGATCTGATAAATATCTCTTACATTCTTTCTTATAAAACACTAATTATGAAGATTACCTGTGTAACAGTAATTATGAAGATTACCTGGTCAAATGTGTGAATGTACTGTATAGATCTGATAAATATCTCTTACATTCTTCCTGTATAACAGTAATTATGAAGATTACCTGGACAGTGTGTGAATGTTTGGCATGGCTCTTTTGAGACTTTCTCAGATTTTCCCTTACATGGTTGTCCATTGTGTTTTGGTGCTGGATTATCACAAGTCCTAGAGAAGGATGCCTCCTGTAATCCAATACCACAAGTGACACTGCATTTTTCAACATTATCTTCTAACCAAGAAGACCAACCACCATTAACTAAATATAATAATAATAATATAAATCATGTGTATGTGTGCGTGTTTATGATTTGGTTGAAAATTGAGGTGAAAAAAAAAAAAATATATATATATATTCATGTCCATAAAAGTAAAGAATATACATATATATAATTAAACAGTTTAAAAGGTTTAAAAGGCACCAGATTTAACATAATCACACACACACACACACACTGTTATATAATGGATAGTTTTATAAAACACATATATACTGGTTATTTTATTTTCTCCAGCATAATTTGCTTATAGTTTATTCACAGTTTGCAATCATATACTTCATGCTGAACAAGACACAAGATAAAAACCAGACTTTAAAATATTGGAAACATCCTTACTAGAACAGTTCTTATGCATATCACAAGTCTTCACCAAAGACACTTTGAGTCTTCCTTTGCACTGTTTTCCTTTATGTCTGGGCTCTGGTTTGCTGCAGCTGCGAGTGTAATGAACAACACGTTTTCCTACTCCACAACTAACACTGCACCTCTCAGAACTCTTAGCAGTCCAGCTACTCCAACCACCATCAACTAGAAACAAATCAATCAGTCAATCAATCAGTCAATCAATCAAATAAATGAGTGAATAATTGTTCAAAATACACACAAGGGTAAAATTAAGGACTATAAAGAGTGTTGGAAATCTTGTGTACGTATATATATATATATATATACATGTGTGTGTGTGTGTGTGTGTGTGTGTGTGTGTGTTTGCAAATTAATAATTATTACTTGTAATGATGTCTGTGAGTGCTTGTATTAGCAAAACATATTTTATAAACATCTTCTTAGGGACAGAAAAGCACATACAAGTATTAAAGTATTTATCTATTTCTGGAGAACTTAACATTAGCTTAACACACACACACACACACACACACACACACACACAATCTCAAATTACATTTTCTTGAATTTGATTTTTCTGTATGTTTATTTTGAACCTCAAGATTATTATTATTATATATATATATATATATATAAGGTATCTCAGATGTCATATGTCATCCCAAATACAGTATTTTATATTTTGTTTAAAGCTGAAGAACACTTCTTTTTAAAACAAAGCTTTATTATTTTTGTCTTTCATCACTACAGACCAACTGTCTAACTGTAGTGAGCTATATTATAATATATCAACTTTGTAGGGTTTTTTAATTAACTGTTCTGATCTGTATTGTCAAATGAAAATAATTTAATTCCACAAAATAGTTTTGGCTTCTGAAACAGCTGATGCATTCAAAACTAAATGTGGGATTGTGATTATATACAAAACAGGATTAGATACAGTTACATGGCAACTTGATATTTTAATTCAGAAATAATGTACAAAATTAATGAGGTTGTTACAGTGGTCTTATCTTTCTTCTTCCAATGTCTGTGTATTGGAATCTTGACAGAGAACAGAAAGCTAAACCAGCACTGCTGTTAAATTCTGCCTACACTGGCTGATAATTTAGTACAACTGAATAACATTTCCAAACATTGCCAAAAGTGTCTCAGTTTTAATTTGATGTTAAAATTGTATTAACTCTGATAAAACTGTTTAAATTCTTTTTTCTTTATTTAGTTATTTATCTAAATTAAATTTAAATATTTATTATTTTTATTATTATTGTTATTATTATTATTATTATTTTTATTATTATTATTATTATTATTTGTTTTTGTTGATACAAAATAAAGGCTGTATTTTTATGAATTATATTTTAATTTATTTTGTATTTGCAATTGAGATTTTATGCTGATATTTTTTCACTGGATACAATCAGTGCTTAATAATAATGTGTATGTATGTATCTTCAAGGATCTATGAATATATATATATATATTTCCATTAACAGAGACAACACATGAAGATTAACACAGACAAATTAAAAATGTACAATCTATTTTCCATTAAACACATCAAATAATAACAAAACAAGTCATTAAGTTGTGATATTTTTAAGGACAAGTCACATGTTACCCCATCCACCATCCATCTGAAAATTTCAAACAAACATGGTTTTCCATTATTTGTGGTTTTGGATTATATATATATTTAAATATATATGTTTTCCCCTCTTTTACAAGTGACACTGCATGTTCCCTGGCTAGTTTTAACCCAGTTACCCCATCCACCATCCACTGAAAAACAACAAACATACATATATATATATATATATATATATATATATATATATATATATATATATACACACACATTTTGTCAGATTAGAGTTTTTAATATTGGTTTTCACCTTTAAAAAAAAGAAAATTAAATAAATAAAAAGAATAGAAAAATAAGAAACACACATATAAAAAGTGAACATTTGATGTTTGTTATTGTACAACCTATTAAAAAAATAAACTGAGAACAAAACGCATCAGCAAACACACAAACACACACACAATTTATACACACAATGTATAAACATGCAAACACTTAGACAGTCACACACACAGAGTTATTGTAAATGACAATTTGCCTGCACAAGTGTATCCAGTGTCACAGGATTTCTCTTCAAACTTCCTAGGACTTCCTTTACAGGTTTTTCCATTGTGCTGCGGCCTTGGTTTAGTACACGTCCTGACGTAAAATACACGTTGTTTTCCAGCACCACAGGTCACACTGCACTCTTCAGAATTTGCTTCACTCCAAGAGTTCCAAGAACCATCCACTGGAAATTTAAATTATTGATTGATATATATTCACAAATGGAATATGTACAAACAGGTATAAAAAAAGCTACTGATGGATTTTATGTATTCCTGTATTCAAAACTTATAGCTTTGATGTGATCAGTTTACAGTTCTGATGATTTCATTGGATCATTAGTCATATATTTAAAAAATATATATACACAAAATAGCTGATTAATGTCTTAAGGATATAAAATTCATCATAGTAGAACAGAACACCAAATTAAAGTGAGGCTAATCTTGCTGCATTCAGCCTTGGACCTAAACAGAATAATGCCAATAACTTAAGACAGTAACCTAACCAGTTTGTTATACTGAAATTAAAACATACATACATAGATACATATATATATATATATATAAAAACCAGAAATAAAGCATTAAAGAACTAACTCTTGACAATATATATGCAAATAACAAATACATCAAGAAGCTAAATGTTTTTGGTCAGTGACTGAAACTATATAAATTTATGTAGTCATCATATCTTGCTGTTGCATACAGTGATTGCAGGGATAAACTTTATTCAGTTATAACTTCATACAAAAATGTTACCTGGACATTTAACCTCTGCATGACATTGATCTACACCAGTTCTCTCTGTTCTGCCCAGACATGGCTTCCCACTGTACTGTGGTGTTGGATTATTACAAACTCGTTTGTAATGCACTGTGTGACTTCCAGTATCACACGTCACACTGCATGGACCAGATTTCACACTGACCCAAGGACTCCAAGCACCATCAACTTTTTGATAATAAAACAAGAGAAGAAAATATCACTGACTACAAAAATGTTGTGATCCAAAAACATATATAACATATATAACCCCAAAAATAAAAGTAATTCCCTAGTCATGTGAAATAGAAGCGTACAAAATATTTGAATCTCAGAAGAAATGAATAAACAAAACTCATTACCAGGATTATAAATACTGATGTGATATCAATAAAAAGTTAATATTAACATACTTAAAAAATGAATGTATATGTATATATATATATATATATATGCACATACTTATTAAGTTAATACTTGAAACATATGGTTCTTCTAATGCATATAACAATATTAGTAAAAAAATAGTAAAAGAACAAACATTTTATATATATATATATATATATATATATGTAAATGCATATGTGTGCGTGTGTTTGTGCGTGTGTGCACACATACTTGGACAGTTAACATTTGAGTCACATGGTTCTTTCACTGATGTTTCAGTCACTCCAACACATGGTTTTCCATTGTACTGAGGTGTTGGATTATCACAGGTTCGTTTGTAATGTACAAAAGCTGTGCCCATGCCACAAGTGACTTCACATTTGTCAGCACCCAGATTAGTCCATGCACCCCAGTTTCCATGAACTGACAGTTATAACTTGAATTAATCATTGTTATTTCAATTTATTATTATTTATTATATGCAGTTCATATTTTATAACATAATGAATTATAACAAATTAATCATTATTTATTTCAATTTATTAATGCAATTTTATCCATGTACCTAGTAAATTCTGTAAACTAAAAGATTAACTAAGAATAGAAATTAATCATTGTTATTTCAAAATTTATGACATTATTTATTAATATGCATAAATTCATATTTTAATTAAATAAATAAATAATTATATTCAAATCTGAACTTTAAATTTATTAAAAAAAATAAATGACAGTTTTATCCATAAATATAAATTCTTATAAACTAAAAAGATTAACTAAGATTTTCAAAAATTAATAATAATTATTTCAAAAAATACAATTAGTTTAAAGATTAAGAAGTAGAAAATGTATAAATTATATATTTACAAAGTAAATAAATAAATAATTATATTCAGTAATCTTTAACATTAAACTTATTATAAATAAGACAAAATTAATTAGTTTAAAAATAAACAAAACAGTTTCCTTTAGTGAAAAATAAATATACATATTCTTATCAAGGAAATAAATATATAAATAAAAAAAATAAAAAAAATTTCAAAAAGTTTATTAAAAAAAAAAAAAAAAAAAAACAATAACTGAAGAAAAAATATTATCATTAAGAAGAAGAATGGCAAAAGATTTAGAACAAAAAAAACAAACAAACCAAATATTCTTAAATAAAAAGGAAACAAATTAAGAAGTAAATCAGACAAGTAATGAATAAAAAATAAATACATATTCTTACCAAGTAAATTAATAAATGAATAAATTAATATCTAAATAAATAAATAAATAAATGAATGACCAAAAAAAAAATAAAAAAATAATAATACAATCTATCATTTACTGATTCAGAAATAAATAATAAACAAACAAATAAATAAATAAATAAATATATTAAGCAGACAACAAACAAAACATGCATTAATACAAAAATAAAGATATTTTCTTACTTGGACAGTGAATGTGTGTGTCACACTTCTCCAAGATAACTTTTTTAGATTTTCCTGGACAGACACTTATCACATCTTTTCTCAGATCAAGACAATCTCGTACATACGGTGTATAAATAACTCCTCTACCACAGGTCACTGCACATTTACCAGTAAAATATTTATTCCAAGCAGACCATTTACCAGGTACTGGAATATATAATAAAACATAACAGATAAATAAATATGTATTATAAAAAAAAAAAAAAAAAAAAAAAAAAAAAATAAATAAATAGACATAAAAAAAAATAACAATACCAAAAATGAAAAAAAAATAAATAAAGAAAGAAACAAATAAATAAATAGATGATTATAAAAAAATAATAAATAAATAAATAAATAACATAAATAAATAAAAATAAGAAGAAAAAATAAGTAAAAAATAAATATGTTTAAATTGTTGTCTTAATCTGTTTAATTATTTGTGTACATACTTATTTTTGCATGTATACTTGTATATATGTATATGTATGTATGTATGTATGTATGTATATATGTATATATGTATATATATATATATATATATATATATATATATATATATATATATATATATATATATATGTATGTATTTAAAACAAACCTTTACAAATTACATTATCATTGCATGATATTCTAACAAAGCTTCTTGACCTGCCCAGACAGTATCTTCCTCTATATCTTGGTTTTGGGTTATTACAATGACGTCTGAAATAAACTTTATGTTGTCCACCCACACATGTAGAACTGCACTCATCTGTTCTTTCCATCAGCCATATACCCCATCCACCATTCACTTCATAAATAACAAACTATTTCAAATACCTTTTCTTCCTAATAAAAGAACGTTTTTCATAAAACATTTTATATGGAGTCGTGCCATAAGTAGTAAAAGTATTTAACAGCATACTTCCTGAAGTCAATGAACTAGATTTGTCTAAGTTTGTAAACTGTAATCTTTACTATACATATTTAACTTATCTACACTTCTCTTTCAGGTCCATCTCAATTAATTTAATTTGTGTGTGTTTACGAGAGTTGTCTTTACAGTCAATCTCCAGTCAAAGCAGTAAAGTAATGAACAATTACAGCTTTCTAACTGCTGGTCACAAGATCTTCCTTATTCTAGCTGGTGACAGGCAGCAGACTCTTTGTCTTGGTCAGACACAAAGTGTGTATAAACTAACTGACTGGTGTAAGAATCAGATCTGTGTTTATTGTCCACTGATCTCATATGGACTCAAATAAGGTCTATTAATGATCTTTATATGGGCTTCTTTGTGCTTCCAACTGATGTAAATGGAAAAGTTGGCAGCATTATTTTCAGTGTTATTTTTCTTTGTACATTCAGTTCCTTATATTTATAAAACAATGCATAGCAGATGTACAACAACAATAAATTATTTTGTTTTCCCTATTTAGGATAAAGATAATTTAATGGAAATAACTGAAGTCCCTAGTCAATCTCAAAATGTTGTCATTTCATCAGTGGAAAATATGTAGGCAAAATGTACCTGCAAGGATTTTTTTAACTTAAATTGTGTCCTTAAGTTATTTGAAGTTTATTACAATAGGACAATTATTTCACCTATGTCTGTACATTAAATTCTGTTTAAAACAAAAAAAGCTAATCATAATTACCTGGACAATTAAATGGTGCACTGCAGGTAACTGAAGTAGATTTTTTGGATAATCCTTTACACATTTCTCCATCAAACTTGGGTTTGGGATTATCACATAATCTGCTATAATATATTCCTTTCTGTCCTTCACCACAGGATGCACTACACCTTCCTTCCCAGACTTTTACCCACTGTCCCCAGTTACCATTTACTAAAATCATATATATGAGAAATTACTTGTGAGTGTTGGTGTGTGTGTGTGAGTGTGTGTGTTTGTGTGTGTGTGTGTGTGCATCTATCTCTTTCATTAAACATCTGACTGAAATATGTGACATAGACATATTCTGAAAGCTAGAACTGTGTGTTTAAGCAGTTTACATGAAAATTAATATGTTCACATCAAAAAGAAAAGTTACTAATAATACAGATGAAATAAATTGCACCAGAATGCAGAATTACTATGTACTAAGGTAAATGAACACATTCGTCACGAGTTTTTATTCTTTATGCATTACAAGCAAAAATTAAAATGTTGATCATATCAATTTAAATATTAAAAAGACAAAAAATGTTTATTGATACAAATTCCCCATAAAATAGAAAAATTAATACATGTTCATCATTATATTAAAAACTTTATAGTCACAATGACAAGCCATGATTTCAAAATTTCTGAATCAAAATGTACATAATTATAAAACAAAGAAAGAAGAAGAAATTAAAGAAGAATGGAAAGGAAAACAGAATAAAGAAATACAAGAAAAAAGTAAAGAAACAAAAAAGACAGAAAAACAAAGATTATTTCACTAGGGTAAAAAGAAATTAGAAAAAGATTATTTAATTAAAATGTTATCTTACTAGGACAATATAAACGAGTATTGCATTTTGTCATTAAAGTTTTTTCTGATTCTCCATGACAACCATTTCCATTAAACTTGGGTTTAGGATTGTTACAGTATCTTCTTAAGTAGAGTTTACGTTGGCCAATTGAACATGTGACACTACACAGATCTGCTTTTACTCTGAGCCACACACTCCAGGCACCATCCACTTTAAATAAAATATGTTATTATTTATACTTTTCTGTGTGTGTGTGTGTGTGTGTGTTTACAAACACATACAGAAATACATACACCTATATGTTTATCTATCTATTACTATATATGGTGTATTAATGATTACACATATACACACACAAAACACACACAGACTTCCACTATATTGAACTATGTCTACTACCAACTGCTAGTAGCATAGATGGTGCAACTCTGTATCTGGCAATTTTACTTGATAATTTCATGACACACACACACACACACACACACAAACACACAAACACACACACACACAAACACACACAAATACACAAACACACACAAAAAGAAAATGAAAAATATATTATTTCACCAGGACAATTCAAATTAGTCTTGCAGGGTTGCATTAAGGTTTTGGTTGCAGGTCCAGGACAGTTGTTTCCATTATTCTGGGGTTTAGGATTATCACACGATCGTCTATAAAAGTGAATGTGGACACCATCACCACACGTGACATTGCACTGTCCTGTTCTACTCACTGCCCATGATCCCCATTCACCATTCACTGAAAATTATAACAACACAAAAATCTCTTTATATTTTGCCTCAGTCAATAATTGAGAAAAACCAATATAAACTTTTTCCGTCAATAAAAATTAGTTTTTGCTTATATTTTTAAAATCATGTTTATGAAGAAATGAAATGGAAAGGAAAAACAAATAAAATAAAGAAATATTTAAAAGAAGAGGAGATAATAAAGATAAATAAAACAACAAAATAAGGTGATACTTTAAACTTGTAAAACTTGTTTGTATAAAAACTCTTTGCACTTTGAACACTTTGTATAAGAAATCTACTATGAATTACTGATGTGGAACTGTTTGATATACTGGATTACTGATCTGGTACTGTGTGATGGGTTAGTGATGTTGTGTATATGTACTGTATAGTGATATACTGGATTACTGATATGGTACTTTGTGATTAATGGATTTTATGATGTGGTACCATAAGTTGTACTGGATTAGAATCAAGAACTTTGTTATATGCTGGTACTAATATAGTACTACATGATGTACTCTGCTGTATGATATGCATTGTTTGTTATTTTTTTAGTCTGAGTTATAATGATATACTGTGGGTTATCCTGGGGTAGAATCATGTTCTCCATGTTATCATGAGTTAGAATCTTATTCTGTGTAATATTCTGGTTTAACAAGTTTATAAACTGTGTGATTATACTGGCTAAATTTGTACCTGGACAGATGGTTTTTGTGTTGCAAACTGCTTTGATAAATTTTGTTTTAGGTCCAGGACATTTCTTTCCTGTATATCTTGGTCTAGGATTATCACACAGTCGCTTAAAAAATGTTTTCTGCATGCCACTTCCACACGTTACAGTGCACTTTTCAGTGAGCTGTTTTACCCAGGTGCTCCAACCTCCATCAACTGAAACATAATTACTAAAACAAATAAAAATGTGACATTCACTTTTACTGAAAGGTTTTAATTGAAAATTGTGTTTTTGAATGATCTTTCTGGACAATGAAGTCTGGAATAAAATATTTAACTTATTAAACATAAATAGCTATGAGGTAAATAAGTTCTCAAACAGTTCTGTAACAAATAAATATTAAGAACCTTTAGCTAAATACATGATTTTTTATATATTTTTATCAATTCACAACTGATACATATTTATTAACATTACCAGAAACATATCTTTGATGAATTGATAATCTCTTATAATAACAAGTATACTAAACATAATTTGTAACTTATTTATAAATAATCTTTTCAATACAGATATTTTGATATTACCTGGGCAGCCTCTGTGAGTATCACAGACATCTTCAACAGATTTCTGACTTGGTCCTACACATTTTTTTCCATTATTCTGGGGGTGAGGGTTATTACATTTTCTTGCAAAGATCATTTTCATCTTTCCAGTTTTGCATGAAGCACTGCATGATCCTTTGAGAGCTAATATCCAGATACCCCATCCACCATTCACTATTCACAAAAAATATAAATTAATATGTTAATATGTTTAAGTGCACATGTATTAATATGTACTTATATAAATAAATAAAATAATATAGGTACTATAAAAATGATTTTTTATATTTTCTTTATTTTGTCTTTAGGTATCATTTTTCTTATTAATTTTTTCTTGATATATATATATATTTGTATATATGGGTTCAATCAATATTGACAATTGAATAGGTGATTTCTATTTTTGAAATATATGTATATATATATATTATATAGGATAAGGTGGGGTAATATTGACCCTCTCTTCCTTTCAACCTTACCTACAGCTCGACAGAGAAAAGGAAACTTGAAAATGGAGTCAGTAATGTGTAGTATGTTTTTCTGATTCAATGTAACTAAACTATAAGAATAGTGCTGATTCTTTTGAAACAGAAAACAGGATCTTATTTGTCTTGATGATTTGGGTAAATGTGTCCCCATGAGTATTTTATTTGGTGTGCTGATTATTGTTATATGTAATCACTCTCTCCTACTAATAATTAATCCTAATCATAACAAAAATAAATCATATTTTGTATGAGTAATAACATATATAAAATTATATATGTATGTATGTATGTATCTATGTATATAAGCACTCATGGATGTATGTATATATGTACATACCTGGGCACAAAATTTTAGTATTACAAGACTGCACAGTTTTCTTTGTAACTGACCCATTACAGATTTGTCCACCATACTGAGGTACTGGGTTGTTGCATTTCCTATGGTAATACACGTCATGTTTCCCCTTCAAACATGTGACACTGCACTTCCCATAATGATGCACTAACCATGAACCCCATCCACCACTGACTGTAAAACAACCCACAATTAATCCTTTCTGTTAACTATATTGAAATAAAATATCATTAAAATAATTATAATAATGAATATAAATGTATTTAGTGTAGAGTTGCTCAACCTTTTAACTCTTATGATAACCTTGAAATAGTTTACATGTCTCAGGAACCCCTGCACACAAATTATTACATATGATTATCAACATTCTTCTTGTTGTATTTCTTATTGCAGGTTCACATAAAAACATAAGCTATAGTGGTTTTGGATAACTGATTTAAGGAAAGTATTGCTTTTTTTTATCAAATGTATTGGCAGTGGCACTATAGAGAGATCACTAAATGTATTCCCTAATAATGATTATAATTTTAAATAAGGTTAAGAGATTGAAGCCTTTATTATAATAATCAAAGATTTTCCAAAAATATGTCAAACGTTTATAGTAAAATTATAAATATAAAATTAAACAAAAATTACTCAAGACTTAGTCTATTTATCACCATTTCACATGGACCTAGTGACCCCTTGCAGAGCCCAAGGTTACAGAGAAACTCTTTTTGGGGTGTTTTTCATTGTGCTTTTTCTTTCATTATGATTGATTCAGTTTTCAGTGTCTTGACATATATTATTTTCTTAATATTATAAAGGTTTTGTGTGTGTATGTTTTGTATCAATTTGTGAGTTACAGTATATTTCTATCATTATCATTATTTTTCTACTATTATTATTACTATTACTATTATTTTTCTAATTATTATTATTATTACTACTGTTATTATTATTATTATTATTATGATTATTATGATTATTATTATTATTATTATACTTGTATTTAGAAAATAATGAAATAAATTAACAAGATCTATTCTACAGACATTGTTAACAAAATAATATAACTGAAGTAATTTACCTGGACAGTTAACGAATGTTTGACATGATTTGTTCACGCTCTTTATAGTGTTACCAGCACAGTATGCTCCACCATGGCGAGGCTGTGGTTTATCACAGATTCTCTGATAGAGAATTATCTGTTTTCCAATCCCACATGTTACACTGCAGTTACCTTCTTCAACCTTTCTCCATCGTCCCCACCCACCACTCACTGCAAATAATCACAATACCCCATCCATAACTGACTGTTAATAAACTATCAGTGTTTGTAAAACTGCACCCATCATAGACTGCAAATAAATTATCAGTAATCACAATACCCCACCCACCACTCAATGCAAATAAAGTATCAGTAATCACAATACCCCATCCATAACTGACTGTTAATAAACTATCAGTGTTTGTAAAACTCAACCCACCACTCACTGCAAATAATCACAATAATCCATAACTGACTGTTAAAAACTAAAAAACTCAAACCACTTTTAAAATATTAATCACAATTCCCATCCAAACTGCCTGTTAATAAACTTTAGTGTTTGTAAAACTGATCATAGACTGCAAATTTATCAAATCAATAATGGGTAACTGACTGTTAATAAACTATCAGTGTTTGTAAAACTGCAATCATAGACTGCAAATTTTATTTCACAATAATCACTGCAAATAAAATATCAGTAATCACAATACCCCATCCATAACTGACTGTTAATAAAATAATAGTGTTTGAAAAACTTGACCCATCAGACTGCAAATAAAATATCAGTAATAGACCATAATACCCACCCACTATTGATTACAAATAAAATATCAGTAATTGTAATACCCACCCACTATTGATTACAAATATATTATCAGTAATTGTAATAATTACTGATAACTGATTACAAATTATCTGTAATTGTAATACAATAGTGATTGATTACAAATATATTATCAGTAATTGTAATACCCACCCACTATTGATTACAAATAAAATATCTGTAATTGTAATACCCACCCACTACTGATTACAAATAATATATCTGCAATTGTAATACCCACCCACTATTGATTACAAATAATATATCAGTAATTGTAATACCCACCCATTATTGATTACAAATATATTATCAGTAATTGTAAGACCCACCCATTATTAATTCCAAATAAAATATCTGTAATTGTAATACCCACCCACTATTGATTACAAATAATATATCTGCAATTGTAATACCCACCCATTATTGATTACAAATAATATATCAGTAATATTAAAAGGAATATCTGAAGAAGAAAAATAAAAAGTTTTCTTTGGTTTGTACATTCTATGATTTTGCTGCAAACAAAAATCACCTATTATTGATTATTGTTGATGTTTTCTCTGATGGAGCTTAAACACTTCAAGCAAAAAATAACGAAGGGTAAATTAGTACTTTTTCAATCGTTTTAGCTTGTTATCCAAGTTTAATGAAAAATAATAATTGACCCACTCACCACTATTGATTACAGAAACATGTTGTAAGAACTGTATTCTGCTATGGTTTATTAATTACTGTTTCATTTTGTGTAAGAAGAATACTTATTTTATGCACAAATAATAAAATCAATAAAAACTGATCTATTGTATTTTCAGTGGTCAGTCTCACATTTCTGCAACTGTAGAAATAGATTTGCAAATTTACATATATTTACCAGGGCAGTTGATGCCTGTGTTGCAGATTTCTTTCACAGTCTTCAATGAACGTCCCAGACAAGCATATCCACCTCTCTGGGGGAGAGGACTGTCACAGACTCGTTTGTAGTAAATTTTCCTGGTTCCAAGTCCACATGTCACACTACAGCTTTCTGACTTTGACGTCACCCAGGTCCCCCATCCACCATGCACTGACAAGAGGATTAATACACACAGCAAGCAATGTTCATTCACTAATTATTGCTGTGACTCATTATGTGAAAAATAATTTTCTTTTGTATTTATATTCAATGAGAAGAAAAATAATAATAATAAACAAAACACACACACACACACACACACACACACTCTCTCTCTCTCTCTCTCTCTCTCTCTCTCTCTCTCTCTCTCTCTCTCTCTCTCTCTCTCTCTCTCTCTCTCTCTGATACAAATTTGATAATGTGCTTAGGCATTCTCTAGAGGCATTGTTTATAACAAGTTGAAATTAAATGAGCAGCATTTTATGTAATCAGCAACATCATAAACAGTACATAAACAATAAATAATAATAACAAAAAACAATTTTATTTTACCATAACAGTTTTATATTATTACCAGGACATTTAATAAGAGAGTTGCAGATTTGTTTGCCAGATTTCAGTGAATTTCCATAGCACTGTTTTCCACCAATCTGAGGTTTAGGGACTGTTACAGACACGTTTAAAATACACAATCCGAGTTCCAGTCCCGCATGTGAAGCTACATTTTCCTGAACTCACTCTAAACCAAGAACTCCACCTGCCATTCACTGAGAACAAATAAACAAACAATACAGATAAGAAATAATATAATTTAAATAATACAATCATTTTAATAATAGTATTTTGTAATAAGCCAAGATATAATTTAAATAATACAGTCTTTTGTAATTGTCATTTTAATAATTTCGATAATTTTTGTAATAGTCTACAAATCATTTTAATAATAGTATTTTGTAATAAACCAAGATATAATTTAAATAATGCAGTCTTTAGTAATAGTCTAGAAATCATTTTAATAATAGTATTTTGTAATAAGCCAAGATATAATTTAAATAATACAGTCTTTTGTAATTGTCTAGAAATCATTTTAATAATAGTATTTTGTAATAAGCCAAGATATAATTTAAATAATACAGTCTTTTGTAATCGTCTAGAAACCATTTTAATAATAGTATTTTGTAATAAGCCAAGATATAATTTCGATAATACAGTCTTTTGCAATAGGCAAGAAATCATTTGAATAATAAAGTATTTTGTAATAGCCAAGAAATAATATCCTTAAATGCTTCTTTTGATTTTGTTATATTATTAAATATATTTAGCTAACCCAGAATGCAATATGTCATGTCATTCAATTAATAGAGATTTTCTTACATAAAGAAACATAAACACAATGCAACTAAGGATAATACAAATTCATTGATGTCATGTCAAAACAAAGAGATATGTTCCTTCTACTTGTTTGTTTGTGTGGGTATGCAGAAAAGCACACATATAAAAGCATACAAACAGATTTAAACAAAATACTTTAAAACACATCAATGGCTGAATGTAAATAAAGAATGCAAACAATGCAGACACACACTAACACATATATATATATATATATATATATATATATATATATGCACAAAAATGCACATACACCCCTCACCTATGCAAACATATACACACCACAAATGTCCAGATATTCCCAAACACAGTAAACAGAAAGGCAATAAATGTTAATAAAATTTTACCAATACAGTAAGCGAGAGATTTGCATCTTTCTTTGACATATTTTTGAGATGCTCCTAAACATTTCATTGCTGTGTGTTGAGATGATAGACTGACACATTGTCGTCTGTACGTCACTGTGAATTTGCCTAACCCACACATCGCACTGCATTTACTGACTCTGACTTTTGTCCATGTACTCCATCTTACGAAGACTAAAATAAATAAATAAATTAAAAAAGAAAGAAAAGAAATATTGTAGTAATTAAATTTGGTACACATTAAAAAATAAACTTAATAAATTTACTGAGTTTGGGTGCTTATCTCAATATATACATATATTTAGAGAGAGAGAGACACACACACACACACACAAACACAAAACTATTTTATAAAGATTCGCTAAATATGTAAATATTTAATAATATTTTCTGGTTTTCATATTTATTTATACAACTTATTATATAGGGCTATTTTGCTACATTAATTTCTTTCTTTTCGTTTTTTTCTTTAATAAAAATAAATGAAAATATACTCTATGTTAAACAGTTTCATATATAATTGTTTACAAATTTATTTAAATGAAACTATATTTCCTTGCATTTCATTTTACAGTTACAAAGTGCAATGAAGGTCCTAGTCTTTCCTCCATATAAAGGACTTTACTAATGAAAGGAGATTCAACATACTAATTAATTCTGAAAATATGAATAACATTTATAGTAACAAAATTTTGTGATTTCTTACCAGGACATTTAACATTTGTAAAGCATGTTTGAGTTATTATATGTATTGATTTTCCAATACAAGTTTTTAATTCAAGCTCTGATTTAGTAAATAAACACACTCTTTTGTAAATCACCCTAAAAATTCCAGAGCCACATGTGGAACTGCATTTTCCAACACTGGATTTTGTCCAAACACTCCATTCAATATCATCTGAAAAATTAACAAAAACAATTTGAGAAAAAAGAAAAAAAAAACTCTTAAAATGGGTTGTTCATTTTTTTTTTTATTTGAAAGAAAATACATTATTATTATTTTTGTTCATGTTTTTTTTCGAAGTGAAAATATATTAAGCTTGTTTGGAAGAGAAAATAATTAAGTTTGTTTGAAAGAGAAAGTATTCTAAAAAAATTATGTATTAATTTTATTTGAAGGAAAAAATCTTCCAAAGAAAATATATCAAATTTTGCTTGGAAGAAATAGTATTGAAAAGTAAATTACATTTGTGTGATAGGGTATATACACAGATATCAGAGAAAATGTTTGGATGAAAAAGTATTCCAAAGAAATTATTATCCACTTTATTTTGAAATGAAACTATTTGAAAGAAAAATATGTTAAATTTGTATGGAAGGATTAGTATACATTAAATGTGTTTGTTTTTACTGGAAGTTCAAGTATCATGAAAAGAATATATTGTTTCTATATTAATTATTCCACTATTTTGAGAAGAAAATTATTGCATATTAACCAGGGCATTTAATATGCACACTGCATACTTCACTGATAAGATATATTGAATTTCCAGTGCAAAGCTTTCCACCATACTGAGGTATAGGATTTTCACAGAAACGTTTATAGACAATTTTTCTTCTGCCAACACCACAAGTTTGACTGCATATTCCTACACTTATTTTCTTCCATAAACTCCAACCACCATTCACTGAAAATTATGTAAGTATTAAAAAAATGATTTAAACAGTTACATAATGAGATTTTTGACATGTCAAAATACACACAAAAAGGTAACATCAAATGAAGCACAGTTTGGAAATATGGAGAAAGCAGTTTATTTTGTATAATCAGAAATACACTTTAATAAAGTTTAATCACTGTTTATATTTCAGATTTCTTCTACAAATAAATAAGTTAAAGTTAAAGAAATTAATAAATAGATTGAAGTCTGTTATTTAGGTGAAATATATGTATATTATATGTATGTATGTATGTATGTGTTTCTGTGCATGCATACGTTTGTGTGTGTGTGTGTGTGTGTGTGTGTGTGTATGTATGTATATATGTATGTATATATATAAAGCACAGATTATTTATTGCTGTTAATAAAAAAGTAGATTCATCATATTCATTTATTCTGAAAATGTGAACAATTTATAATACAATTTTCATTATTTCTTACCAGGACATTTAACATGTGTGATGCAAGGATGAATTACTATGTGTATTGAACTTCCAATACAAGCCTTCACTTCAATGTGCGATTTAGGACGTGAACACACACGTTTGTAAGCCATTTTCAAAATTCCAGAACCACATGTAGAACTGCATTTTCCAGTCCAATATTTTGTCCAAACACTCCACAGAGCATCAACTGAAAAAAATTAACAATTACAAAAGTAATAAATCTTTGCTTATTACACTTTTTATGATAATTTCCATCATTTTTATAAGAACAATTAAATAAAATTATTAATCCTTTTCAGGCTGAACATCATTTTATTATATCCTTCTTTTGTTTTTGTTTTTATGAGGCTGTTTGGTTTTGGCTTACAAATAAAATTAAGATAACACTGGAGGCTGAATGAATGAATGGACAAATAATGAATGAATGAATGGATACTTGAAACAATATAAAACCTAATGAAAAATAAAATTAAAAATAAATAAAACAACCAAATAAATAAGCAGTTCACTAGAATCGAGTAAAATGTAACAAGTAAATACATAAAATATGGAGTATTTATTTCTATTAATTAAAAATCACTTTATCATCTTCATTCATTTTGAAAATGTGAACAATTTTCATTATTTCTTACCAGGACATTTTAACATGTGTGATGCATGGATGAATAACTATGTGTATTGAACTTCCAATACAAGTTTTTACTCCATACTGCAATTTAGTGTTTAAACACACACGTTTGTAAATAATTTTCAATATTCCAGAACCACATGTGGAACTGCATTTTCCAACACTGGATTTTGTCCAAATACCCCAGCCACCATGAACTGAAAAAAATTAACAATTACAAAAACAATTTTTAAAATCAAATCTTGTTTGAATACAAATCCATCTAAATGTATACCTTTTGTGATACGGCAAAATAATATGTGTCATTTATATATTATCAGTTAATACTTTTCAGGGTATTTTCATCATTGGATTTTCTTCTTTATCTTTTTCTGAGTATCTGGCAGTTTGGTTTAGTCCATAAATGAAACAAAAGGAGACTGAATGAATGGATATTTAAAAACACCTAATGAAACCAAAACTTTAAAATATATTTAAAAAAGACGACAGTTTTATTATTTCTTACCAGGACATTTAAGCATTGCAATGCATGTTTGAGTTTCTACTCGTATAGAATTTCCAATACAAATCTTTCTTCCATGCTGCGATGTAGGAAATAAACACACACGTTTGTAAGTCATTTTCAAAATTCCAGAGCCACATGTGGAACTGCATTTTCCAACAGTTGATTTTCTCCAAACACCCCATCCATCATGAACTGAAACAAAAATAATTTTCAAACTCAAATCTTGTTATGCCTGAATTAAAAAATAAAAAATAAAAATGTACATTTTATATTACGGCATAATAATTTTTATATTACCAATTAATACTTTTCAGAGTAAACATCAATGGATTTGATTTTTGTATTTTTTATTTTTTTTGGTTTTGTCAACAAAATACTATAAAATATTATATTATTATTTCTTACCAGGACATTTAAGAATTGCAATGCATGGTTGTGTTTCTACTCGTATAGAATTTCCAATACAAATCTTTCCTGCATGCTGTGATGTTAGATGTAAACACACACGTTTATAAGTCCTTTTCAAAATTCCAGAGCCACATGTGGAACTGCATTTTCCAACAGTTGATTTTCTCCAAACATCCCACTGAACATCAACTGAAAAATTCACAATTTCAAAAATAATTTTCAAAATTAAATCTTGCCAGAATTAAAATTATTTATTTATTAAAAACTAAAAATGTATCTTTTATGATACAGCAAAATAATTTTCATTTTTATGTTTCTAATAAATTCTTTTTAGGGTGGACATTGTTAGTTTCTTTTTTTTTTTTTTTTTTTTTTAATTAATTTACTGGACTTTGGCCTATATAATATAATAATAATAAAATAAAAGTGAAAGGACACTAAATGAATGAATGGATGGATGAATGAATTGAGTATTTAAAAACAGTTAATCAGAAAATAAAAAGAATAAATAAGCATAAAAAAGTAAAATGTAATAAATAAATACAATATAGACCATTTGAAAAAATAAAAATAATTAGTCATTTTCATTCTAAAAATGTGAACAATTTTAATTACTTCTTACCATAACATTTAGCATTTTTTATGCACACATGAGTTAATGTTTTTAGTGATTTTCCAGAACAATTTGTTCCTCCCTTCTGTGTCTTAGGATTTAAACACATACGTTTGTAAGTCACATTCCAAATTCCCAAACCACACGTTGAACTGCAGTTTCCCTCCTGAACTCTCATCCAAACACCCCAATCATCGTGAACTGAAAAATATATAGTTACAAAAATAATTTTCAAAATCAATATTGTTATGTAACAACTAAAAATGTAACTGTTATGGCAAAATAATGTACATCATTTTAGTAATAAATTAATTTTTTCAGGGTGAACATCACTGTATTTTAATTATTTATTTATCTTTTTTCTGTTATTATTATAATTAATTTTTTGGATGTTCTTAAAGAAGCAATTTAATTATCTATAAACAATAACAAATATCAAGCAATTAAAATTTTATGATTATTATTCAAATTTCTTGTTGTTATTATTATTCAATAATCTTGCTGTTGGTTTTATTCTTGTTCTTCTTATTGTTATTAATTATTTTATTAATATAATTTTTTTTAATTATTATTATTCTTATTAATGTTTTTATTAGAAACTATTATTATTATTATTATTTTAAATTTTTTTTTAAAAAGGACCCATATATTTAGAAATACAGATTATCAAAGGAAAAGTAATTGTAAATTCCATTGCAACATAACACTATTCTACATGCAGCCTACTGTGTAAACATTAGTGAGTAAAAATAAAAAGAATACAATATTATTGTTTCTTCAGTCATGGCAGGAATTTATTATTATCTGTCTCTCTCTGTTTATATTACTAAGCTGACAACAGTTCCATAACTACATATTGTTGAGTGACAAATATTTTCTATAAACAGATTGATAATAATAAGTTTATGTTATCTGTTAATTTGTAGCAAATAACAAGCAACAGCTATTGTTAAATTAAATTAGGAAATACTACTATATGTATGTAAATGATGTTTGTTAATGTTAGAAATAATATTTCTAATAACAGAACAAAAATTTACAAAGTTGCAATTACCTATGTTCAAAGACAGATACAAGTATTTTAATATTCAATAATTTTAAACCCATTATTTTAGTTTTCATTTTGGTTTTACCTACTGTTATATTTATTTTTTAATGTGTATTTTTATTGTTGTATTATTATTATTATGATAAACATTATTTTATCCAGCTTCCAGAAATCTGTTTCTGTATTCTAAAATACAGATTTGCTACATTTCAAGACTGTCGTGTTTGTTTGGATTCAAAATATGGCTTGTAAAGACAGCGAATAGTATATATAATTGTATTAAAAGGCTACAAACCAATGACATTAAAGATTCTGCAAAGGATAATTATCCACTGAATAATCTTCATCTAAAATAAATAAAGTTGTTAGTTTTCATTTTTGTTTTACTTATTGTTATTTTTATTTATAACTATTTTTTAATTATATTTATTTTTTAATTTTTTTTATTGTTGTTGTTGTTGCTGTTGCTGTTGTTGTTATTATTATTATTATTATTATTATTATTATTATTGGTCCATAACCATTATTTTATCTAGCTTCCAGAAATCTTGAAATTGTGAAAATAATATTAAAATATCGGCAAATTAGTCGTGGAAAAATTAATCTCAATAACTCGATAAAATACCAGACGTTGGTCACATGTTAATAATGCTGGTAATGAAACTTTGAAATACCTAGAATATTAAAGTGTTTTCCGTATTTACAGTTTGTGGCTAATGTTATTTTCTTAGAAAAAAATTCACTTTCTTTTACCTATAGTATGGAACACAAATAAACTAAGAAAATGTAACTTTATGTTTAATGATATAAATTAATAACTATGGCCTAATTTCACTGTAACAGCAGACGTCAGGTTTGCACTTTTAATAATATATTTAGTGAACCAGTCGATTCACGCGCACTATATCGTCGAAAAGGCGTAACAAACTTTCCACTGGAAAGTTAATTTTCCCATATTTTCTTTTTATATTAATTCATGCAATGTATATTTAAAATAAGAGTTATGGAGAACATTGTATATTACCATACATATTTATTCAATTTATTTAATTTTATTTATTTCATACTCTTTAGGGCTGAGTATTAAGATCCTGACGTCTTATCTGATTATACAAGGTGACCCTAAAGCAGTGGTCGGCCACCTAGAGAGAGAGAGAGAGAGAGAGAGAGAGAGAGAGAGAGAGAGAGAGAGAGAGAGAGAGAGAGAGAGAGAGAGAGAGAGAGAGAGAGAGAGAGAGAGAGAGAGAGAGAGAGAGAGAGAGAGAGAGAGAGAGGGGTCACACACACAAACATACACACCGATATATATATATATATATCTCAATTCTATCTTCAATATTGAGCACCAAAAACGAAATTTTTTCTAGAAAAAAAAAAAAAAAAAAAAATAATAATAATAATACGTAATATAAAAAATTAATCATTATTTTCAGTGGCTTATTGGTTTTGAAAGTTTCAACATTTACTAATCAAATCTCACTTTTTGAGTGACTTACTGACTGAAACGCAATTAACACCGTCGTCGTCATTATGCATTAGCAGCATCAGCCAATCAGCGGTAATAAGTTAGATACTTCATAGTTAGCAGGTACTTTCAAGTAATTTAAATAGTTTACAAATATTATCAGAATTTGTGGTATGAGACCGAAGGCAATGTGAAACGAAATCACCGATGACATGTTCAAATGTAAGAAGTTACACATTCTCGGTTTTCAAATATTTTAGTTTTTAAATATTATTTTGTTGTAGAAATGTAAATTTTTATTACAAGCGCTTCGTTTATAACGAAGACGTTTTTTTTGTATGATTACTAACTGGTCGGGCCAACACGATGTGAAGTCAAGCTAAAACTTTTACTGACATTGCTATTAGTATTACGAAATAATTGTATATTTAATGATAAATTTACGATTAGTTACAAATATACGAGCATACCGAACCCGAGAATGGGATTTATAATTAAACTACAATTATATTTTGTGTTACCAATATTAAATTGAAAAACTAATAACAATCGCAGCCATTTTCAGATAGACTATTACACCCGCCTTTGTTTGGATTTGCTGCGGAAAAAGAAAACAAAAAGAATTTTTTTTAAATAAAAGACCGATAGAAACAAAAATAAATAAAACAAAGTTAATAGGGCTTAGTTGCCTACTAGAAGTTGATTAGAATATAAATAGTAACAACAACAACGACAGTAATAATAATAATAATATAGTGTTTTTCATTAGTAGTCTAACATTATTGCTATACGAACTCTTTGATGTTGTTGTTGTTGTTGTTGTAGTGATATTACTAGAACTCAAACTAATTATTACCAATAAAGTTTTAGGTATGAAGCTTCAACAATGGATTTTCATTTTCCTTGAATTAACTGCATACTTAGGTATGTATATCAATATGTAATTTCTAATTTATTTTCTAATTTTAGTTTTGTTTATTTAGAATATTACTGAAACAGAGAGAGAATTACAAACAACAGCTATCAAGAAATATCATCATCATCATTTTTAATTATTATTATTTATTGTTATTACAGTGTATTGATTATTGTATATATATATATAATTGTTTTTGTTATTTCATGATATAGATAATTGTTTTGATATAACTGTATTATGAAACAGTTTTTGGGTAACCCTTTTTTTTATATTTGCACAAACAGCAAAACAAAATTAGATCATAACCTCTGCTGATGTTGTTAATAGTCGTTTAACATTGATATGATAACATAATAATAATAGTAATAACAGTAGCAATTATAGTAGTGGTAATAATAAAAAATAATAACCAAAAGTGTTATGCAAATTATATTTACTATATTTTAACTCACCATTTTTCTCTTTTAGTTTACTGTAGATGAAAAAGGTTGGGGGGTGTATATTCAGTGTAGTTTAACACATCATTTTTATTAAATTAATTAATTAATTTATTATTGGTAGTAGCAGAGTAATACTTTGATGTTAACAAAATTAAAAATTTGTTTTTAGTGTATAGTGAATGGGGCCCATGGATGAGACAGTCTTCTAGTAAATGCAGTGCCACGTGTGGAGGTGGCAAGCAGACAGTTGTGTACGAGCGTGAATGTGACTACCTGTCCAACACAACAACAACATGTCCAGCCGAGGTCAGCACAAAGAATAAAACAGAAGTGTGCAACACAGACACAAACTGTCCAGGTATACATAATTTAGTTAATTCACTTTCTTATTATTAAAACAAAAATTTATTAAAGCTTGTCAAACAGTAATAAGAAAAGGATATTACTTCAAAATTAATAATAATAATAACAACAACAACAACAACAACAACAACAACAACAACAACAACAACAACAACAACAATAATAATAATACTAGTAATAATGAATGTAGTGATTGTGAGAGTTGAAATTAAACCACAGTGTTGTGTTAATAAATGTCTCTACTGTTGATTTTGAAAACACAAAACATTTAGTGGATGGAGGCTGGGGTGAATGGAAACTTTCAAATTTTGAGCCCTGCACAAGTAAATGTGGGTCTGGGACGGAGAACTTGTATTATGTAAGATTTTGTGATGCACCAAAACCTAAGTACAGAGGAAAGATTTGTAAAGGACTGTCAGAAAAGTCTCATTCAGAAGTATGTCAAGGAAGTCCTAACTGTCCAGGTATCTTCATTTTTATTCATATTCTTTTTCTGGATTCGGTTACTTATCTTTGGTATATTCAGGTGTTTTTTTTGTTCTTCTGTTAATAATTATAATATACATTTTCTATAATTTATATTTATTTACTTCTGTTGTTGACGTTGTATTGTTTAGTGTGTTTTCTTTCTTTTCTCTTTTTTTTTTTTCATTGATTATAATTCTAGCATAAATTTCTTCTTTTTTAATTAATTGTACATTAATTTTTCTCTTCTTTTGTTTTATACTTCTTTTATTTATTTACTTGTTTTGTTGTTATATGTGTCTGTTTGTGTCTTATTATTATTTGGCTAACTCTCCAAATTTCTTTCTCCTTGTTACTGATTATTCTATTAGCTCAGTCTTTGTTCTTACTCATCATTGATTGTTCCTGCATCGTATAATTTCCTCATCTTGTTAATTTTTCTAGTAGGTCATTTTCATTCATTTTCTTTCCTTCTTACTAACCATCCTAGTAGTTTAGTTTTTCAGTTCTTCTTCATTATTATTATTGATTGTCCTAGTACCTTAGTACTTTTACTTTTTCTTATTATGAACTGTTCTAGTAACTTATGTTTTCTTAGTTTCTTACTATTAATTGATCTAATATTTTGAGTTAGATTATCTTTTCTTCTTATTTTTATTTTCCATCTTAAATTTATATTTTTAATTTTCTTATTAATTTCTCTAGTATATTAAGATTTCTTTGCTCATCATGTTAATTAACTTATGCTTAAGATTTTTTTTTCTTGTTACTAATATCCTCTTATCTTAAGCTATCATTTCTTTTCTTCTTTTTTATTGTTCTATTATTCTTCTCACTCAATTTGCTACCTCTGTACATTCCGTAAACTGTATTTTTATCTCTGTACATTCCATAAACTGTTTTTTTTTTATCTCTGTACATTCCATAAACTGTATTTTTTATTGTGTGTGTATCTTTAACATCAGCAAGGAGACTAACATGTATCTTTGTGTTTGATTAATTCTTTCACTGATGCAGTTGATGCTGCGTGGAACACGTGGACGAAGCTGATGTCGGAGGAGTGCAGTGCAACGTGTGCACAGGGAAAGCAGACTGTGTACTAC
>CM022677.1:26677543-26705043 GCA_012295275.1 Chrysomallon squamiferum
TTCAGCGGAAAGACCTGCACTGGCCCACCCACAGAAAAAGTGAGAGAATACTGCCGTGGAAACTCTTACTGTCCAGGTAACAGTGCTCCACATCAAATCAACTACTACTACTACTACTACAACCACTCATGCTGTTACTAACTATACTATGAGTCTCATTATTATTACTGCTGCTGCTATTACAACTACTACTGCTGCTACTACTACTATTGCTGATGTTATTACTAATATTATTACTACTACTGCTGCTATTATTATTACTGCTACTGCTATTATTACTACTACTACTACTACTACTGCTGCTGCTGCTGCTGTTACTGCTGCTGCTATTACTCTACTACTGATGTTACTACTACTGTTATTATTGCTGCTACTACTGATGTTACTACTACTGTTATTATCATCAGTTACTACTGTTAAAATAATAATAATAACTCTGAAACTATTTTAGCTGAAGCGGTATGGTCGAGCTGGTTTATGGAAAGTCCTGGATACTGCAGGTCTCGGTGTTGAGTGCTACAGGATTGCAACGTATAAACGAATTTGTAGCGAAATCACCTTCAGATCAGGACATAAGTGTAACGGAAGTACCACTACCACTCGCTCTGAAGAATGCTTATTTCAACCAGATTGTATCGGTAAAACATTATTATTATCTTTTGTGTGAATAGATGTCATAATACTACTACTACTAATAATGATGATGATAATAATAATGATAGTAATATGTATGTATGTATGTATATATATATATATTATATATATATATATACTATGTGTATGTATATGTATGTATGTAGCATATGTATGTTTGTATGTATGTATGAATGTATGTGGCCTATGTGTGGTTATATATATTTGTATGTATATATGTATGTATGTGTGTGTGTGTGTGTGTATATGTATATATATATATATATATATATATACGTATGTGTTTGTGGCCTATGAGTTTTTATATATATTTGTTTGTATGTATATATGCCTGTGTATATATTTAGAAATAAATATTCTGTCTGATTAGACTCTTCACATAGACAATATTTGGAACAAAGGCCAGTCATGACTACTCAGATAAGGAATGGTTGCTCTGTGAGCAAAGTCAGTGAAGGGTAATCATTACTCAAAGTTTGCTCACTGATGGAGGTGAGAACTGCCATCCTTAAAAAACAAAATGTCGACCCACACACACACTCTCAGCAAAGCAGACGTCAGTCTGTTGTAATGGTAAAACTGCTGGGTGAAACTTCCTTGCAGAAATATGGAGCTGGTTCTGTCACTGATAATGATACCACCCAGATGTCAGTCTGTTGTAATGGTAAAACTGCTGGGTGAAATATCCTTAGAAATATGGAGCTGGTTCTGTCACTGATAATGATTTTTATATGTCAGTCTGTTGTAATGTAAAACTGTCTGTGAAACTATTTAGAAATAAATGGTTCTGTCACTGATAATGATACCACCCATATGTCAGTCTGTTGTAATGGTAAAACTGCTGGGTCAAACTTCCTCAGAAATATGGAGCTGGTTCTGTCACTGATAATGATAAAGATGTCAGTCTGTTGTAATGGTAAAACTGGGGTGAAACTTCATTGCTCAAAGTTGGAGCTGGTTCTGTCACTATAATGGATGTCAGTCTGTGGTAATGGTAAAACTGCCATCCTTCCTTGCAAAATATGGAGCTGGTTCTGTCACTGATAATGATACCACCCAGATGTCAGTCTGTTGTAATGGTAAAACTGCTGGGTGAATCTTCCTTGCTGAAATATGGAGCTGGTTCTGTCACTGATAATGATACCACCCAGATGTCAGTCTGTTGTAATGGTAAAACTGCTGGGTGAAACTTCCTTGCTGAAATATGGAGCTGGTTCTGTCACTGATAATGGTACCACCCAGATGTCAGTCTGTTGTAATGGTAAAACTGCTGGGTGAAACTTCCTTGCAGAAATATGGAGCTGGTTCTGTCACTGATAATGGTACCACCCAGGCCAAAACCAACTCTGTCATGAAATTAGTGCCGTACTCTTCACGTTGCCATGTCCAGTCACAATCAGGCCTGTAAAGGAAATCCACAGTTAATATTTGATTCATCTGAAAACATGTGACAGTGAAGACTTAGCCAGTTCTTGTGCCCTTAAACCATTCATGTCTGCTTGGCAGTGTGATGATAGATCAAGTTAAGCACAACCTGAGCTGCCTAGCATGAAGACAATTTCTGACCCATAACTCAAACAGCAGTTCATCTCCTGAAGGTTTGCAGCAATTTGAGCTTAATTGTGTAGAGTCTGGTTATGAATGAATCAGTGCTGTGTACCTGTTGTTCATCAAAATCTGACCTTCGTTTATAGCTGTTCTGTAGAAGGTGTTGGCAGCGTGCCAACTGTCCATTGATGTTTATCACATTGCTTTTGGTGGATCACAGATTCAGACAATAACAACTGCAAAATTAAAACAGAATGATAGAGGTTGACTTTTCTGGAAATAGTGTTGAAAATACACTCCAAGAATGTGAATGTCAGTGCAAAGTTTGAAAAATGTTTCATTGATTAACAGACAGAATGTTCTTTAGTTGGATGTTTGTGGACAGAATGTGTGTTCCACTACTTTTCTGGAAGAGAATACATTGTGTACGTTCCAGAACATTTTATTTCATAATGTTTTCAGTATTAATAAAATAAAATAAAAAGAAAGAATAAAAGCAAGAAAAAAAGAAACTTTGGAAGAGAATACATTGTGTACGTTCCAGAACATTTTATTTCATAATGTTTTCAGTATTAATAAAATAAAATAAAAATTTGGAAGAGAATACATTGTGTACGTTCCAGAACATTTTATTTCATAATGTTTTCAGTATTAATAAAATAAAATAAAAAGAAAGAATAAAAGCAAGAAAAAAGAAGAAACTTTGGAAAAAATACATTGTGTACGTTCCAGAACATTTTATTTCGTAACGTTTTCAGTATTAATAAAATAATAAAAAATAAAATAAAAGCAAAAAAAAAAAAAAAAAAAAAAAAAAACCCACTAAAACAAATCCTAAGATAATTGCCAATATTTCTGCCATGTTTATGTTAAATTGAAATTATGTTGTTACTAATTTGTAAAAGTTTGTTTTACTTACTCTCAGAGAATGGTGTGTGGGGCCCGTGGACACTTAAGACAAAGACAAGGTATTGCTCGGTTACCTGCGGCTCAGGAGTAAAGTATGACTTTTACACGCGAGCATGTAACAAAACAACCTCATCTCCAGGAGATTATTGTCCAGGAGATGCAGAAAAAGTCATTTCAAAATTATGTAATCCAAAACCCTGTCCTGGTAAGGAAAAAAACACACACACACACACACACACACACACACACACACACACACACACACACACACATATGCAGGTACATACAGCCTAACAACCTACCTCTTTTTCTCTCTCTCTCCCTTTCTCTGTCTAGACACATAAACACACATTATTATACACACTGTTTTATGAGCACAAACAATTCATGATTTAGAAAGGTAATTTTTTTCTCATTTCTTGTTATTTGTTTTTGATTTGCCGTTTTCTCATCCATTTCATGCAATATTTTCCATTGACAAACAAAATTGTTACAGTAACAATGAATATGCAGCATTCATTATTATTGTTCTGTTTATTAAAATTATTATTATAATTGTTTTATATATACACATATATGTGTGTGTATGTCTGTTTGTGTATATATATATATATATATATATATATATATATATATATATATACGTATATATATATACATATATATATATATACACGCACATACATTCATACATGTATACATACACACACACATGCAAACAAGTTATAGATGTACTTTCTCTTCCTAACTTGTCTTCAGTGCATGCTTCTTGGAGCTGGTGGCTGGTTACCTTCACTTCACAATGTTCTGTGACTTGTGGCCAAGGAATTCAATCGAGAACGTTTGAGAGGAAATGTACTAGCCCCACATCTAACTACGATGCAAGTATTTGTAAGGGACAAAATTCGAAAAGAATTAAAAGCTTCTGCAATACAAGAAAAAAGTGCCCTGGTAAACTGAAGTTATTTACTTGTGAGTTGTAAACATATACATTTTCCCCATTGTTTACATTTAGAAGTCTGTAAACATTTTCTTTTCCTATATTTTCCTGTTGTTAATAGCTAGAAATGGTGTAAACATTTACTGTCCCTGTACATTTTCTTGTTGTTAACTTTTACTGTCCAATACATGTCTTATTGGAAATATTAAGGAACCCTTTGATAAATCAGCTTTTAAAACAACATAATCCATATTTAGAAACAAAGAAAAACCTAAGCAAACAGTATACTTAACAAACAAATTATCTACTAATTTCTCTAATTTCCATCAAACAATGCTTATTATTATTATTATTATTATTATTATTATTATTATTATTATTATTATTATTATTGTCATGTTTCTTGTGTTATGTTATTGTTTCAGTTAATGGTGGTTGGGAGTCCTGGCGCCTTTTGTTTTTTAGCCATTGCTCTAGAACATGTGGGGAAGCTGGGATATTAACGGAAACCTTTGCTCGAGACTGTAATTCCCCAGCCCCAAAACATAATGGAAAGAGTTGTGAAGGGATAAAAAAAAAGCATATATCGTTAAGCTGCAAGTCAAATCATGACTGTCCAAGTAATATCCATATTTAATTTATACTAGTAAATCTGAAGTGTAGGATCATTAAAACAGTGTTGTTACTTTAGTCTATTTTCCATTCTTGTGGTCTACTCTGTCACCTATCTCTTCAACTGACTCCTAGTCAGCTCTACACACAAACATACACATAAAAACAAATACACAAATAAACATATACTATTCTGGAATAAAGGTTTTAAACAACTGATTTTATGAAGGAGGACAAATGGAAACTATTACCACATTGATATCAAACTGTTTAGTCACACTTCTATATATATATATAAACTCATACGCACACACAGAAATAATCCCTAAATATTCACATATACATTCAGATACGCAAGGATACTTGGACACATGCACACTCACACACGCAACACACACATAGAACACACACATTTATTTCAGTTGATGGCGGCTGGTCAGAGTGGGAAGAAATGACAAAGTGGTGTTCAGCTACGTGTGAAGGAGGACATTACGTGCACTCCCTGGTTCGACACTGCAACAACCCAAGTCCACAGAACAATGGAGAGATATGCCCAGGCAAATACCGAAAAGTCCAGCATGGAAATCAGTGCAATACTCAGCCTTGCCCTAGTAAGCATGACCTGCAGCCAGTTCACAGACTGTGTTTGTTTGTAATGCCCCTGTGTGCATGAGTGTAGTTGCTTTGTGTGTGCCCGATTTAATACTGTGACTGCGTGTCGTGTGTGTATATGTGTGTGTGTCTATGTGCGAGACTGTGTGTGTGTGTGTGTGTGTCTGAATTACACGCTGGAAGTGGATGTGTATGGGTCTATGTATGGGTTTTCTGTTTTTTCTAGTTGATGGTGCATGGGGTACTTGGATCAGGATATTTCGTGATAAAAGTCACGAAGTTTTTGACCGCTTCTGCGACAGACCAGCACCGAAGTACTCGGGAAAGCCGTGTGGTAAACCTCATCAGAAAGAACACTGTAAGTCTCAGTTTGCTTCTCATTAAACTTGTTAAAATGTCCTTTCAGTGTGTGCCATATTAGACTGGTCTCATATTAATGTAGTCAAAATATTGTTTCAGTCTGTTTCAAATTACACTGGTCTCTTATTAATGTAGTCAAAATATTGTTTCACTGTGTTCCATATTACACTGGTCTCTTATTAATGTAGTCAAAATATTGTTTCAGTCTGTTTCAAATTATTTCGTTCTGTTATTAAACTTATATTCTTGTGATGAACTTTTGTTATTTATTTTATCAGCTTCCTGAATTTATTTATTTTATTTATTTTTCAGACTTTAAGTAGTAAAGAAATTCCTGGATTCTTCACTATCAAACCAGCTGTAACTATTCTCGAATAAAGGTTTTAAATAACTGATTTTATGAAGGAGGACAAATGGAAACTATTACCACATTGATATCAAACTGTTTACTCTTACTACTATCATTACTGTACTGCTGTTACTATTACCACTACTATTACCACATTGATATCAAACTGTTTAGTCTTACTACTATCATTACTGTACTGCTGTTACTATTACTACTACTATTACCACCATTGATATCAAACTGTTTACTCTTACTATTATCATTACTCTGCTGTTACTATTATTACTACTATTACCACCATTCATATCAAACTGTTTAGTCACACTTCTGTGCTTCTCATATTTCTACATATACAAATGACCAAATTACATGCAGAAAATGAAGAGGTTATTTTTCAGCGAAATGAATTTTTAAACAAATACTGTTATCTTTCAGTCTGTTTCTTATTAAACTAATCAGATTATTATTTCATATTATTAAACTAGTCAAAATACTGTTTCAGAGTGTATCATTTTAATCTTATACTGGTCAAAATACTCTTTCATTTGTTAAAGTAAACTTTCACTTTTTATGTTATTACTCAAATTTTTCAACTTTCTTTTTTCTCTTTTCTTAAATTTATTTTAAAATGTTCTGTCTATACTGTGAGTTTATTATTTAGCAATACACGTAGAAGTACTTCAGTAGGATGGCTCTATATCGAGATTAATAACAAAATCATTTGAAAAAAGAAAAACAAAAAAAGCAGCCAATAATAATAATAATAATTATTATTATTATTATTATTATTATTATTATTATTATTATTATTAAGAAAATAAATGAATAAAGAAAGAAGTACAAAATATAATTGTAAAACAAGAAAGTTTATAGAAGTAAGCAATAAAATATTACAACAAGAGTCAGTTGGGCATTCTTTCCAAATTTTGAACATCCAAAACAGAACCAACCATGAGAGAAGCATGTATACACATTTCATTTATTTCTAATATGTATAATGTTACCAATTAATTCATAGAATAATAATAATAACATTAAATTTAGAAAAGGCTGCTTTTCCTTATTTCCTTTATTGTATTTATCTATCCAAATGAATGATTACATTTTTGGTCGAAAATAGGTTAAAATGCGAACTGTTGCAACTTTCTTCTTCTCAGATGACGTCATCTAATCTAACACACGATATTTGTGTTAAATTAACATAAATTATGCAAGCTCGTGAAAGCTGATTAAACAAATAACAAATGGCCGCAGTGGAGCTGATGGACACTGCAGACAAGGTGGACATCACTGACATGGTCATTAGCAAAACAGTGGTCAACCAGAATCATACTCGCCGCCGTTTAAGACTTTTGGTGATCAAATACATAGGCATTTTTATGAATTTTTTTTTTCCCCCGCTTTACAAATATTTATAATTATCTTAAGCATGAACTATTCGCGCTCAGTTTTTTCACAGTGATTGTGTTAATATATATATATATAAAGAAGGAAAAGAAAACAGAATTGAAAATATAAAAGAAACGTTGATTAAAATATGTAGGATTTCTGCCAAGCACATTTTCAGAACGCTTGGAGTTAGCACCAAGCTTTCGTTACGGTTTTGTGATTTGGTTAAAACTAATTCACATCAAGCAGATGGGAATACACAGGCAGCCAAAACTTTCCCGCCTTTTCAGTCTGCCCACCATTTCTTCGTTAGCTGTTATGACGTAACTGACGCAGTAATTGTACGGTGACTTAACCTATTTTGTCTGCTTTAGTATGAACATAATTAGGTTTTTGTTTACAGAGAATGACGGAAAAAGTAATACAAATCAAGTTATTCATTCTGAACAGTTGATAAAATCTTAAAGTGTACGTTTGCCAATTAGAATAAATTGTGTACTACGTATTTTTGCATATTGCGTCATCAAGATATTTTGACGTAATTATTTTATTACATATTTTTTCTTTTTTTGTAGAGCATAGTCGTGTCTCTTTTTCTGTGTTCTGTTTTTGTTTATTATTATTTTTTTTTTTTTATCTTTCCCTTCTTTCTTCATGTTATTTTTTATATTTTTATATTTTTTTCTTTTTTTTCCATTTACCTGCTTTTCAGGCCAGAGCAGCGAAGGTATGTTAAATATAAATATATTATTAATTTAACTCTGTAACTTACAAATAATAATATATAAAAACCCATTCATTTAATATTATTTACACTGTATTACAGTAATTATATCTTTATAAATATCATGTAACCTATACTAATATTAATATTAAATTTCAACAAAAAAAGAAAAAAAAATCTTTTGTAAAACTGATTCAAGCGTTATACTGAATGTATCAAGGCAATCATTCAAATAACACGTGATCACTTTGCTTTTAACATGTAAATACGACCTCTAATGCATTGAAAATGGAAATATATATATATATATATATATAAAAGAATTATAATGTTTCAAGTATCGTTTTACAACTTCGTACTCAAAAGTGTCTTCTATGGAGTTTTAGCAGAGAAACGTGTCCACATGGTACCTAGTGAAAATTATTTATTTTATTTTATTTTATTATTTTATTTTTTTATTTTTTAGTTGGCGACGTCGTAATAATATCTGAAAAAAATATATATAGTACGAAACGTGAACGAGATGGTATGACGTCAAAGTTCCCCCGAAAAAACAACGAAAAAAAAAACGATTTTGACCTTTGCAGCAATTTCTACTCAGTAATAGATATCTATGTATACGAGGCATTGATTAAATAACATATTTCCCCAAATTACTTTTAATAATACATGCAGAATTGATTGCATTATGAAGGCATCAGGATTTAAACGTTTGTAAACACTAATCGGCGTTCGACGCTGCCATATTGGATTTCAATCGGAGATCACGGAAATGTTTGAACTTCCAAATTAAATTATTTTGCGTCCATTTTTCAAAACGTTTTATGATTTACATTAATAAAGGTAAGGATGCTTGTTCATATTGCCAAAACCATGATGTCACGCGCCTTTTCTAACTACTTTTTCAACGTAATCGAACTTTTCAAACTGGTTTCAAGTATCGTTTTACAACTGTCTGCTATGGAGTTTTAGCAGAGTAACGTGTCCACATGGTACCTAATGAGAATAGTCATCTTTATATTCACGCGCCAGTGTCTGTGAAAAATATTTACTTTATTTTATTTTATTATTATTTTATTATTTTTTAAAAAATATTTGGGCTGGCGACGTCGTAATAATATCTGAAAAACTTATTTTTGATATAAATGCGTGCATAATAAACGGAAATTATAATGCGGAATAAGATTAATGTATTAACTTTTGTAGTTGCCAATGTTCCTCATCTCAGAACCGAGCAGAAAAGAACATTTAGGGATTGTTTGTATCCATTAAATCGGCGAAATTTCTTAAGGCTTTTTTCCGTGACGTAATTTTTTCAGTTACAAGTTATCGTTCCTGTTGGTCCATGCTAGTGAAAGTACTTAAATCATTAATCTATTATTTATTCATTTATTTACTTATTTGTACGATATATACTGCGGATCTTCTGCGATATATAAATATGTTTAAATTGTGTACAAATATTTATTTATTTATTCATTTATTTATTTATAGTATTATTATGATTATGATTATGATGATAATGATTATTATTACCATTATTATTATTATTATTATTATTATTATTATTATTATTATTATTATTCTTGTTCTTAATGACGAAATATTGATTTAAATAAACTGTATAAGGTTTAACTTACGTTCGCAGTTGTATCTGATGGCATATCTCTGCTGATGAAAGAGTAAGAAAAAAAAATTATATCTAAGTGTCATTATTACGACAACAACATCGACAGTACTACAACTACTACTATTATTACTATTTTTTAAAAGTTGATGGTGGCTGGGGTTCATGGCAGACAACAACGGGGAAGTGCGGTGTCACCTGTGGCCAAGGACAACGTCAGGAGGTTTCCAAGAGATCCTGTGATAATCCAAAACCTTCGAAAAATGGAAAACCATGTGAAGGGGATCCGGTCACTTTCAGCTATGTGGTATGCTTTGCTAAAGTTAAATGTGAAGGTGATTATCATATTATTATTATGTATATACCACTACTATTACAACTTCTTCTCTAATGTTGCTGTTCTACTATCACTTAAACTATAGCTTTTTCTACTATTCCTTACAATCTCTCTATATTTTACAACTGTTCTACTGTTTCTACTATTACAACTATTGCTACTACTGTTTTTGGTACTCTTACTATTATAATTACTCTACTGCTATAATCTTTCGTTACGATTTTGTGATTTGGGTAAAACTAATTGTACACTGCTAAATCACATTAAGCAAAAGAGAATACATTCCCGCGTGTTAAGTGTGCCATTTGTTCCTTAGATGTAATGGCGTAACTTATGCAACCTATTTTGTCTACATTCAAGTATTACCAATAAAAGATTATCGTGTACTGATGGAAAAACTAATATACATCACGTTATTCACTCAGAACAGTTGATAAAAACTTAAAGTGTACGTTTGACAGTTAGAATAAATTGTGTAGTACGTATTTGCATATTGCGTCATCAAGTTAATTTGACGTAATCATTTCATTACATTGTTCTCGTTTTTTGCTAGATCATTGTTTTGTCCTGTTTTCTGTGTTATTATTTTTTTTTTTATCTTTCCCTTCTTTTTTCATATTTTATATAGATTTTTATTATTATTATTATTTTTTATTATTATTATTATTATTATTATTATTATTTTTTTTTTTTTTTTTTTTTTTTTTTTTTTTTTCTGCTTTTCAGACAATAGTAGCGAAGGTATGTTAAATACAATTATATTAATTTAACCCTGTAACAATAAATAATAATCACTAAAAAAAACCTATTTATTTAATATTATTTACATGTATTTCAGTAATTTATTCCTTACAAATAAAATGCACTAATATTAATATTAACAATCAGATATAAAGAACATAATGCCGACTGACGTGATGAAATCATTAATCTATTATTTATTTATTTATTTATTATTATTTTTATTATTATTATTATTATTATTATTATTATTATTATTATTATTATTATTATTATATTTCGTTTTCGATTTGTCCCGTTCTCAAAGTACATGTAATGAAATAACGAAACAACTAAACTTTTTACATTTTTAGTTTCTTGCTTTTTTCATTTCATTTGGTTTTATTAGTATTTATTTTATGTTGTTGCTTACATCCTAGACTTTGATCTTTTGATCTATCGGTAAAATTCTATGTCAAATCAAAGGTCAGTTCTATGAAATAATGACACGATCAAACGTATTCGTAGAGTCCTTAATACACTGAAAAAAAAAAAAAAAAAAAAAAAATAAAATGAATAAATACAAATTAAAGAAAAGAAGAGAATAAAGAAAACAGAAGAAAAAAGTATTCTTAATCAAAAATTAGAATCTGACAGCTCGCGATTTATCATTTTGCTACTGATTTGACACGGAATGACCTTTGGCCATGTGACACAAATATATTTCTCAGACCATGTATTGCTCATTGTTATTGCTGTTGATATGATTATTATTATTATTATTATTATTATTATTATTATTATTATTATTATTATTATCACTGTCATTATTTTTATATTATTACTGTTCTTGCTATTACTACCATTCTATTACTACTACTACCAGGTGCTACTGCAACAACAGTTACTACAACACTACTACTAGCACTACAATCAGCTACTACTTCTAATTTATACTATTACAACCATTATCACCACTACTACTATTCTGCCAATATCACTACTGTCTATAAAAAGCTGCTACTACTATTACTACTACTACGACACCAACATCAACAGCTACTAATATTACAACTACTATTATTACTATTTTGAAAAAGTTGATGGTGGCTGGGGTTCATGGCAGAAAACAACGGGGAAGTGCGGTGTCACCTGTGGCCAAGGACAACGTCAGGAGGTTTCCAAGAGATCCTGTGATAATCCAAAACCTTCGAAAAATGGAAAACCATGTGAAGGGGATCCGGTCACTTTCAGCTATGTGGTATGCTTTGCTAAAGTTAAATGTCAAGGTGATTATCATATTATTATTATGTATATACCACTACTATTACAACTTCTTCTCTAATGTTGCTGTTCTACTATCACTTAAACTATAGCTTTTTCTACTATTCCTTACAATCTCTCTATATTTTACAACTGTTCTACTGTTTCTACTATTACAACTATTGCTACTACTGTTTTTGGTACTCTTACTATTATAATTACTCTACTGCTATAATCTTTCGTTACGATTTTGTGATTTGGGTAAAACTAATTGTACACTGCTAATCACATTAAGCAAAAGAGAATACATTCCCGCGTGTTAAGTGTGCCATTTATTCCTTAGATGTAACTTATGCAACCTATTTTGTCTACATTCAAGTATTACCAATAAAAGATTATCGTGTACTGATGGAAAAACTAATATACATCACGTTATTCACTCAGAACAGTTGATAAAAACTTAAATGTACGTTTGACAGTTAGAATAAATTCTGTAATACGTATTTGCATATTGCGTCATCAAGTTAATTTGACGTAATCATTTCATTACATTGTTCTCGTTTTTTGCTAGATCATTGTTTTGTCCTGTTTTCTGTGTTATTATTTTTTTTTTCATCTTTCCCTTCTTTTTTCATATTTTATATAGATTTTTATTATTATTATTATTATTATTTTTTTTTTTTTTTTTCGTTTACCTGCTTTTCAGACAATAGTAGCGAAGGTATGTTAAATACAATTATATTAATTTAACCCTGTAACAATAAATAATAATAACTAAAAAAAACCTATTTATTTAATATTATTTACATGTATTTCAGTAATTTATTCCTTACAAATAAAATGCACTAATATAAATATTAACAATCAGATATAAAGAACGTAATGCCGACTGACGTGATGGAAATCATTAATCTATTATTTATTTATTTATTTATTATTATTTTATTATTATTATTATTATTATTATTATTATTATTATTATTATTATTATTATTATTATTATTATTATATTTCGTTTTCGATTTGTCCCGTTCTCAAAGTACATGTAATGAAATAACGAAACAACTAAACTTTTTACATTTTTAGTTTCTTGCTTTTTTCATTTCATTTGGTTTTATTAGTATTTATTTTATGTTGTTGCTGACATCCTAGACTTTGATCTTTTGATCTATCGGTAAAATTCTGTGTCAAATCAAAGGTCAGTTCTATGAAATAATGACACGATTCAACGTATTCGTAGTGTCCTTAACACACTGAAAAAAAAAAAAAAAAAAAAAAATGAATAAATACAAATTAAAGAAAAGAAGAGAATAAAGAAAACAGAAGAAAAAAGTATTCTTAATCAAAAATTAGAATCTGACAGCTCGCGATTTATCATTTTGCTACTGATTTGACACGGAATGACCTTTGACCATGTGACACAAATATATTTCTCAGACCATGTATTGCTCATTGTTATTGCTGTTGATATGATTATTATTGTTATTGTTATTATTATTATGATTATTATTATTATTATTATTATTATCACTGTCATTATTTTTATATTATTACTGTTCTTGCTATTACTACCATTCTATTACTACCACTACCAGGTGCTACTGCAACAACAGTTACTACAACACTACTACTAGCACTACAATCAGCTACTACTTCTAATTTATACTATTACAACCATTATCACCACTACTACTATTCTGCCAATATCACTACTGTCTATAAAAAGCTGCTACTACTATTACTACTACTACGACACCAACATCAACAGCTACTAATATTACAACTACTATTATTACTATTTTGAAAAAGTTGATGGTGGCTGGGGTTCATGGCAGACAACAACGGGGAAGTGCAGTGTCACCTGTGGCCAAGGACAACGTCAGGAGGTTTCCAAGAGATCCTGTGATAATCCAAAACCTTCTAAAAATGGAAAACCATGTGAAGGGGATCCGGTCACTTTCAGCTATGTGGTATGCTTTGCTAAAGTTAAATGTCAAGGTGATTATCATATTATTATTATGTATATACCACTACTATTACAACTTCTTCTCTAATGTTGCTGTTCTACTATCACTTAAACTATAGCTTTTTCTACTATTCCTTACAATCTCTCTCTATTTTACAACTGTTCTACTGTTTCTACTATTACAACTATTGCTACTACTGTTTTTGGTACTCTTACTATTATAATTACTCTACTGCTATAATCTTTCGTTACGATTTTGTGATTTGGGTAAAACTAATTGTACACTGCTAAATCACATTAAGCAAAAGAGAATACATTCCCGCGTGTTAAGTGTGCCATTTGTTCCTTAGATGTAACTTATGCAACCTATTTTGTCTACATTCAAGTATTACCAATAAAAGATTATCGTGTACTGATGGAAAAACTAATATACATCACGTTATTCACTCAGAACAGTTGATAAAAACTTAAAGTGTACGTTTGACAGTTAGAATAAATTGTGTAGTACGTATTTGCATATTGCGTCATCAAGTAAATTTGACGTAATCATTTCATTACATTGTTCTCGTTTTTTGCTAGATCATTGTTTTGTCCTGTTTTCTGTGTTATTATTATTTATTTTTGTTATCTTTCCCTTCTTTTTTCATATTTTATATAGATTTTTATTATTATTATTATTATTATTATTATTATTATTATTATTATTTTTTTTTTTTTTTTTTTTTTCGTTTACCTGCTTTTCAGACAATAGTAGCGAAGGTATGTTAAATACAATTATATTAATTTAACCCTGTAACAATAAATAATAATAACTAAAAAAAACCTATTTATTTAATATTATTTACATGTATTTCAGTAATTTATTCCTTACAAATAAAATGCACTAATATTAATATTAACAATCAGATATAAAGAACATAATGCCGACTGACGTGATGGAATCATTAATCTATTATTTATTTATTTATTTATTTATTATTACTTTTATTATTATTATTATTATTATTATTATTATTATTATTATTATTATTATTATTATTATATTTCGTTTTCGATTTGTCCCGTTCTCAAAGTACATGTAATGAAATAACGAAACAACTAAACTTTTTACATTTTTAGTTTCTTGCTTTTTTCATTTCATTTGGTTTTATTAGTATTTATTTTATGTTGTTGCTGACATCCTAGACTTTGATCTTTTGATCTATCGGTAAAATTCTATGTCGAATCAAAGGTCAGTTCTATGAAATAATGACACGATTCAACGTATTCGTAGAGTCCTTAATACACAGAAAAAAAAAAAAAAAAAAAATAAAATGAATAAATACAAATTAAAGAAAAGAAGAGAATAAAGAAAACAGAAGAAAAAAGTATCCTTAATCAAAAATTAGAATCTGACAGCTCGCGATTTATCATTTTGCTACTGATTTGACACGGAATGACCTTTGACCATGTGACACAAATACATTTCTCAGACCATGTATTACTCATTGTTATTGCTGTTGATATGATTATTATTGTTATTATTATTATTATTATTATTATTATTATTATTATTATTATTATTATTATTATTATTATTATCACTGTCATTATTTTTATATTATTACTGTTCTTGCTATTACTACCATTCTATTACTACCACTACCACGTGCTACTGCAACAACAGTTACTACAACACTACTACTAGCACTACAATCAGCTACTACTTCTAATTTATACTATTACAACCATTATCACCACTACTACTATTCTGCCAATATCACTACTGTCTATAAAAAGCTGCTACTACTATTACTACTACTACGACACCAACATCAACAGCTACTAATATTACAACTACTATTATTACTATTTTGAAAAAGTTGATGGTGGCTGGGGTTCATGGCAGACAACAACGGGGAAGTGCGGTGTCACCTGTGGCCAAGGACAACGTCAGGAGGTTTCCAAGAGATCCTGTGATAATCCAAAACCTTCTAAAAATGGAAAACCATGTGAAGGGGATCCGGTCACTTTCAGCTATGTGGTATGCTTTGCTAAAGTTAAATGTGAAGGTGATTATCATATTATTATTATGTATATACCACTACTATTACAACTTCTTCTCTAATGTTGCTGTTCTACTATCACTTAAACTATAGCTTTTTCTACTATTCCTTACAATCTCTCTATATTTTACAACTGTTCTACTGTTTCTACTATTACAACTATTGCTACTACTGTTTTTGGTACTCTTACTATTATAATTACTCTACTGCTATAATCTTTCGTTACGATTTTGTGATTTGGGTAAAACTAATTGTACACTGCTAAATCACATTAAGCAAAAGAGAATACATTCCCGCGTGTTAAGTGTGCCATTTGTTCCTTAGATGTAACTTATGCAACCTATTTTGTCTACATTCAAGTATTACCAATAAAAGATTATCGTGTACTGATGGAAAAACTAATATACATCACGTTATTCACTCAGAACAGTTGATAAAAACTTAAAGTGTACGTTTGACATTTAGAATAAATTGTGTAGTACGTATTTGCATATTGCGTCATCAAGTTAATTTGACGTAATCATTTCATTACATTGTTCTCGTTTTTTGCTAGATCATTGTTTTGTCCTGTTTTCTGTGTTATTATTTTTTTTTTTTTTTATCTTTCCCTTCTTTTTTCATATTTTATATAGATTTTTATTATTATTATTATTATTATTATTATTATTATTATTATTATTATTATTATTATTATTATTTCTTTTTTTTTTTTTTTTTTCGTTTACCTGCTTTTCAGACAATAGCAGCGAAGGTATGTTAAATACAATTATATTAATTTAACCCTGTAACAATAAATAATAATAACTAAAAAAAACCTATTTATTTAATATTACTTACATGCATTTCAGTAATTTATTCCTTACAAATAAAATGCACTAATATTAATATTAACAATCAGATATAAAGAACATAATGCCGACTGACGTGATGGAATCATTAATCTATTATTTATTTATTTATTTATTATTATTTTTATTATTATTATTATTATTATTATTATTATTATTATATTTCGTTTTCGATTTGTCCCGTTCTCAAAGTACCTGTAATGAAATAACGAAACAACTAAACTTTTTACATTTTTAGTTTCTTGCTTTTTTCATTTCATTTGGTTTTATTAGTATTTATTTTATGTTGTTGCTGACATCCTAGACTTTGATCTTTTGATCTATCGGTAAAATTCTATGTCAAATCAAAGGTCAGTTCTATGAAATAATGACACGATCAAACGTATTCGTAGAGTCCTTAATACACTGAAAAAAAAAAAAAAAAAAAAATAAAATGAATAAATACAAATTAAAGAAAAGAAGAGAATAAAGAAAACAGAAGAAAAAAGTATTCTTAATCAAAAATTAGAATCTGACAGCTCGCGATTTATCATTTTGCTACTGATTTGACACGGAATGACCTTTGGCCATGTGACACAAATATATTTCTCAGACCATGTATTGCTCATTGTTATTGCTGTTGATATGATTATTATTATTATTATTATTATTATTATTATTATTATTATTATTATTATTATTATCACTGTCATTATTTTTATATTATTACTGTTCTTGCTATTACTACCATTCTATTACTACCACTACCACGTGCTACTGCAACAACAGTTACTACAACACTACTACTAGCACTACAATCAGCTACTACTTCTAATTTATACTATTACAACCATTATCACCACTACTACTATTCTGCCAATATCACTACTGTCTATAAAAAGCTGCTACTACTATTACTACTACTACGACACCAACATCAACAGCTACTAATATTACAACTACTATTATTACTATTTTGAAAAAGTTGATGGTGGCTGGGGTTCATGGCAGACAACAACGGGGAAGTGCAGTGTGACCTGTGGCCAAGGACAACGTCAGAAGGTTTCCAAGAGATCCTGTGATAATCCAAAACCTTCGAAAAATGGAAAACCATGTGAAGGGGATCCGGTCACTTTCAGCTATGTGGTATGCTTTGCTAAAGTTAAATGTGAAGGTGATTATCATATTATTATTATGTATATACCACTACTATTACAACTTCTTCTCTAATGTTGCTGTTCTACTATCACTTAAACTATAGCTTTTTCTACTATTCCTTACAATCTCTCTATATTTTACAACTGTTCTACTGTTTCTACTATTACAACTATTGCTACTACTGTTTTTGGTACTCTTACTATTATAATTACTCTACTGCTATAATCTTTCGTTACGATTTTGTGATTTGGGTAAAACTAATTGTACACTGCTAAATAACATTAAGCAAAAGAGAATACATTCCCGCGTGTTAAGTGTGCCATTTGTTCCTTAGATGTAACTTATGCAACCTATTTTGTCTACATTCAAGTATTACCAATAAAAGATTATCGTGTACTAATGGAAAAACTAATATACATCACGTTATTCACTCAGAACAGTTGATAAAAACTTAAAGTGTACGTTTGACAGTTAGAATAAATTGTGTAGTACGTATTTGCATATTGCGTCATCAAGTAAATTTGACGTAATCATTTCATTACATTGTTCTCGTTTTTTGCTAGATCATTGTTTTGTCCTGTTTTCTGTGTTATTATTATTTTTTTTCATCTTTCCCTTCTTTTTTCATATTTTATATAGATTTTATTATTATTATTATTATTATTATTATTATTATTATTATTATTATTTTTTTTTCTTTTTTTTTTTTTTTTCGTTTACCTGCTTTTCAGACAATAGCAGCGAAGGTATGTTAAATACAATTATATTAATTTAACCCTGTAACAATAAATAATAATAACTAAAAAAAACCTATTTATTTAATATTACTTACATGCATTTCAGTAATTTATTCCTTACAAATAAAATGCACTAATATTAATATTAACAATCAGATATAAAGAACATAATGCCGACTGACGTGATGGAATCATTAATCTATTATTTATTTATTTATTTATTATTATTTTTATTATTATTATTATTATTATTATTATTATTATTATTATTATATTTCGTTTTCGATTTGTCCCGTTCTCAAAGTACATGTAATGAAATAACGAAACAACTAAACTTTTTACATTTTTAGTTTCTTGCTTTTTTCATTTCATTTGGTTTTATTAGTATTTATTTTATGTTGTTGCTGACATCCTAGACTTTGATCTTTTGATCTATCGGTAAAATTCTATGTCAAATCAAAGGTCAGTTCTATGAAATAATGACACGATCCAACGTATTCGTGGAGTCCTTAATACACTGAAAAAAAAAAAATAAAAAAAATAAAATGAATAAATACAAATTAAAGAAAAGAAGAGAATAAAGAAAACAGAAGAAAAAAGTATTCTTAATCAAAAATTAGAATCTGACAGCTCGCGATTTATCATTTTGCTACTGATTTGACACGGAATGACCTTTGGCCATGTGACACAAATATATTTCTCAGACCATGTATTGCTCATTGTTATTGCTGTTGATATGATTATTATTATTATTATTATTATTATTATTATTATTATTATTATTATTATTATTATCACTGTCATTATTTTTATATTATTACTGTTCTTGCTATTACTACCATTCTATTACTACTACTACCACGTGCTACTGCAACAACAGTTACTACAACACTACTACTAGCACTACAATCAGCTACTACTTCTAATTTATACTATTACAACCATTATCACCACTACTACTATTCTGCCAATATCACTACTGTCTATAAAAAGCTGCTACTACTATTACTACTACTACGACACCAACATCAACAGCTACTAATATTACAACTACTATTATTACTATTTTGAAAAAGTTGATGGTGGCTGGGGTTCATGGCAGACAACAACGGGGAAGTGCAGTGTCACCTGTGGCCAAGGACAACGTCAGAAGGTTTCCAAGAGATCCTGTGATAATTCAAAACCTTCGAAAAATGGAAAACCATGTGAAGGGGATCCGGTCACTTTCAGCTATGTGGTATGCTTTGCTAAAGTTAAATGTGAAGGTGATTATCATATTATTATTATGTATATACCACTACTATTACAACTTCTTCTCTAATGTTGCTGTTCTATTATCACTTAAACTATAGCTTTTTTTCTACTATTCCTTACAATCTCTCTATATTTTACAACTGTTCTACTGTTTCTACTATTACAACTATTGCTACTACTGTTTTTGGTACTCTTACTATTATAATTACTCTACTGCTATAATCTTTCGTTACGATTTTGTGATTTGGGTAAAACTAATTGTACACTGCTAAATCACATTAAGCAAAAGAGAATACATTCCCGCGTGTTAAGTGTGCCATTTGTTCCTTAGATGTAACTTATGCAACCTATTTTGTCTACATTCAAGTATTACCAATAAAAGATTATCGTGTACTAATGGAAAAACTAATATACATCACGTTATTCACTCAGAACAGTTGATAAAAACTTAAAGTGTACGTTTGACAGTTAGAATAAATTGTGTAGTACGTATTTGCATATTGCGTCATCAAGTAAATTTGACGTAATCATTTCATTACATTGTTCTCGTTTTTTGCTAGATAATTGTTTTGTCCTGTTTTCTGTGTTATTATTATTATTATTTTTTTATCTTTCCCTTCTTTTTTCATATTTTATATAGATTTTTATTATTATTATTATTATTATTATTATTATTATTATTATTTTTTTTTTTTTTTTTTTTCGTTTACCTGCTTTTCAGACAATAGTAGCGAAGGTATGTTAAATACAATTATATTAATTTAACCCTGTAACAATAAATAATAATAACTAAAAAAAACCTATTTATTTAATATTATTTACATGTATTTCAGTAATTTATTCCTTACAAATAAAATGCACTAATATTAATATTAACAATCAGATATAAAGAACATAATGCCGACTGACGTGATGGAATCATTAATCTATTATTTATTTATTTATTTATTATTATTTTTGATTATTATTATTATTATTATTATTATTATTATTATTATTATTATTATTATTATTATTATTATTATTATTATTATTATTATTATTTCGTTTTTTTCGATTTGTCCCGTTCTCAAAGTACATGTAATGAAATAACGAAACAACTAAACTTTTTACATTTTTAGTTTCTTGCTTTTTTCATTTCATTTGGTTTTATTAGTATTTATTTTATGTTGTTGCTGACATCCTAGACTTTGATCTTTTGATTTATCGGTAAAATTCTATGTCAAATCAAAGGTCAGTTCTATGAAATAATGACACGATCCAACGTATTCGTAGAGTCCTTAATAAACTGAAAAAAAAATAAAAAAAATATAATGAATAAATACAAATTAAAGAAAAGAAGAGAATAAAGTAAACAGAAGAAAAAAGTATTCTTAATCAAAAATTAGAATCTGACAGCTCGCGATTTATCATTTTGCTACTGATTTGACACGGAATGACCTTTGACCATGTGACACAAATATATTTCTCAGACCATGTATTGCTCATTGTTATTGCTGTTGATATGATTATTATTGTTATTGTTATTATTATTATTATTATTATTATTATTATTATTATTATTATTATTATTATTATCACTGTCATTATTTTTATATTATTACTGTTCTTGCTATTACTACCATTCTATTACTACTACTACCACGTGCTACTGCAACAACAGTTACTACAACACTACTACTAGCACTACAATCAGCTACTACTTCTAATTTATACTATTACAACCATTATCACCACTACTACTATTCTGCCAATATCACTACTATCTATAAAAAGCTACTACTACTATTACTACTACTACACACCAACATCAACTACTAATATTACAACTACTATTATTGCTATTTTGAAAAAGTTGATGGTGGCTGGGGTTCATGGCAGACAACAACGGGTAAGTGCAGTGTTACTTGTGGTCAAGGACAACGTAATGACGTCTCTAAGAGATCCTGTGATAATCCAAAACCTTCGAAAAATGGAAAACCATGTGAAGGGGATCCGATCACTTTCAACTATGTGGTATGCAATTCTAAAGTAAAATGTGAAGGTGATTATCATATTATTAAAACTATTATGTATATACTATTACTATTACAACTTCTGCTCTAATAATGCTGTTCTACTATCGCTTACACTATAGCTGTTTCTACTATTCCTTACAATCTCTCTACTATTAGAGTTAGCACTGTTCTACTGTTTCTACTATTACAACTAATGCTGCTACTGCTTTTGGTACTCTTACTACTATCATTACTGTACTGTTGTTACTATTACTACTACTATTACCACCATTGGTATCAAACTGTTTACTCTTACTACTATCATGACTGTACTGCTGTTACTATTACTACTACTATTACCACCATTGGTATCAAACCGTTTAGTCACACTTCTGTGCTTCTCATATTTTTAAATATTTTAAATATTTTTAAACAAGTTACCAAATTACATGTTGTGCAGAAAATGAAGAGGTTATTTTTCAGTGAAAGGAATTTTTAAACAAATACTAATTTCTTTCAGTCTGAAATCATTAATGTATTATATATTCATTTATTTATTTATTTGTACTAAATGCACTGCGGATCTTCCAAGATCAATAAGTTTGTTTAAATTGTGTACAAATATTTATTTTTTATTTATTTATTTATTTATTTATTTATTTATTATTATTATTATTATTATTATTATTATTATTATTATTATTATTATTATTATTATTATATTTCATTTTCGATTTGTCCGTTCTTAAAGCTCATGTAATGAAATAACGAAACAACAAAATTTTTTACATTTTTAGTTTCTTGCTTTTTTCGTTTCATTTAATTTTATTAGTATTTATTTTATGTTGTTGCTGACATCGTAGACTTTGATCTTTTGATCTATCGGTAAAATTCTATGTCAAATCAAAGGTCAGTTCTATGAAATAATGACACGATCCAACGTATTCTTAGAGTCCTTAATACACTGAAAAAAATAAATAAATAAATAAATAAAATGAATAAATACAAATTTAAGAAAAGAAGAGAATAAAGAAAACAGAAAAAAATAGTATTCTTAATGAAAAATTAGAATCTGACCGCTCACGATTTATCATTTTACTACTGATTTGACACGGAATGACCTTTGTCCACCTGACACAAATATATTTGTCAGACCACGTATTGCTCATTGTTAGTGCTGTTGATATGATTATTATTATTATTATTATTATTATTTTTTTTATTGTCTTCATTATCACGATCATTATTTTTATATTTTTACTGTTCTTGCTATTACTACCATTCTACTACTACTACTACCACGTTCTACTCAAGAACTACTACAACACTACTACTAACACTACAATCAGTTACTACTTGTAATTTATACTATTAACAACCATTATCACCACTACTACCATTCTGCCAATATCACTACTGTCTATGAAAAGCTACTAATACCATTACTACTACTGCGACGCCAGCACCAACAGCTACTACTATTACAACTACTATTATTACTATTTTGAAAAAGTTGATGGTGGCTGGGGTTCATGGCAGACAACAACGGGTAAGTGCGGTGTCACCTGTGGCCAAGGACAACGTCAGGAGGTTTCTAAGAGATCCTGTGATAATCCAAAACCTTCGAAAAATGGAAAACCATGTGAAGGGGATCCGGTCACTTTCAACTATGTGGTATGCTATGCTAAAGTTAAATGTAAAGGTGACTATCATATTATTATTATGTATATACCACTACTATTACAACTTCTTCTCTAATGTTGCTGTTCTACTATCGCTTATACTATAGCTGTTTCTACTATTACAACTAATGCTACTACTGCTTTTGGTACTCTTACTATTATCATTACTCTGCTGTTACTATTACTACTACTATTACCACCATTGACATCAAACTGTTTAGTCACACTTCTGTGCTTCTCATATTTTTAAATATACAAATTACCAAATTACATGTCCAGAAAATGAAGAGGTTATTTTTCAGCGAAATGAATTTTTAAACAAATACTGTTATCTTTCAGTCTCTTTCTTATTAAACTAATCAGATTATTATTTCATAGTATTAAACAAGTCAAAATACTGGTTCAGTGTGTATCATTTTCATCTTACACTGGTCAAAATACTCTTTCTTTTGTTAAAGTATACTTTCACTTTTTGTTTTATTTTATTTGAGCATAATAATTCTTCTTATTAAATAAATTTATAAATAAATAAATAAATAAATAAATAAATAATTGCAAAACAAGAAAGTTTATAGTAGTTTATAGAAAGTATATAAAATATAACTGCAAGAGTCAGTTGGACTTCATTATACAGGTACATTCTTTCCAAATCTTGAACGTCCAACACAGAACTAACCATGAGAGAAGCATGTATACAGATTTCATTTATTATTTCTAATATGTATAATGTTACCAATTAATTCATAGAATAATAATAATAAAATTAAATTTATAAAAAGGCTTCTTTTCCTTATTTTCTTTATTATATTTTTCTATCTAAATGAATGATTACATTTTTGGTCGAAAATAGGTTAAAATACGAACTGTTGGAACTTTCTTCTAAGATGACGTCATCAAATCTAACACACGATATTTGTGTTAAATTAACATAAATTATGCACGCTCGTGAAAGCTGATTAAACAGATAACAAATGGCCGCAGTGGAGCTGATGGACACTGCAGACAAGGTGGACATCACTGACATGGTCATTAGCAAAACAGTGGTCAACCAGAATCATACTCGCCGCCGTTTAAGACTTTTGTTACTATTTTTAGTGACCACACAAACACATACGGGCGTGTTATTACTAAAAAATGAAATTAATAACTTTTTTTTACAGCTTCAGAATGTTTTTATATATTTTTTTATTTTGGTAAGCAAGAACTAATCATTACGTTAGCTGTTATGACATAACATACGCAGTGATTGTACGGTGGCTTAACCTATTTTGTCTGCTTTAGTATGAACATAAAAAGATTATTGTGTACAGAGAATTAGGGGAGGTAGAATGACGGAAAAAGTAATACAAATCAAGTTATTCACTCTGAACAGTTGATAAAATCTTAAAGCATTGTATTTGCCTTTTTTCTGTGTTCTGTTTTTGTTGCTTATTTCTTTTTAATCTTTCCATTGTTTTTTATGTTATTTTTAATTTTTTAATTAATTTTTTTTTTTTTTTTTTTACCTCCTTCTCAGGCCAGAGCAGCGAAGGTATGTTAAATATAAATATATTATTAATTTAACTCTGTAACTTACAAATAATAATATATAAAAATCCATTCATTTAATATTATTTACACTGTATTTCAGTAAGTATATCTTTATAAATATCATGGGTAAACTGCACTAATATTAATATTAAAAATCAGATTACTGGCGTAGTGGCTCGTCTTTGCGGTGAAAGAAGTGAAAAACAAGTGCTTAAATCATTAATCTTTTATTTATTCATTTATTTATTTATTTGTAGGAAATGCACTGCGGATCTTCTGCGATAAATAAAAATAATTAAATTGTGTACAAATATCTATTTATTAATTTATTATTATTTATATTATTATTATGATTATGATTATGATGATAATGATTATTATTATTATTATTATTATTATTATTATTATTATTATTATTATTATTATTATTATTATTATTATTTATTAGTCCTGTTCTTAATAACGAAATATTGATTTAAATAAACTGTAAAATGTTTAACTTACGTTCGCAGTTGTATCTGATGTCATATCTCTGCTGATGAAACAGTAAGAAAAAAAAATTATGTCGAAGTGTCATTATTACGACAACAACATCAACAGCTACTACTATTACAACTACTATTATTACTATTTTTTAAAAGTTGATGGTGGCTGGGGTTCATGGCAGAGAACAACGGGTAAGTGCGGTGTCACCTGTGGCCAAGGACAACGTAAGGACCTTTCCAACAGATACTGTGATAATCCAAAACCTTCGAAAAATGGAAAACCATGTGAAGGGGCTCCGGTCACTTTCAGCTATGTGGTATGCTTTGCTAATGTTAAATGTGAAGGTGATTATCATATTATTATTATGTATATACCACTACTATTACAACTTCTCTAATGTTGCTGTTCTACTATCACTTAAACTATAGCTTTTTCTACTATTCCTTACAATCTCTCTATATTTTACAACTGTTCTACTGTTTCTACTATTACAACTATTGCTACTACTGTTTTTGGTACTCTTACTATTATAATTACTCTACTGCTATAATCTTTCGTTACGGTTTTGTGATTTGGGTAAAACTAACTGTACACTGATAAATCACATCAAGCAACAGAGAACACATAGAAAACAGATACATTCCCGCGTGTTAAGTGTGCCATTTGTTCGTTAGGTGTTATTGCGTAACTTATGCAACCTATTTTGTCTACATTCAAGTATTACCAATAAAAGATTATCGTGTACTGATGGAAAAACTAATATACATCACGTTATTCACTCAGAACAGTTGACGAAAACTTAAAGTGTACGTTTAACAGTTAGAATAAATTGTGTAGTACGTATTTGCATATTGCGTCATCAGGTTAATTTGACGTAATCATTTCATTACATTGTTCTCGTTTTTTGCTAGATCATTGTTTTGTCTTGTTTTCTGTGTTATTATTACTTTTTTTCATCTTTCCCTTCTTTTTTCATATTTTATATAGATTTTTATTATTATTATTATTATTATTATTTTTTTTTTTTTTCGTTTACCTGCTTTTCAGACAATAGCACCGATAAAGGTATGTTAAATACAGTTATATTAATTTAACCCTGTAACTATAAATAATAATAACTTTAAAAAATTAGAAATCGTCTGCCTCGTAAACCGGCTCTGCGAAATGGAGCGTGAACGGACTGCAAATCAGACTGTTGCAGACATTTTTCAGGCTATTAGTGAGCAGCTGATGGGTCAGACGTCGTGTGAACGGCTTTGTTCGTCGACGTTTTTGAAGACGAATCGTCAATTCTCACCCGCCCACCAGTAGTAACAAGGTCTGTCGAATGTCACGGGCAGCAGTGAACTGAAACCTTTTCCACACTGAACGTATCCGCGACGTTTTGGGAAGATCTTTACAGAATCAAATAGCGCGGAGCACGTCATATAAACATTGCCCCACTAGCAAACATACTTTGTAATTTATATATATATATATATATATATATATATATATATATATATAGTTAGACAGATTTGTCTACTATTAAAACAATTATTTCCACTTTATTATTACTATTACCCTACTGCTACTGCTACTAATATTACTACTACTAGTACTCTACTGCTGCTCCTGCTCCTGTTACTGTTACTTCCACTATATCTACTGCAATTTCTGCTACTACTGTTACGTCTATTCTGCTACTATAGTACTGGTTCTGCTGATAGAACTGCTGTAACTACAGCTCTGATAGGCCTATTTATTAAAACTTCTACTACTAACACAACTTCTT
>CM022677.1:26712543-26715043 GCA_012295275.1 Chrysomallon squamiferum
TCCATAAATAACAGGTAAAATAAAATTATTTATAATCTGTTATCTCTTGTAATTCTGATTATCTGTTAGTTTGTCCGTTTCTGATTTCTTTATGATACGTACATGTTTGCTAGTGGTTTTTGTTTGTTTGTCTTATATTTCCTTCAGCCTCTCAAAGAACAAATACACAAATACACATAATCACAATCTTACAAATAATTATGTGAATTCTCTCTCTCTCTCTCTCTCTCTCTCTCTCTCTCTCTCTCTCTCTCTCTCTCTCTCTCTCTCTCTCTCTCTCTCTCTCTCTCTCTGTCTGAGTATATATAAATGCAGAAGTTTTTCCTACTACAGTTACAGCTTATGCTACTACTACTACTACTACTACTACTATTAAAAAATAATAATAATAAACATAATGATGATGATGATGATGATGATAATAGCAGTAGTAGTAATAGTAGTAGTACTAACAGTCATAATCATAAAATTATTAAACATTTATAAATTGTTTTTGTCAGCTTGAAAACTGTCTCACCTTCAAAAAATAGGTTACGTCCGTCACAGCAGCTGTCACATACAGGGTAAAATAATACGTGTTTTATCTCTGTGTATCTCTACTTTCTCTGTACCTGCTTCTAGTACTACTACTACTACTACTACTACTACTTACTACAACAACAACAACTACTACTACTACAACAACAACAACTACTACTACTACTACTTACTACAACAACAACAACTACTACTACTACTACAACAACAACAACAACTACTACTACTACTACTACTACTACTACTACTTACTACTACTACTGCTACTATATTACCAATACTAATAATAACCAAAAATTACTACTACTACTACTAATAATAATAATTACGATGATAATGATGATAATAATAATAATGATGATCATAACGATAATCATAATCATAACAGAAAACAGTAAAAGAAATTAAGATAAATACATTTTATATTATTTTTATCAGCTCGAAAACTTTCTCAACTTCAAAAGCTACGATACACAGGGGAAATCAGTCCAAATACGCAGGGTAAAATAGTAAAATAAATGTTTTATGTCAGTCAGTATATAAATGTCGGTTTCTACTCTCTTTCACGTCTTTTAGTTCCATGTCTGATTATCAGTCAGTATAACCGCACACATTTTTATATTTCTTTTGTCTGTAGACATCTGCTCGAAATGTGTTCTGTTTCCTTTTTCCTTATTTTGATTTTTTCTTAATTTTCGTAAATTTCTTTTAACCTGTCAGAGAGAAAAATACATTTATACACAAAACCCCCATTCAATCATATAAAGCATTCTCACTTACTGATGTCTCTCTCTCCTATATATATATTATACGTATCTCCTATGCACAGACGTATTGTTTTTACTGATATAGCTACTACTACTACTTCTACTACTACTACTACTACTACTTCTACTATTACTACTACTACTACTACCACTAACAATAATAATAAAGATGATGATGATTATAATGATAATAATAATGTCCAACACCATCATGACAGAAAGAATAAAACAAGTTAAGATAAATAAATATTTTAAAATTATTATTGATGTATAAATTATTTTTGTCAGCTTGAAAACTGTCTCACCTTCTTCGAAAGATACATCACACAGGACAAAGAATACCGCTCAGGAAGGGTAAAATAAAAATTTGTATTTATAGTTCAGTATATAAATATATGTTAGTACTTCAATACCTGTCTCTGTGTATTTCTGTTTTGTAATCTACGTTTTCAATCTTTCAAAGTCACAAATACATTCAGACACATTTATAAATATATACACTTATAAAACTCTCTCTCTCTCTCTCTCTCTCTCTCTCTCTCTCTCTCTCTCTCTCTCTCTCTCTCTCTCTCTCTCTCTCTCTCTCTCTCTCTCTCTCTGACAATAAAATAATATTTTAAATTTTATTTTCTCTTCGACAGATCAAGCAGCAATGACTGAATATGAACTTACACACTAGAAACAAGAACGAAAGTAAACAGCATAGAAACAATGGTGTGTGTGTGTGTGTGTGTTTGTGTGTGTCTCTGAGTGTGTATGTATGTATATGTTTGTGTATATACATGTGTGCGCCTGTGTGTATGTTTGATGTGTGACACGTATGTGAATTTCGATACCATAATCATACGAATTCTTTTTTAAATATAAAATACATTAAAAATATTCATGTTTTTTTTTATGAAAGTAGAATAATATATTTGTGCGTATCTGTGGTGTGTATGCCTGTATGTTTGTCTCTATGTGTCTCTGTCTGTGTGTGTGTGTGTGTGTGTGTGTGTGTGTGTGTGTGAGATGTAAAACTGAAACCAATAGGCCGTGCAAAATAATGATGATAGACTGGACAAAATATTATTAGAAACATTCACTGCTAATTACATTGATTATTATTATTATTATTATTATTATTATTATTATTATTATTATTATTATTATTATTATTATTATTATTATTATTATTATTATTATTATTATTATTA
>CM022677.1:26720043-26725043 GCA_012295275.1 Chrysomallon squamiferum
ACACAGTTATATATACATATTTATAGACACACAAACATACACACACACACACACGTGTTTATTTATTTTTTTATTTTTCAGAAAACCTGACATATCTAGTCGCAGCAGTTTTAGCTGTTGTGTTGGCAAAGGCTAATCTTGATCTTTTCTTTGTATAAACAAAGCAAAAAAAAAAAGTAAATGGATTTGAATACGTTTGATATCAATGGACCTGTTATTTATACGAATCAACAAGAAAGTTCTGGCAATTTAACTGTCGCCTTATTTTGTTTTCGGCTTTTGTCTTAATTGATGAAACAACAGATCTCCTGATTTGAGTTTGTGTCCCACGCAGTGCTATCCTCCCAAAACACAGACGTCTCATAACAACGACAGACACGGCTGACCTGCCGTTTACCTTGAATAATACACGTAGTAAATAATAGAACAGTCTGATACAACTAAACACAGAACAAAATTATATAAAATTACATTTATTTATAGATTTTAACATGTCCATTTGACGCAGTTTTATCCTAATTTTAAAAGATGCCCAGCGGTATCTAAGAACTGAACGGGTGTTTTCTGGCGAAACGTTAGCTGTGCCTTCAGTCTCACAAGTCTGTTTTATGCTGTTTATAAAGTCTCTTTCTTCGTGGTATCAAAGTTTATATGTCTAAATTTATATTCCTTTTATCAATTCTGCAAATGTGTATATTTGGATGATGAAAATGTACTGACCGGTTCATTATGGAATGAAAACCCTCCAGATTATTGTTTGTTCTGTGGCCAGTGGTCAGATGATGGTTCCATCTAGAAACTACATAATCATTTAATGTCAGAGCTCGTCTCTCTCTGAACAGTGCACCGCTCAGACTGGGAAATAAGGCAAATTAAGAAGAGTTTCTGGTCTATCTATTTGTGGTCTACCTTTTTGTGACTGAACAAATTCTACCCTTCTAAGATCAAAATTTGAATCTGTTTTAGTAGCTGCATGTGGTTAATGTATACACACTTTTATATTACGTTATATCCGTGATTAGCTGTGGTTTAAATGTGTGATCAATGAAATACAAGTCATTGGTCGTCAAAGACGTAATAATCATTGAGATATAAACAATGTCTGTCTGAAGTGAAACAAATGAGAAAGCCCATGAACTAAACTCAGAACATGGACTTCATAGGAAACAGTATCTTTAAATGTGTTTATTCCGTTTAGCAGATTACATTTAAGTTCCCCTAGCTGGTTGCTTGAGTGGAATTGGTAGACATAAAAACAAGAACAAACGGTACCATTAAAGCAAGCAGGGATGTACAGGATTCATTACATGACCCAGTAAAGACGTGTGTCTATCAAATGTCTGCGTTATGGGATGTCTGTCTTTTGGGAGTCTAAACCAGACCAGAATTAATCAAAACATAAAATTATTTAAATCATTTAAATCTAACGGCCACTATGAACACCCGCTACCAATTGTTTTTCTAACCTGCGAATGTTACGTTAATGATTTTAGAAAACTTTAAAGATATCTTGTTAAATATCTTCAAAGCCTTTTCCTTATTTTTTTCACCTGGTAGTTAATATCGTTCAAATGGTATAAAACAGATTTTTTTTTGGCAATAATAATAATAATAATAATAATAATAATAATAATAATAATAATAATAATAAATCATAATCATAATCATAAACTCGTTAGTATTGCTACTAATATACTTAAACGTTAGTTGTTTAGGTTGACTAATTTATACCTGGATTTATTTTCTTTGTGAATTTCTATGTGTGTCTAACAAAATAAAATAAATCTCCAGTTCAAAACAGCGTCCATCATGTTTTATAGTAAAGTAAATCAATGTTAAAAATATGTGATGACGTCATATGGAAATCAAAAGACCACCTTGTGATGTAATTTTAATTTTAATTTTTCTGTCATAGTTTCTTCAAATATTTCTTTCTTTCTTCTTCTTCTATTTCTTCTTCTTCAACTTCTTCTTCTTCTTCTTCTTCTTCTTCTTCTTCTTCTTCTTCTTCTTCTTCTTTTTGCAGTAGACTAAGAAAGCTTGCGTGAACGAATCAGAAAATAAACAATCAGTGGTAAGATGTCATCCTTTTCAAGCTCGGTACTGTACTGTTAAATACTGATTGAGAAGAAAACAGATTTCGTCAGACATCAACGTTCATACGTACATGTAACGTAGTGTGACGTCATGTTCATGGATGTACGTTAATAACCCCCAAAACACCTCATCAACACCATAATAATAATTATAATCAGCTTTATATATATAAAACTATTGGAATAATGAAAGAGAGTAAGATTCAGATAGAAACTTCAGCCTGTCCGAGATATATATATATATATATATATATATATATATATATATATATATATATATATATATATCTCGGACAGGCTGAAGTTAATCAGTATAATCAGGTGATACACATTTTATCAGAAATATACTTCACCAATTCATACAAATTACCTGAAACGTGCAGAATGGTATTGACAAGGTTGCTATTTGACTGAAAGAGTAATTCTAAACATGTTACTGACAATTCTTTAGATCAGATTAGTCAAGTCTGTCGAGCACAATAAAGTTTTGACAGCCCTGCCAGGACGAAAATGGGATTAGCTGGAAAAGCAATGCTTGATTCAGGCTGCTGTAGGTGTAAATATCTTAGTGAACGGTGTTCTCTCTCGCTAGCAAAATGAATCTAGAGGAGACGCTCAGGCTGTACACGAGTTATGGAGAGAATAAGTGTTTCTTGATACTTAAGGACTAACACATTAAGACTGTTAGCAAGTAGCTGGAAGCCACCCAGACACCCACGAAATCACCGCGTCAGTTTTAGACGGAAAGAAGCCAAACCAGGAACATCCACTGTACTTCGCTACCATCGAGGAGACCTTTGACATCATCAAGCACGCCAGCATTGCTACTGGTCATGGAGGACGATACAAGGAGATCAAGGAAATCATGAAGAAGGATGCTGTTACCTTGTTCAGTCATGTGTCAGAGAAAACGGAAACGGACAACTATCAACGGGACTGTCGTCAAACCAATGTCAAAGAGTGCAAGTTGACCTCATCGACATGCAGTCTGTGTGCCAAGGTCAACACATATGGGTCATGGTGTATCAAGATCATCTTACCAAGTTCTGCATCCTGTGTCCTCTCACTTCTAAGCGTGCTTCAGAAGTAGCTTATCAGTTGCTAGTACAAACAGAGTGACAGCGGGTCCGAATTCACAGCGCAAGTTATCACTGGGTTGAAGCAGATGCGGCCTGACCTCGTCATCGCTCATGGAAAGCCAACACACCTCTAGAGTCAGGATTCAGTGGAATGAGCCAGTTGTGACGTAACAGATATGTTCACTGCATGGATGAGTGGAAAATAAGTGACAATGACACATGGTACTGGACTGCTGGACTCAAGTCAGTGCAGTTTCAAAAGAACTGGAGCCATCACACTGGAATCAGGCATTTCCCTTTGCTGCTGTTTGGTGCTCATGCGAAGATGTGATTGCAAAGATGCAAACTGAAGACAACCTCCTGTCTACAGTATCACACTCAACCCAGGCCGAACAGTCCAACGAGGAGGCAGAACCTGTACAGTCTCACCAAGCTCTGTACGTCAGGAGCAAATTAGGCTGCAGAGGTAGAGAGAATGACAGAGATGCCCAGTTCCAGCAGACAGAGAGAATGGATAAAAGAAGTCGATTTGTATTTTCTACTGTGCAGATCAGAAGCAATATGACAACGTCCATTCCTTCAGTTGAGCGAGAACGTGCAGATCCTAGGAACATCATCGGGAAGCACATATACATTCATACATACAAGCACATATACATTCATACATACAAGCACATATACATTCATACATACATCAGAGTGCAGTGACAAGCAGTTGTACACATTTGCTGTAAAAGGAGGAATGTTGGATGGAAAGTACTCTAACAACCAGCTCCATGCTACGACCTCGTATTTACCTGATGATGTTTGTACAGAAAAGGATATTTCTCTGCGTCAGGTTATGCAGCTGGAGTGAAGATGCGGTGGACACGTTTTCACAAGATGTAACTGTGTAAGAACAGTCAGACAAATCGATGTAAATGCTTCAAAGCCACATTAGTGTGCAGTTCCTGGTGCCATTCCAGCACTTCAGCAAAGATTGCCAGTATATTATTGTTTATAGCATTCTGCACGTTTAATGTAATCTGTATAAATTAGTTAAGTATATTTCAGGTAATATACATAATACTCTGTATTATACAGATTAACTGTAACATACATGTGTGTGTGTGTGTGTGTGTGTGTGTGTGTGTGTGTGTGTGTGTGTGTGTTGCCAGTATTCAAGTGACCTCAACTCAGATAACTAATTTGTCATCTTCCTCAAATGATTATTTCTAGAAATGTAATTTTACAAGGATTCTGTCCCTGTTTTCCACAGACGAATAGTGTCAACAGCGATGATCTTGTGATCTTTAGCTTGACCTGTTAAATCACTTATGAAAACATATTTTCCTAAACAGTATAAAATGACGAAGATGAAAATGGAAATATCAGTGTCATAGTCCCTAAGAAACAAAAATCAGCAAAACTGGATGAGATAAAGTATAAAATTATATTTTCTTCCCCGCCATCCTTTTGGAAGATTGATCCACAATTACTGTTAATTCTGACACACTTCGACAAAAGCATCATTTGTATTACTTACCTGTTGATGTAACAAAAACAGTCAACACAGATTCGTTTAAACAAGTGTATTATTTATTTCAAAAAAATCTATTATATTATAAAACAGGGTCATTTTCCCATAAACGTTCTGTTTTCTTCTTTTTCATTTTTCTTATATATTTTATTATTATTCTTTATTATCATTTTTTTCTTAATGTTATTTATAAGTTCATTTCCTTCTCTGCATTGTACGTATTATTTAACAAAAGAAAAAACATAGTCTCTAATTTTTCAGAACGCAAGGCAAGTATACATTTCTTTCTTTTATGATAATCGTAAT
>CM022677.1:26727543-26730043 GCA_012295275.1 Chrysomallon squamiferum
TGTGTATGTGTGTGTGTGTGTGTTTGTGTGTGTATGTGTGTGTATGTGAGATAAATAAGAAAATAATGTGTGTGAGAGAGTAAATAAGAAAATAAGTAAATAAGAAAGCATAAAACCTGACATTGTTTCTTTACTAACTGCCTTTGCTAGCATAACTAAAAATAAAATACAAAAGAAAAAGAAACATATAGATATGTTATATTATATAGATATACATATACACACACATACATACATACATACATACATACATACATACATACATATATACATACATATACACATACAGTGGTACCTCGAGTTACGGTGCTTCAACTTATGAGTTTTCCGAGTTACGAGCAGTCGACCGGTCATTTTTGCTTTGAGTTGCGAGCCAAAATCCGAGTTACGCGCTAGTTGGCGCAAGGAACAACACAGCTTCCGCTCAGCACCCCGCGTCTCACTCGTTTGCTTGACATGGTTACCTCGCTGTGAAAACATCTCTGTTGTGCTATGCTCGCGGTTTGTGCAGTATTTATCCAAATTTCCATGGATCCTAAGAAACTGCGTGAAAAGGACAATGCTGATAAGAAGTAGCGGATGATGTCCATTGAATTAAAGCATGAAATCATAGAAAAACATGAGCGAGGTGCGTGTAGTCAACGTGGCTAGGAAGTACGAGGGTGCTACTTTTACGATACGTATCATACTGAAGCAGAAGTCGATAAATGGTATAACTCCAGCCAAAGGCTTTAAAATAATTTCTAAGCAGCGGACCTGTGTCCATGAAAAGATCGAGAAACCCTAACCCTGTACAAAACCAGTTTATTTCTTTACATAACTTTTTGTCATTTGTACATACATTTTTCTTATTTAAAGCACGTTACAAAAAATGGGGTGGTTTTTGAGGGGATGGAACGGATTAATGGTATTTCAATTAAATTCATTTGGCAAAATTGATTTGATACACGAGCACATTTGAGTTACGAGCTCGGTCACGGAACAAATTAAACGCGTAAGTCATGGTACCACTGCATATATATATACAGAACATCTATCTATTATATATATATATATATATATATACAGAACATCTATATGTATGTATGTATGTGTGTATGTATGTTTGTCGTTAAACACAAACAAACAATTAAAATAATTAAAATAATTAAGACATATAAACGACTTTTTAAATACCAACGACTTTTAAATAAGCTATCCTATCTTACTTGACAATTTAAACATAAAAACATGCTGTCATATCTGACTTTTTAAACATAAAAAAACATGCTGTCATATCTTACTTGATATTTTAAATATCAAAAAACCGTTGTCGTCTCTTATCCGACTTTTCAAATACCAAAAACACACTGTTCTATCGTTGGACTGGTTTAATACATGAACACGATGTCTTGTCTTACTTAACTTTTATTAAACACGCTGAACTGTTTTTCTTGACTGTTTTAAACACCAAAAACCCGCTGTCCTATCTCACTTTTTAAAATACCAAGAGCACGCTGTCCTACCTTATTTTTAAAATACCAAGAGCACGCTGTCCTACCTTATTTTTAAAATACCAAGAGTACGCTGCCTTGTCTTACTTGACTTTATGAACAAGAAAGAAAAAAAAAGAGCGCTGTCCTGTTATCTCACTTTTTAAAATACCAAACCAACAAAAAAATACGCTGTCCTGTTATACCAACTTGACTTTACCAAAATACCAAGAAAACGCTGTCCTGTCTCACTTTTTAAAATCGACTTTATCAAACCAAGAAAACGCTGTCCTGTTTTTTTTAAAATACTTGACTTTATCAAACCAAGAAAAACGCTGTCCTGTTATACTTGACTTTTTTAAAATACAAAGGCACGCTGTCCTATCAAACCAAGAAAACGCTGTCCTGTTATACTTGACTTTATCAAACCAAGAAAACGCTGTCCTGTTATACTTGACTTTATCAAACCAAGAAAACGCTGTTCTGTTATACTTGACTTTATCAAACCAAGAAAACGCTGTCCTGTTATACTTGACTTTATCAAACCAAGAAAACGCTGTCCTGTTATACTTGACTTAGCAAAGCACAATGAACACGGGGTGTCCTGTCTTACTTTCCTTGTCAAAGAACACGAATACGCTGTCCTATCACATCTTTCTGTTTTACTATCTCTAGACAAATGAAGGGATTTTTACTGTTAGTGATAGTCACGGAATAACCTATGAGCCTGTTATCTCCCCAGTGGAACGATAACAATACGCTGTCCTATCACATCTTTCTGTTTTACTATCTCTAGACAAATGAAGGGATTTTTACTGTTAGTGATAGTCACGGAATAACCTATGAGCCTGTTATCTCCCCAGTGGAACGATAACAATACGCTGGTGGACATCAGTGGAATTTCTTACATTTAAAACAGTAGCGTTAAAAATAATAATAAACGTAGCTGTAAAATTAGTGGTATTATAGTAGTAGTAGCAGCAAGAGTAGCAGAAACAGAAGTGCAGGAGAATAGTGGAGCTGCTGTT
>CM022677.1:26732543-26742543 GCA_012295275.1 Chrysomallon squamiferum
AATATTTACGTGGGCAAGTAACATTAGCCCGGCATTCCTGGTATATGAATAAAAGTGGTTCTCCTTCACAGTATTGTCCGCCATTCGAAGGTCTGGGATTATTGCACATCCTCTTCTTAACAATAGCACGCTGTCCTTGACCACAGGTGGCCAAACAGGTAGTGACTGATGAATCCCATGAACTCCAAGCACCGTCAATTACCTCCCTGACTGCATCTTACAAAGTTAAACAAAAATGCATCACAAGTAGCAGAACTAGAATAGGAGAAATGGGAGAAGCAGAGGAAAAAGTAGAAGAAAACAATAAGAAAAGAAGTAGAAAAAAGTTGAACGACTAGAAAAGCAGGCAGACGAAGTAAAATCAGTAGAACCAAATGTAGAGAAGTAATACTGAGAAGGTGATTAGAACGTAGCATACTAATGGATATTTATTTACCTGGACAAGTAATGCTAGTATCGCATGGTGTGTATGAGAATACAATTCGATCTCCTTTGCAGGATTCTTCGCCAGCTGCCGTGTTGTTGCATATCCTCTGCTTGATGATAGTGCGCTGCCCTTTGCCACAGGTCGCGGAACAGGGAGTCATTTTTGTAACCCATGGACTCCACCCATCTTCAGCAACTTCGGTGGCAGCAGCTTAGAAAATTAAATAAAACTGCATAAGAGGTAGCCGAAGTAGAATAGTAGAAATAACAGAATAAGAAGTAGTAGCAGAAGTATAAACAGTACAGGCAGTAGGAATAAAGAGAAAGTAGAATGAAGAAAAAAACTGAGGTAGAAGAAGTAGCAGCAATAAAATAATAAGTTGAGAAATGAATACACTATACAATGGGATATCTACATTGACACATAACACGAGTTCTGCATGCATTGCATATATAAATAAAACTGGATCTCCTTTACACTGTTTTCCTCTGCCCTCGGCCACAGGTGACAGAACAAGCACTAACTTCTGAAACCCACGAACTCCAACCAGCATCAACTTTACCATTGAAAGTATCTTACAAAGTTAAATAAAACTGCATAAGATGTAGGAAAAAAAGAATGAGTAGAATCAACAAGAAGACGTTGACGCAAAAGAAGAAGCAGGGGCAGTAGAAAATGAAGTAGAGAGGTAGAAGATATTTACCTCCACAGGTAACATTAGGTGTGCATTCCTTGTATATGAAAAAATCTGAATCTCCTCGACAGTATTTTCCACCGTTCGAAGGAAATGGATTATCGCATTTCCTGTTCTTCACGATTTTACGCTGACCTTTACCACAGGTGACAGAACATCTACCAAAACCTAAAACCCATGAACTCCAACCACCATCGACACTGGGAGAATCTTATAAAGTCAAACAAAACTGTATAAGAAGTAGCTGAAGTACAAACTAGAAGTAGAAGTAGCAGAAGAAGGTGAAGTAGAAGCAATAGGAGAAGAAGTAGAATAAATAAAAAGAGGTAGAAGAAGTAAAAGCAGTAGAAAAAGAATTTAGAGAAGAAGAGGTGTTGAAGTAGGTAAAACATAGCATTACGTAATAGTGGATATTTACATGGGCAGGGATCTTTTTTGCATACATCGTACTTGTACACAACCGGACCCCCCCTGCAGTATTTCCCACCACTCGAAGGTGGTGGACTATCGCAGTTCCTCTTTCTGACGACTGTACGCTGTCCTTGACCACACGTAATACTACAGAAAGAAGCTGTTGTAATCCACGTGCTCCAAACACCATCAACTACAGCACTGTCAGCATCTTACAAATTTAGATAAAAATATCAGAAGAAGAAGAAGAATAAATAGAGGTTACAGAAGAAGCAGCAGAAGAAGTACAATAATTAGCAGCCTCAGAAAACGAAACAGTAAAAGAAACAGTAAAAGAAACAGAACTGGCAGAACAAATGGAAGTAAAAAGTAGAAAACGTAAATGAATAAGTAATAGAAGAGGTAGCAAAGGTAGAACTTGAAGACGTAGAATACGCAAAATAAAAAGAAGAATTAGAAAAAGCAGAGGAAATACATGAAGTAGAAATAGAGGAAGTAGAAGCAGTAGACGATGACGTAGAAGAAGCAGAAGAAGAATGCGATTGTGTGATGTTACTTATACAGACAACAGATACTACAATAAACTGTATATATCCTGTTCTTCCTTTTTCAGTTTCGGAATTTCTAATTTTAAATTTAAATGCAGGATGCATTCAAAAAGGGATTATAGAAACATACGTTTAAACATACAAATATAACATATCTTATACAAACCATAAATAATAAGAAATCCTAGAAGAATTAGACAGATATAAAGTATGCCCATCTCTGATCAGTGATTATTCTGAAAAGAATATATCCGTCATAAATGGTTTATTCATAGCAAAAATAAAAATAAGAGTCATTCTGTAAGTAGGAGAATTTGTTAATTTAAATTAACTCCATGCTACAAAATATGTGGAGCCAATATGGAATCAGGGTTCAAAATGTATGTTTTTATTTCTCGATATATTGAACTACCGCCCCACCCCGAAAACACACACCTAAAGTCCACCTAGTTTCTGAAAATGAGGACTATTATAATAACAGTTTTACTTTGAAAAAGACTTGTGATATCTCAATTGTTGGAGTTTCAGAATGCTGAGCATGTTTCGTAGGAGAAAAAAAAAAAAAAAAAAAAAGGTCCATCAACAGGCCGTATAAAAATATTAGTTACAAATTAATTTTTAAACTCTTTTTCGGAAAAACAAAAATCATTCATCATCTAAAACCTGTACTATTATGCATAAAATAACAACAAAAAAAAAAAATAATAAAATAAAATAAAATCATTGGTCCATACTACTAAACATTGTAAAGAGGCCTATTAAACGCTGAATGTAAGTAAGTAAGTAAGTAGATTACTAAATAAATAAAAATAAATAAATAAATAAATAAATAAATAGGTTTTACTTTTTTGCTGTTATAATATCATTAAATTACTTTTTTTTTTTTTTTTTTTTTTCTTTCTTTGTCTTTGGAATACAATTAAATTGTTGTTTAAATTAAAATTCAAACGTTTTGTTAATTATACCTGGATGTTCTACTTTTTTGAACTTCTATGTCCTCCATCTGGAAGCAAACGATAATAACGCCGCATCGTAAATAACATTAATTTTTCTGACGTAAAAAGAAATATTACGTCATATTTATTTTTGGTATTTAGTCTCGTTGGAACCTTGTTCTGAAATACTCCGAATTATCTCTAGTTCTGTTAACAAGATTTAACCTTTCATTTATTATTATTATTATTATTACTACTACTACTACTACTACTACTATTATTTTTTTTTTTTTCGCCAGAGAATCTTATTACGTCATTAATTAACACACACACACACACACACACACACACACACACACACACACACAAACACACACACACACACACACATATATATATATATATATATATATATCAATTTTTCTGTTCCGTTTTCTCCGTCCTTTTTAGTAATAATAATAATAATAATAATAATAATAATAATAATAATAATGAAAAGTTAAATTTTATTAATTAAATTAGAGATAAGTCGGGGTATTTGAGAAGAAGGTTCCAAGATACCAAAAATAATTATGACGTAAAAGAAATATTACGTCAAAAGAATTAATATTAGTCACGATGGGGCGTTATTGTCTTTTGCTTATAGAAGCGGGAAATAGAAGTTTAGAAAGAAAAAACATGCAGGTATAATTAACAGTTCTTCAAAATTTTAATATAAACACATCTTTAATAGCATGGCAAGTAAACAAGTAATTTTATTAAAATAATATTTGATGATATATTAAAATAAAAAAGTTAAATATATTTATATATTTAGTTATTTAGTTAGTTACTTACTTACACTAAGGGTTGTTAATCACAGAATGTTACGGGTCTTCTTCTAATATATAAACATATTTTGTATGTAAGCCTCTAAGTATATAATAATAATAATAATAATAATAATAATAATAATAATAATAATAATAATAATAATAATAATAACAAAAATAATAGTTGTAGTAGTAGTAGTAATAATAATAATAATAATAATAATAAATCCAGGCAGGAGCAATACGTTATCCTGAGAGAATAACGATCAACAAGATGTCTCAGTAATCAGGCTAATTGTTCAGTGATATAGTGCAGCAATACGTTACAGTGTAGGCCGACTGAAACATCCATGTTTCAGATTCAAATACTTATTCGTATTTAAAAAAATGAGGGATTCAAAATCAACTGTTTATGGTTAATATATCCATGTTTTACCGGCCTGATGGTACTGATATGTTCATGTTCTGTTACAAATGATGACTTCTTTTCTGTAGCATGGACATGAACAATGAAATAGATTTAATTATCACTACATAATTCTCTGATTCAGGCCACTGTTTAGTTAGCAATCTGTTTAACATGAATGGTTGCCTTATATTGCAAAATAGATGATCAGCTGAATGATGAGGGCCCATCTTTTCAGCACAAAACCTATGTTTCCACAGTTGCATGCTATTTGATCTGTGATTAACAGTCGAGATTTTCAAATAGACTTTCAATGCTGTTTGCACTAACTGGTTTCTTATTTCCACATTGGTTCCATATATGTTGTAGCGTAGCCTCACTTAAATTTATAAATTAACAACCCCAAGTAACAAAATTACTTTTAGTTTTGTGTTGTCATTTATACAGAATTCATGACTGATACATTCTTTTCAGAACAAGCTCTGATCAGAGATGGGCATACGTTATATCTATTTAATTTTTCTAGGATTTCCTATGATTTGTGGTTTGTACAAGATACGTTATTTACATATTTCCACGTTTCGTTTTACACGCATCGTGCAACTAGATGACTGTTTTTCTAGTTTCATTAAAACAGCTATCGTCTTCAAATTCATTTCAAAATATAAAGAAGTTAAAATATAAAGAAAACGATTATACAGCTGAATCGTTTCTAGTAATACATGTTACCTATTGATATATATATATACACACACACACACATGCATGCGAATACACACCTACATACTGTATTTGTCTTTTTTCTCTGCTTTTCCAACGTCTTTCACTTCTATTAATTGTTCTTTTCCAACGTCTTTCACCTTCTGTTTCTTCTTCTATTTCTACTTCTATTTTCCTTATTCTACGTCTTCTCGTTCTACCTCTATTACCTCCACTTCAGCTACTTCTTCTGCTTCTACTGCTTCTAGCTGTACTTCTGTTTTTATGTCTACCATGTTTTTCCACTGCTGCTGATTGTCTCACGTCTTTTTGTAAGTCTTCTACAGCTTCTGCTACTTCTCCTTCTTTGGCTTATGTCGTGTTTTACTCTTTTTTTTACATCTGTCGTCTTTTATTTCTTCATCTTTTACTTCATCTCCTTCTTTTTATGTCTTTCATAGTCTTTTACTTCATCTTTTCTTTTACTTCATCTCCCTACTTCTTTTATGTCTTTTTTACTTCATCTCCTACTTCTTTTATTTCTTTTCTCTTTTACTCTCTTTACTTCATTTTCATAGTCTTTTACTTCATCTTTTTTTTATGTCTTTCATAGTCTTTTACTTCATCTTCTTTCTTTTATGTCTTTCATAGTCTTTTTACTTCATCTTCATCTTCTTTTTATGTCTTTCATTGTCTTTTACTTCATTTCTACTTTTTTATGTCTTCTAGTCTTTTCTTTCATCTTTTCATGTCTTTCATAGTCTTTTACTTCATCTCCTACTTCTTTTATGTCTTTCATAGTCTTTTACTTCATCTCTTCATAGTCTTTTACTTCATCTCCCATTCTTTTTTATTCTTTCATAGTCTTTTACTTCATCTCCTTTTTTATTTCTTTTCTTTTTACTTCATCTTCCTAGTTCTTTATGTCTTTCATAGTCTTTTACTTCATCTCCTACTTCTTTTATGTCTTTCATAGTCTTTTACTTCATCTCCTACTTCTTTTATGTCTTTCATAGTCTTTTACTTCATCTCCTACTTCTTTTATGTCTTTCATAGTCTTTTACTTCATCTCCTACTTCTTTTATGTCTTTCATAGTCTTTTACATAGTCTTTTTTTACTTCATCTTTTACTTCCTCTCCTTCTTTTATGTCTTTCATCTCCTTTCACTCTTTTATGTAGTCTTTCATTCTTTTACTTCATCTCCTTTATTTCTTCATTTTTTGTCTCTTTCATAGTCTTTTTACTTCATCTCCTACTTCATCTCCTTCACTTCTTTTATTTCTTTCATAGTCTTTTACTTCATCTCCTACTTCTTTTATGTCTTTCATAGTCTTTTACTTCATCTCCTACTTCTTTTATGTCTTTCATAGTCTTTTACTTCATCTCCTACTTCTTTTATGTCTTTCATAGTCTTTTACTTCATCTTTTACTTCCCTTCTTTTTTTATGTCTTTCATAGTCTTTTTTTCATCTCCTACTTCATCTTTCATAGTCTTTTACTTCATCTCCTACTTCTTTTATGTCTTTCATAGTCTTTTACTTCATCTCCTACTTCTTTTATGTCTTTCATAGTCTTTTACTTCATCTCCTACTTCTTTTATGTCTTTCATAGTCTTTTACTTCATCTTACTTCTTTTATGTCTTTCATAGTCTTTTACTTCATCTCCTACTTCTTTTATGTCTTTCATAGTCTTTTACTTCATCTCCTACTTCTTTTATGTCTTTCATAGTCTTTTACTTCATCTCCTACTTCTTTTATGTCTTTCATAGTCTTTTACTTCATCTCCTACTTCTTTTATTTCTTTCATAGTCTTTTACTTCATCTCCTACTTCTTTTATGTCTTTCATAGTCTTTTACTTCATCTTCTACTTCTTCTAATTTCTTTTATTTTTCTTTTTCCTCTTTTCATTTCCTTCATCTTTTACTTCTTCTAATTCTTTTATTTATTTCATTTCCTCCATTTTTTTCAATTTTTTTTACTGCTATGTATTTTACGTCTTCCTCTCTTTATACTTCTATTTTTTTCTGTTTTGTCTATTTCGTCTACTTCTTCTGCTTTTACTTTTTCTTCTTCTACTGTTAGTCCTTGTTCTTCTTCTTTTAATATTATTTAACTTTGTAAGATATTAACAGTCGAGTAGTGGATGGCGACTGGAGTTCATGGGTTATACTCATCTCTACGTGTTCTACCACCTGCGGCAAAGGACAGCAAGCTGTTATTAGGAAGAGGACGTGCGATAGTCCAAAACCTTCGACAGGTGGAAAACCCTGTGCCGGAGATCCAGTTATCATCATGTACGAGGCATGCAAAAATAATTTTATCTGTCCACGTAAATATCCTTTATTATTTTATGTTCTAACTGCTTCTACTCTTCTTCTTTTCTGTTTGTTTTCCCTACTGCTTCTACATCCACTGCTCCAACATCTTTTTGTGTTTCTTCTACTACGTCTGCATCTGTTTCTATTCATTCCTCGTTTTTTTTTTTTCTACTGATTCTCCTATTGCTTATTCTTCCATTATTCTGCTACTACTTCTTCTACCACTGTTCATTCTGTTTCTACTGCTCTGCTTCTGCTACTTTCCATGCAGTTTTATTTAACTTTGTAAGGTAGCACCATTGAGGCAGTCGACGGTGCTTGGAGTTCCTGGGTTGAATCATCCAGTGCGTGCTCTGTCACCTGTGGCCAAGGACAGACTTCTTCCGTTAGAAGTAGGAGGTGCAATAATCCAAAACCTTCGAATGGCGGAAAATACTGTGACGGAGATGCAATTTTTTTCATATACAAGGCATGCAATACTCATGTTATGTGTCCACGTAAATATTCTTTATTATGTTCTACCTCTACCTATCACACTTCTCTACTCCTTTTTTTTCCCCTACTGTTTCTACTTGTTCTAACTCTTTGTCTGTTTATTCTGTATTTTCTTTATTCTTTTCTTCTACTTCTGTGAAGGAGAATGCAATTTGATTCACATACGGGGCATGTGATGTTAATGTTACACGTATATAATCATTATCATGTTACGATATCATGTAACGTGGATTGTAATCTTATCCGTAAAGCATCGAAATCGGAAATCTTTTCCGAACAATATAACCAGTGATATCTCGTAGCTTTCCGTTTGTTGTGCACAAAACTAATACAAATAGTATGTAAACAGCCGTGTAAACTATCTGTAAACTATTTGTATACGAGATATAAAAGAAATCTATATCTAGACATCGATTCTATTCTGTTGCTATCTCCTTATGTTCTAAACTCCGAAACACTTGTAAGTTCATGTATTTCGGATAAAATAGTCTCAGCCTGTACTTTATAATATTATTAGATTAAGTTATTAAATTATTATTATTATTATTATTATTTAAAATAATTACATACGCCTTTTTAAGACTGATATCACAATTCAATAGTCACTTTTTATATTTATATCCCATAGCACATATACAGTTCATATACTGTCAGAGGTAAATTTAATAATAATAATAATAGTAATAATAATAATAATAACAATAACAATAATTGTGCACGATGTTGTTCTTATTAGTTGTTTTCAACTAAAAGACTTGTTTATTTATTTATTTATTTATTTACTTATTTTATTTTATTTTAAATTTTATGCATTGAAAAAAAAAAAAAAAAAAAAAAAAAAAAATGGTGGCTGGGGGACGTGGATTTCAAAGACAGTTCCGTGTTCAGTGACGTGTGGCGAGGGGAGGTACAAAATCTACAACGTCAGATTCTGCGACAGACCGGAACCTTCGGCAGACGGAGAACCGTGTGAAGGGGAATTTTCGAAAACCATTTTTAAGATATGTTATGCTAAAGTCGCATGTGTAGGTGAATATCTTTATTAAGCAAAATATTCTTCTTCTTCTTCTTCTTCTTCTTATTACTATTGTTGTTGTTGTTGTTGTTGCGTGAGTGTATGAGTGCAAGTGTCAGAGAGAGAGAGAGAGAGAGAGAGAGAGAGAGAGAGAGAGAGAGAGAGAGAGAGAGAGAGAGAGAGAGAGAGAGAGAGAGAGAGAGAGAGAGAGAGAGAGAGAGAGAGAGAGAGAGATTTCCTACATAATAAATTTGTATTTTCTTTGACAGGGAAAAGACAAAAAGGAAGATGTCCTATTTCTGGCCCATGTAACGGTAAGAAATCTTACACCAAGTAATTATATTTCTATTTTATGAATTGAGATACTTTAAAAAAAAATTATTTTTTCTATGAAATACGAGAGAGAGAGAGAGAGAGAGAGAGAGAGAGAGAGAGAGAGAGAGAGAGAGAGAGAGAGAGAGAGAGAGAGAGAGAGAGAGAGAGAGAGCTGTAAAGCTATTAAAGAGAAAGAGAAAACTCAGAAATAAAAAGAGAAAGATTAATAGGCAGAGATGCAGATAGATAGATAATTAGATAGATATTTAGTTAGATTAAAGATAGACATATGGACAGAATAGTTGAAGTAAAGAGAAGAAAGACAAATCGAAACAGAGAAAGAGAAAGACATATAGGTAGAGACAGATAAATAGGCGGAAGTGTGTGTGTGTGTAGTTGTGTATATATGTACACACATACAGACACATACATACACATATCTATATTTATATAAACACAGATGGATATATATATATATATCCATATCTATATATACCTATATTATCTATATTTCTATGTATATACATAACTATATTTATGCATCTCTATCCATCTGTCTGTGTATCTATCTATCTATCTATCCATCCATCTATCTATCTATCTATCTATCTATCTATGTATCTATCCATCCATCTATCTATCTATCTATCTATCTATCTATCTATCTATCTATCTATCTATCTATCTATCTATCTATCTATAAGCACGGACATGTGTGTATGCCTTTATACCTAATTCATTTACTTTGAGAACTGTTGTAGTTAACGGCCAGTGGACACTCTGGACAGAACATTTCAGAGACATTTGTAAAGAATCGTGTACTCGAAATGTGTCGTATGTCAGAACCTGTACAAAGCCAGCACCAGCAGGCAAAGGCCGCAACTGTGTTGGTTATTTTCACAAACGAGTCGTGGTCCCCTGCA
>CM022677.1:26747543-26795043 GCA_012295275.1 Chrysomallon squamiferum
ACGTTTTCTGGAAAATTTTCTTCTTATTATTATTTCTTAATCACATTAATGATGCATGAATAGCTACGTAAGAAGAAAATGTTTTATTATTATACTTTTAATAACAAACTTTGTGGCAGGTGAGTATGGAGATCTAATAAAAACAAATATAAACGTACACCTTATAGCTCTGACGTCACATTACGTATAAACGTTGACGTTTGACGAAATCTGTTTTCATCTGAATCAGTAGACTATATGTAACAGATTATATGTATAGTACAGCAACAACCACGAAAGTAGTGCGTTATCGACTTTTATTTTCTAATTACTTCTACTACAAAAAAAAAAAAAAAAAAAAAGAAGATGAAAAAGAAAAAGAAAAAAGAAAAAAGAAGCATGAAAAGAAATCGTTTTATACTGGGAATTTGATACATTTGATCAGAAATCTTACACTAAATATATTTATGACGCAACAAATATGGAAAAAAAAAAACTCATTACGTCACAGGGAGTTCTCTTGATTTCGATATGGCGTTATCACCATATTTTAACATTGCTTTGCTTCATTATAAAACACTGAAGAAAAATACTTTGATTCGGAGATATATTTTATTTGTTTAGACCATAAACACAGAAGTCTACAAAGAAAATAAATTCAGGTATAAATTACTGTTTCTTTTTCATAGTAACATTAGAATTTAATGTAACCACTTAAAGTTTAAGTATGTTATTTTTGTATTAACAACAAGGATGACTAATTAATTTATTAATTTTATGAAAACAGTTCATGAAAATCTTTTAACTAATGAAGATATTTTAACAGTTAACAAATATATTGCCTTTCAATGTTGTCAAATTATCCATAGGGACTTGGCCGAAAATAATTATTTTTTTAAGTTTTCTAAAAATGTCAGTCTTGAGTAGGTATGCCATAATGCTGCCCGGACGTCAATTTCGTTTAAAAATGTTTTGTGCTTTGACACGTGTCAGAATTCCCTCGCGTGTCACTGCTGACACGCGTGTCAAACCTCTGCCACCACTGGTATAAAGTGACACTTTCGTGACATAATTTGCACTTTCATTAACGCTGTTTTATTGTCATCTGAATAAAATTAACAAGATTAAAAACTATTCGGAAAAGAGGTGTTTCAAAAATCAGTGTTCTGTTCACGAATGTTCTTTGTTTTCTTCTTCTTTTTTTTGAAATCTTGATAATATTTTATTTAAGGTACTTTTCTTGATGGATGTAAAATGTATACTACTACTAAAAACCGAGAATTGAGGACAAAAAAAAAAATGATACTTTCCGCCATTACGGCCTAGACGTGTTCTACAGTCTGGGTGTTCGTTTTCCAATTTTCCACAATAAAACCATTTAAATCACTTAATGATAACATCAAAATCTATTGAACTGTTTTCTAACTTCTGGAAATATTGTTTTCATTTTCAGAAAGTTATGATTATTTGATTTGCCATACTTGCAGAAAATGTGCCCATTTTCACTATACATTTCACAAAAATGCCTAATTTTTAGAAATCAATTAAAAAAAAAAAATTGTAACTTTTACAATAATTAACCAGTCATAAACATCTTGGTACCATTTTAAAGGTCTTCCACCTATCAGCATTTTCGAGTGATATAAAACCAGAATTACTTCAGATTTTTTTGACATACGGAATAAAATCCTAAAAAAAAATATTTGAAGAGTTACCAGTATAAATACGCAGGATAAATTCAGTAAGTGTTATCTTTATAAAAACCTTAAGAAAGGTAGACGTTATGAAATAATACATTGTTTTTCTCCTGTCTCAGCTGATAGATGATTATTCTTGAGAAAGACTTGTCGTTCTTGAATAAATAACTTTTTTTATTTTATTATATATATATATATGTTATTCTGCTTTAAAACATATAGTAAATTAGTCTAATCTATTTAGGTTGGACATTTCTGAAATAATAATAATAAAAAAATAAAAAGAAGAAAAATGAAGAAGAAAAAGTAGAGAGCGCCTCTAGTGGCCGTTAGAATTGCTAATTTAAATAATGTTATTTTTTCTTTGATTTGGTTCATACACAGACACAACATACACTCACTCTCTCTCTCTCTCCCCCTCCCTCTCTCTCTCTCTCTCTCTCTCTCTCTCTCTCTCTCTCTCTCTCTCTCTCTCTCTCTCTCTCTCTCTCTCTCTCTCTCTGATTTTCATTTTCTCATTTTCTCACTACAAATTATAGTAAGTTACTTATATTTATTACAACAGCATTCTTGAAGCTAAAACCAAAACATCGCTACAACAGCAGCAACAAAACGACGACGTCGACAAAAAATGAATAATAGTAATAATAATAATAATAGTAATAATAGTAATAATAATAATAATAATAATAGAATTTTCTTTTCAGAACGTTCACTGTTACAGAAATGGACATACTAAATATATACCAAATTTTTCTAGGATTTCCTATAATTAATGGTATGTGAAAAACATTTCATCTATATATTAATTTCTCGTTATAAAATAAATATTTTGTTATTATAACCTTAAAAACCATTTTGACATCATTATTATTATTATTGTCATCATAACCATCATCACCATCATCATCATTATTACCAATATTATTATAATTATTATTAATATTACTATTATTATTATTATTATTATTATTATTATTATTATTATTATTATTATTATTATTATTATTATTATTATTATTATTATTAGCCGAAATTAATTATGGATGTGAACATTCGGGAGTATAGTGTTGTACGGACACGTTCCATGAATATAAACAGATATGTAGGGAGGACTAGATAGTTTGTGAATCAGTTTTATTGCTCCAGGTGCATAAATCTATTTAGAACTACGTCAGTCATTCTATTTTATATTGCGGACGAATATTTTCTTTATGTTGTTCTGTTGTTGTTCTTTCACGTTTGTGTGTTTGAGTATATGAGAGAGAGAGAGAGAGAGAGAGAGAGAGAGAGAGAGAGAGAGAGAGAGAGAGAGAGAGAGAGAGAGAGAGAGAGAGAGAGAGAGAGAGAGAGAGAGAGAGAGAGAGACGCTATTTTAGATAGTAGAAATACTTATTTTGTCATGTATGTTTTCACTCACAGGGCAAAAATTTGGTAAAGGTAAGTTATAATTGCATACAACTCTTCGTATGATTTTATTTATTAATGAAATCCTGTTAAGCTTACTATTTTCTTATGAGAGAGGTTAACAGTATGTACAAGCACAGCATAAATACACATTGTATACACATTGTATACACATACAATACACACGTACATAGAGACAATATATATATATAGAGAGAGAGAGAGAGAAGAGAGAGAGAGAGAGAGAGAGAGAGAGAGAGAGAGAGAGAGAGAGAGAGAGAGAGAGAGAGAGAGAGAGAGAGAGAGAGAGAGAGAGAGAGAGAGAGAGAGATAATCAGTGTATCATGAGGGATGGTATGTATATTCGGAGGCTGTGTTATTGTTTTGTTTTGTAGTGGATGGGGGTTGGAGTAGCTGGAATTCAGGCTCCAGTGAGGAATGTAGTGAAACGTGTGGTGAGGGAATCAGACTGGTAGTTTACAAACGACAGTGTAATAATCCTGTACCTGTGAATGGAGGCAAAAACTGCAATGGTCCGAGGCTTAAAATTAAAAAGATCAAATGTGTGGTACAGGACGTTTGTGCTGGTAACGTATTACTACATTATTTAATAAATAAAGTAAATAAATGCGTAGAGAGAGAGAGAGAGAGAGAGAGAGAGAGAGAGAGAGAGAGAGAGAGAGAGAGAGAGAGAGAGAGAGAGAGAGAGAGAGAGAGAGAGAGAGAGAGAGAGAGAGAGAGAGAGAGAGAGAGAGAGGTCTGCATCACACGACAGTCCTGATTCTTCTAACCTGATCTGCGGAGAGCGTGTGTGTGTGTGTGTGTGTGTGTGTGTGTGTATGTGTATGTGTGTGTTTGTGTGTGTATGTGTGTGTGCATGTGTCTGTGTGCGTGTATGTGTGTAATGTCATTCAGTGTAATATTATGCTGGTTTATTTAATGGTTTGTATATTCGGAGGCTGTGTTATTGTTTTGTTGTGTAGTGGATGGGGGTTGGAGTAGCTGGAAAGCAGGCTACAGTGAGGAATGTAGTAAAACGTGCGGCTTGGGAAAAAGACTGGTAGTTTACACACGATACTGTAATAATCCTGTACCTGTGAATGGAGGCAAAAACTGCACTGGTCGTAACATTAGGATGACAAGTATCAAATGTATGGCAAAGGTCGTTTGTACTGGTAATTTATTACTAAATTATTTAATAAATAAGGTAAATAAATACGTAAAATAAATATATAAAGAATTAAGTACGAATGAGTGAGAAAAGTATTCGACTGGTGAGTGCAAATGTGAATTCAGTTGTTTCTTTCATTAAGTCTCTCTCTCTCTGTCTCTCTCTCTGTCTCTCTCTCTCTCTCTCTCTCTCTCTCTCTCTCTCTCTCTCTCTCTCTCTCTCTCTCTCTCTCTCTCTCATCTGTGTGTGTGTGTGTTTAGTTTGTTCACCAGTTCTAACTATTACATGACCTTAAAATGGAAATATTTTAGTAAATGGACAGTGGGGACCATGGGAAGTGAAACGTCTTGGTTTTTGTCAAGAATCCTGTATTCGAAACGTGACGTACACAAGAAGCTGTACCAGCCCACCACCGTCAGGGAAAGGGCTCGACTGCGTAGGCAGCAACGGTAGCCGAGTAACAGAAAAGTGTACTGTAGAGAGATGTGGTAAACATTGCTTTTACTGTTATTACTAGTTCTACAATATCAACGATTAAAAACAGCAGCTACTATTACTACTATTACCACTACAGTTCTAAAACAGCAGCTACTATTACTACTATTACCACTACAGTTCTAAAACAGCAGCTGCTATTACTATTATTACCACTACAGTTCTAAAACAGCAGCTGCTATTACTATTATTACCACCACAGTTCTAAAACAGCAGCTGCTATTACTATTATTACCACCACAGTTCTAAAACAGCAGCTGCTATTGCTACTATTACCACTACCAGCACCGTTCCTGAATTTCCTCTACTACTACTCTTACTACTGTTAGAACTACTAAAGATTGCTTCTTTTACTGTCACTAGTACTACAGCACAACAATAAAAAGTGCATTTGCTATGACTACTACCACTGATACTATTACTATTTCTGGTTCTGCTGCTACTGCTAGTTCTAGTTGTTCCACGTCTATAACTTCTAGTTCTTCTTCTGTTACTAATATTACTACTGGCAGAACAACACAGCTACACCCACTGTTGCTACAGCTATTACTAGTACTATTATTTTTACTAGTACACAAGTAGAGAGGAAGTTGGACGGTAACGAGATTTCATACATAAACAAGAGTATGAAAAAAAAAAAAAAAAGGAAAAAAATAAAAGAAAATAAACGAAGAGAAAAGAAAAGAAAAGAAGAAACGAATAGGACAAAACGCGCTGTTTTCGACACCGCACACAAGGAGAAGAAATCCACCAGAAGCCAAAAGCTTTTGACATGTTCACACTGTCGCTTTTCTCAGATAGCTGGACCAGATGCGAAACGATAAATACACGCCAACATGTACGTCATTCAATGACGACCGAAGTTAAAAGAGATGGTGCTTGTTTTGGGCTGTGTGAACGTGAATATCTGTTACAAGAGAATTGACAAATGAGTCGATCTAAAGAAACGTAGAGTTAGACAGTCTTTACTCCTAACTGACTTTGTTGACATAAAAATAGTTATTTTATATGTACAGTAATTGTTACTGATAACCTTATTATTGTTAGAACATCTGTCTATCTGCTATGTTACCTGAATGCATCTATCTGCTATATCTTACTGCCGCTTATTATTATTGTTAATAATAACTTATTGTCCGTTTCCGTAATAATTAGTTAATATTTGAACATTTCAAAGGGAAGAAGGGAAACAGTTTATATTTGTGTCAAAATAACACGGATCATGATTTTGGTGAACATATCTAATGGTATACTTCATTACTGTTATTACATTATGGAAATCACTTGATGTAGTATTCACACTAGTCGTTTAATTTTCTTTCCTAAGTAATAGAAAATGTTGGTACAACTCACCACTCAGCATGCTTTAAGTTTTTTTTCTTCTGATTTTTCGTATTATGGTATAATCACTGTCTGAACAATTTAAAGTTGTCGTATTCGCATATGCATAGACAATTGTCTTCGAGAGTTGTATGTATGCATTGTACCCACAAAGCTACCAGTCTGGAGTTCGTTGATTTCAAACATGATTTATAACTAAAAATCCGTATCTGGGATTTTGTAAGTAAATTCCACCTGTGTAACAAACTACAGTTAATTTCCATTTTTAGTTTTTCAAAAACCTTTGATTTCAAGGTTGTTGTTTAAAATGCAGATAGATATAAACATTCGTTAGTCTTATTAACATATATATCTATATCTACCTATCTCTCTATCTATCTATCTATATATATATTATTTCTTGCAGACCGATATAAACATTCGTTAGTCTGATTAATCTCTCTCTCTCTCTCTCTCTCTCTCTCTCTCTCTCTCTCTCTCTCTCTCTCTCTCTCTCTCTCTCTCTCTCTCTCTCTCTCTCTCTCTCTCTCTCTCTATATATATATATATATATATATAGATAATACTACTGGCATATATATATATATATATATATTATTTCTTTTTTTTTTGTAGCAATGACTGACGATTATTTTGAAAAAACTAATGCAGGTCTTCCAATTTGTTTTTTACGTTTGCATATATAAACAATACACTCAGAGACAGACAGACAGACAGACACACAACACAACACACATCTGTCTGGTCAAGCGATAATGTATATAAATAAATAAATAAGTTCTTAATTTTTATGAAAAAAAAAGAAAAAAAAAGAAGAAACAAATGAACAAACTTATTGTAATTTTTATATAAAATAATGCAGGTACTCTAACTTTTCTTGTTTTCTTCTTCTTCGTCTTTCTTTCTTTCTTTCTTTTTTTTCAGTTGTCCTTTCTTTCTGGTTTTGTTTGTTTTAATATTTTATTATTATTTTTCAGAGGGTCTGACGTATGAGATTGTAGTTACAGTGGCGGTGCTGTGGGATATAACGGTCATACTTTGTTTTGTGACCTTCATGATAGTCAAGTAAGTAGTCACAATATGTGTCTGTCTGTGTGTGTGTGTGTGTGTGTATTTTGAATACATGCATTTTTTGCGTTTTGTCATGTATATTTGTGTGTTTATGTGTATGTGTGCTCGCAAGACTTTGTTTGTGTGTATGTGTATGTTTTGTATCTGTGTTTGTGTGTGTGTGTATGTCTGTGTGTGTGTGTGTGCGTATAGGTATGTGTATGTTTTGCGTGTGTGTGTTGGTGTACGTTATGTATATGCATATCCTAATCGTCTAAGGGTTTATGCCTCCGATAGACCAATACAGAGACACCAACTTTACATACTTTATTGTTGTAATAAAGAAACATGTGAGATCAAACTTTCAGGATCTAAGGGCTTCGGTATGATTCCCAACGATAAAAGATCCGATTACTTAGTGCAAGAAATTTAATACAGACTCTGTAGATGTCAAAAACCCACGTAAGACCTGTATATACTTTTTTCACATATTTCTGTTTAGTTATTCAGCGACATTGATTTCTTCCAGGCCATAATCCACCAGAACATATGAAAAACAAAAAAAAAATAATAATAATAATAATAATAATAATAATAATAATAATAATAATAATAATAATAATAATAATAATAATAATAATAATAATGTGTGTATGTATATTAAAGCAAATTAAAGAAAAATAAATAAAATGTGTTAATTCTGAGATATGGATTATGCATATATTGTATGTACGTGTGTGTGTGTGTGTATGTCTGTGTGTTTGTGTGTGTGTGTGTGTGTGTGTGTGTGTGTGTCGTGTGTATGTGGACGTATTTCTGTTTATATGTTAATATTTAATCATTTCTTTTACGTTTCAAAGCCGCCAAAAAGAATTATCTCCAGGTGACACAACCAGTGAAAGGTAAGTAAATGTACAGTCGTTCCTCTAATGTACGCGTCTGTCTGACTGTCTGTCCGTCTGTCTATCCGAATATCTGTCTGATGGTACCTGTCTATCTGACTATCTGTCTGATGGTACCTGTCTATCTGTCTTTCTATCTGATTGTACATGTCTATCTGAATATCTGTCTGATGGTACCTGTGTATCTGACTTTCTGTCTGATTGTACCTGTCTATCTGACTATCTGTCTGATGGTACCTGTCTATCTGACTATCTGTCTGATTGTACCTGTCTATCTGTCTTTCTATCTGATTGTACCTGTCTATCTGACTATCTGTCTGACTGTCTGTCCGTCTGTCTATCTGAATATCTGTCTCATGGTACCTGTCTATCTGACTATCTGTCTGATGGTACCTGCCTAAGTGACTATCTGTCTGATGGTACCTGTCTATCTGTCTTTCTATCTGATTGTACCTGTCTATCTGAATATCTGTCTGATTGTACTTGTCTATCTGAATATCTGTCTGATTTTATATGTCTATCTGACTATCTGTCTGATTGTACCTCTCTATCTATCTGTCTGATGGTACCTGTCTATCTGTCTATCTGTCTGATTGTACCTGTCTATCTGTCTTTCTATCTGATTGTACATGTCTGTCTGACTATCTGTCTGATTGTACCTGTCTATCTGACTGTCTGTCTGATTGTACATGTCTATCTGACTATCTGTCTGATTGTACCTCTCTATCTATCTATCTATCTGATTGTACCTGTCTATCTGAGTATCTGTCTGCTTATACCTGTCTATCTGTCTTTCTATCTGATTGTACATGTCTGTCTGACTATCTGTCTGATTGTACCTCTCTATCTATCTATCTATCTGATTGTACATGTCTATCTGACTGTCTGTCTGATGGTACCTGTCTTTATGACTGTCTGATTGTACATGTCCATCTGACTATCTGTCTGATTGTACCTCTCTATCTATCTATCTATCTGATTGTACATGTCTATCTGACTGTCTGTCTGATGGTACCTGTCTTTATGACTGTCTGATTGTACATGTCCATCTGACTATCTGTCTGATTGTACCTGTCTATCTATCTGTCTGATTGTACCTCTCTATCTGACTGGTTTCCATCTAATGTATCTCTATAATCTGTCTATATGCCTGTCTGCCTGTCCGTCTAATGCATCATTTATGTGTCTGTCCTTCTGTCTATTATGCTGTTAATCTACCTGTCTGTCTGTCTGTTTCCTATGTTCTATGTCTTCATCCAGTGTATCTCTCTCTCTCTCTCTCTCTCTCTCTCTCTCTCTCTCTCTCTCTCTCTCTCTCTCTCTCTCTCTCTCTCTCTCTCTCTCTCTATATATATATATATATATATATATGTGTATATTATCTGTTATACGACAGGCGCAGGCGCAGAACTGAAAGTACCAGTCACGCTGATCTTTACAAAAACGATAAACTAGTGAGAATCATCAAACGTGATGACCATGCGTAAGCACGTATTTTTAATCTCTCTCTCTCTCTCTCTCTCTCTCTCTCTCTCTCTCTCTCTCTCTCTCTCTCTCTCTCTCTCTCTCTCTCTCTCTCTCTCTCTCTCTCTCTCTCTCTCTCTCTCTCTCTCTCTCTCTCTCTCTCTAACGCTCTCTCTCTCTCTCTCTCTCTCTCTCTCTCTCTCTCTCTCTCTCTCTCTCTCTCTCTCTCTCTCTCTCTCTCTCTCTCTCTCTCTCTCTCTGTCTCTCTCTCTATCTCTCTCCAACTTCGAAGATCCTATCTTCCAATTACTATTTAATAACTTGAAAGTTTACTATTAATATAAAAAAATAGTAATAACAATAACAATAACAGTAATAATAATAATAATAATAATAATAATAATAATAATAATAATAATAATAATAATAATAATAATAATAATAATAATAATAATAATAAAACAAAAAACTGAGGAATATAATTTTACCACATTAAATTAATTTAGAGCTAACAAAGGTTATTCATAGAAATAAATAATTTTATATTAATTATACTATTAACAGCTTTTTACCTGCACGTATATACTTATGAAGGCAGTTACCTTTTCTTCAGTATAGTATATAAGTAAGGACAGGCAGAACAGGTTATTTATTTTAATATGCGTTTTAAAACGACCTTTTATTTCTGTCCGACAGATCGGGAAGTAACATTTCACTGAAATCAAAAAAACAGAAACCAGAAGACAAACAAAAGCTAATTTCACAACAAAAGTAGGTATATATTTATGTATATGTGTCTATACATGCATATACATATATATAGTCATCTATGTGTCTATCTATCTACCTACCTACCTACCTATCTATCTATCTATCTATCTATCTATCTATCTATCTATCTATCTATCTATCTATCTATCTATCTATATATCTATCTATCCATCCATCCATCTATCTATCCATCCATCCATATATCTATCTATCTATCTGTCTATCTATAGATAGATAGTTCAACTATAGAGAATAAATAAAAATGGGCGTTTTATTCACCGCACCCTGTGTGTATACTTATGTATTTGCTTGTATGTATACTTATGTATATGTATGAACATAAATTATGCATACATACATTACATATTAGTATGTCGTATATATATATATATATATATATATATATAATATATAAATGAAAATAAAATAATACAGATGAGTTTTCTTTTCCTTCGACAGACCAGGAAACAAAAAACCTTTAAAATGGAAAAAACAGACAGGAGAAGACAAGCAAAAAATAAATTCAAAGTATGCTCACACATCAGTCATCTTCATTTTTTGCTGTCTTTTTCTGTATCTGTTGGTATTTTACTTACGAATACATATACAGAGACAAATAAACATAGATACATGATGCATGCATGCATACATATACATATAGATAGGTATATATAGATAGATAGTTATATATATATAGGTAGATAGATAGATAGGTAGATATATATAGATAGATAGATGGATAGATAGATAGTTCAACTATATGTATACTTATGTATATGCATGTACATAAATTATGCATACATACATTACATATTAGTATGTCGTACATATATATATATAAATGAAAATAAAATGATACAGATGAGTTTTCTTTTCCTTCGACAGACCAGGAATCAAAAAGCCTTTAAAATGGAAAAAACAGATAAAAGAAGACAAGCAAAAAATAAATTCAAAGTATGCTCACACATCAGTCATCTTCATTTTCGCTGTCTTTCTCTGTATCTGTTGGTATTTTACTTATACATACATACACACAGACAACCAGACAGACAGATAGACAGATAGACAGACATATATATGCACATTTGAATCTCTCTCTTTCTATCATTCATTTTAACACAGTCTCTCTCTCTCTCTCTCTCTCTCTCTCTCTCTCTCTCTCTCTCTCTCTCTCTCTCTCTCTCTCTCTCTCTCTCTCTCTATATATATATATATATATATATGTCCATTTCTGTTTTTGAGTCATTCCATATGAAAGTAAAATGTATAACCTTAATATATTCGATGGCGTAACTGTGCCGTAATTTTGGAGTTATGGGCCTTCGAATTTTTGCTTATTGCCAATAAATGGGCGTGACTGCCAGTTCTTACACTGATATTTTGGTAGTAGTAAACTACACTTAAGTGGAGAAAGGTGACCGTGAAATGCCTATTTTAAGACATTAATGTTCACAGATGCAGTAAGCTGCAGTAGGCTGTTCGTGACTTTAGTACGTTGGGGTAAAATGGGAAAATTCAATGATTCGCAGCCTCAAAACCACGCCTCTAACAACGAATTTCCGAAAAAAAAAAAAAAATCGAAAATGATAAGGTTAAATCCATTGTGTGATTTGACGCGGAAAGATCCTTGTGTAAAATTGTACGCATAAACACACACACAAACACACACACACACAAACGCACGCACGCACACGAACAAACACACACACACATGTATATATACATATATATATATATATATATTGTTTTAAATGACACAAAAGACGTTTTCGTTTCCTTCGATAGACTAGGAACCAAAAAGTCAATAAAATGGAAAAAACAGATAAGTGTATATATTTATCAGTGCAGCTTTCTCATATTCAGTTTTTCCATTTAAAGTATCTGAGAGAGAGAGAGAGAGAGAGAGAGAGAGAGAGAGAGAGAGAGAGAGAGAGAGAGAGAGAGAGAGAGAGAGAGAGAGAGTTTGGTATAATTTAGTTTCTAGTGACGCTAAAGAAAGCTAACAGGTAACATCATAACTGAATGTATTTTAATAACATTTACTGATATAGTTGGTGTTATTTACATCTCAGTAGTATGCTTTAAAATATTGATATCGTAGTAACGACGTTTGCGTGTGTGTTCGTTTATTTAGTTATTTTCTGTCCGATTATTTATAAAACAGAATCCAGAAGACAAAGAAAAGACAATTTCGCGACAAATGTATGTTCATATATTTATAAAACATGTGCCAGAAATCACCTAGGTATGTAAAAATAAAGTGTCATCTTCATTTTCAAAAACGTGTAGTCTCATTTTCTGAGACTGCACTCTTCAGATGGGATGCCAGTCACGTTGATGAATAATCCTAAGATTCTGTGCTCCCCAGATCTTACAAATGTGATTATTCATAGAATGTGATGTAGTTTTCTAGACTGGAGTATGGGCAGTGGCAGTGATCTGTGAGACTAAGTAAGGCATCGTAATTAAATTCACGAGTTATTTCTTTGTCTACTGGAGAAGTTTTCCGGTTAATTTCGAAATGTTCATCAGAAAAACAGAAGAAAAAAAAAATGATAATAAATAAATAAATAAAATAAATAATTAACTAAATATAATAGTTGCTTTTGTCGTTGCTATTATTATTATTATTGTTATTATTGTTGTTGTTGTTGTTGTTGTTGTTGTTATTATTATTATTATTATTTACAGAAAAAAATGGACCAAAACTAAAGAAGGTCAAAATGAAATGACGGGTATTGACAATCCTGCGTTTGAGTCAGACGAAATAAATTTCATTTCCACAGAAGTAATACATACACATAATTGACACCATAAATAATCATAATGAAAAAGATGTGTTCAAATTATTATCATCAAGATCACGATCATGATCATTATCGTCATCATCATCATCATTATCATCATGCTGAGTGTTCGACTAAGAGGAGCATCCGTCGACGCAAATTTTGGCAAAATAGTGAAGAGAGTTTTTGGAAAAGCAAGAAGAAAAAATGTGCTTGTTTAGTGATTTGTTTTTTTGATGAAAATACTCTCTGTTACAAGCTGGTACTCGTCGTTCGGACAAAGCAGTTCCTCTGAAAGCAAAGACACCTCCCACGTGCCGATGGTGATTAATGTTGCTATTGGTTGTTTTGTTGTTGTTTATTGTCGTTGTATCAGTTTGGCACCATTGGCACACCTCATACGTGGGAAGGGTATTTGATCCAGTTTGTCTTTACGGAGATGCGATCTAAGGTACGATGAATAGACGGATGGAAGGCCACGTCAAGTAATGACACCGTTACCTTACAACACCATGTCAACGTTTTAGAGTACTGAAACAGTGATGTATAGAGAGATTCACATAATGTGACCTGCTAACCTGCAGAGTCAGCATTCTGAGAGAGATACTGAGAATAACAAATTCACTGGGCTGGAAGTTATCTTCAACAGATCACTTTTGGAGATGAATCCAGACTCTGCTATAACGTCGGCGAATACCGGAGATAAAGATAAGCGAACTGTTGTGTCCACGGTGTAAATCGCTGGTAAGTGAAGATATGGGCAGAAAGGACAGACATTCTGTCTTCTGAGTACGTTGCACCGCCCACCCCTACAGAGACGAGGTCGTTCAAAACAACGTCATGCCCCAGTTAGAAAGAAGCCAACCCTCATTTAGAGATGATAACGCCAGTCCTCAGACTTCATCATTGTCATCCTCTTCCTTCAGAACGCGTGCAAACCGGCAGAACGATGACTCCGGGTGCAAAAGCGTCATACACTCTTCAGCAACTGGAGATAAATTTGGTTCGCTTGTGCCATCAAATATCACGTGACATCTGCTCCGTCAGACGTCGCCGGGTTGGCCACACCCGATTTTGATTTTTTTTTTTTTTTTTTTTTTTACCGTATTATCAGAATTTGTTTGATGCGCACGCACAGTGAATTAAAGGATATTGTCATCTCTCGGACTTTTTGTTTTCATGTTTCAGTCTCCGAACAGAATTAGCACGATACTTTATCTGACACTTGAGTTAATGCTCAGTGTCCTACACCTGCCAGTATTATTTATAGTCCTGCTCGAATGTCATGTACTTTATCTGACACTTGAGTTAATGCTCAGTGTCCTACACCTGCCAGTATTATTTATAGTCCTGCTCGAATGTCATGTACTTTATCTGACACTTGAGTTAATGCTCAGTGTCCTACACCTGCCAGTATTATTTATAGTCCTGCTCGAATGTCATGTACTTTATCTGACACTTGAGTTAATGCTCAGTGTCCTACACCTGCCAGTATTATTTATAGTCCTGCTCGAATGTCATGTACTTTATCTGACACTTGAGTTAATGCTCAGTGTCCTACACCTGCCAGTATTATTTATAGTCCTGCTCGAATGTCATGTACGTTGTAGGTTATTCAAATTCGGTCAGTGGTATTTGTACAATAAAGTATCCATCTTCACAATATGTCTCTGGTGGCTGGACCAGAAATTAGGCAAGTAACACACCCACAAACAGAGAGAGAGAGAGAGAGAGAGAGAGAGAGAGAGAGAGAGAGAGAGAGAGAGAGAGAGAGAGAGAGAGAGAGAGAGAGAGAGAGAGAGAGAGAGAGAGAGAGAACTATATATATATTATGTATATAGGTATATTGTTAATTTTTATTACGTGATCAGTATAGCTAAAAAGACAGTATAGTTAATGTGTCTCTGATTAATCTGAAACTGAGAATACAATAGAAACCACATCTACATTTTAATCTATGGAAGAACTTGATCCATTTAATATAGAAATTACATGAATGACCACATCTATATTTTGTCTATGGAACAAATTGACACATTAAAAAATGAATCATATGAATTAACTTTATTGATATTTTATGGGACAAACTTATCGTTAATACAGAAACCATATCAGTAGAGCAATCAAGGTTGATTTATTATGAATGAAGTAATTTATATTTTTTAATGGAACAGTCTCAGCACTAATACAGGAACCTGATGAATGTAATGTTCTGTTTGTAGTTTTGTTAATTTTGAGATCTGCTGTTGATACTACATGTAATTAACATTTGGAAGTATCAGTATCAGACAGATTTGTCGTATTAACTATTGCTCTATAATAAATACCAAAAATTGAATTACCTTATTTTGCATGTAAATAATTTTCATTTTAATATCAATATTATTATTATTTATTTATTTATTTAATTTTTTTTTTTTTTTTAAATGTTTACTTTTAATCTAAAATATATGAAGAGTATAAACATTTTGGCGACATAATAATAATAATAATAATAATAATTATGATGTTGATGACAATGATGATAATAATATTAATAAATAAATAAATAAATAAATAAATAAAAGATTATATAGATTGTGAAAGACTACGCCATAGCGTTATATGAAGAGTATAAACATTTTGGCGACATAATAATAATAATAATAATAATAATAATAATTATGATGTTGATGACAATGATGATAATAATATTAATAAATAAATAAATAAATAAATAAATAAAAGATTATATAGATTGTGAAAGACTACGCCATAGCGTGCTCGCTAACATAAAAATATTGACCCTAATACTATAGTTATAAAACGTTCCATCGCTTAAATTACATAAAAACATCGATACAAAACATAATATTATTTTTAATATTTTATTAACATTACCTTTTGTTATCATTTGTCTTAATTAGAAGTATTACTATGATTCGCATTTCTCCATAAAGGGTAAATGATTTCAAGTAAAATAAAATACAGTAGTGATACCACTCTGGATGTCTGTCATGTTCTATCAGAATGATCGACTAAGGTAAACAAAGGAGAGTTATGTCCCTTTATCATTACAGCTTGCATCGCCAATTATATTTAACTTTTTGGTGTGTTTTTTTTGCTTCCTTTTTTATGTGCAGCATATTGTTATTACTACACTTGTTTTTGTTTTCATATCGCATAATAATACTGTCGTTATTTAAATGGAATCAATATAACTGAATAATAAATACGAACAAAATTTAATTAGATTTTTCTGCCATTTTTGGAATTCTATCCATAAATAATATTTATTATGATAATATTATGATAATATTTAGTTATTTTTGTATTATTATTTATTATTTTTAAAATTATTTGATTATTATTATATCAGTATTATTATTTTTAAAATTATTTATTAAATTTATTTATTATTACTGCTATTAAACTTTAAACAAACCTTATGACGTAAATGAAATAACAAAATCTCGTGAGTTCACGTTTGTACTGAGAAATAAACGTCCATCTCGGAAGTAATTTATTTTTCATATTAGATAAGTTGTATCGTCAACGCGTACTTTAAAACAATAACTGCTGATGTTTACTAGATATATCTGTTTTATTCCAATAATCAGGTATGTTTTATTTTTAATATTACATAATTAGGTAATTACTTTAGAAATGGTCAACAAATAGTTGAAATACTAAATCAATAATTTATATTCCTGTCTTTCATTATTATTTATTATTTATAATAATTAATTACTACATAAACACTAGAAAACAGGACAGAATCAGAAGACAGCTCATGTAGAAACATAAACAGTATATTGTGAATTCAGATCCAGTGGGTGGGAACCATTTAGAATCCTCCACTTTTTGTCATCTTTATAATTGCAGTCTCTTTACAATATATATTATAATTACAATGCATGTTTATACTGACATTAATTTGATCTGTTCAGAAATAAATGTTTTGATGATGATGATGATGTCTGTATGTGTTTATATATGTGTTTGTATGTATGTACGTATGTATGTATATGTATGTATATATGTTTATATTTATATATATAGACACACCCAAACAGAGACACAGACACACTAACATATATATATATATATATATATGGTTTCAGATGGTTATGGTCATCATGAATTCTGTTCAGAGGATCATTGCATTTGTTATTTTACCTTTGTCCATTGCGGTTGATCCAAGTGTGTATGAAGGAAGAATGTCAGGTATGAGTTTTTAATAATAATAATTATAATTATAATATGGTAGTACTATTATTATTATAACTACAATCATAGCAGTAGTAGTAATATTAATGAAATATTTTTCTGAAACAAAAGATTATCATTAAAATTAATTCCACTTAATTATTCATTCATGTAATACATCTTTTTTTAGATAAAATAAAATAACAACAACAATAATAAATAATAATAAAAATAAACATTATTAATAATAAAATAAAATAATATTAATATTAGTACTAATAATATTGATAATCATAATAATAATAATAATAATAATAATAATAATAATAATAATAACAACAACAACAACACTATTTTTTTTAAATTTTAGAAACCGATAAATGAAAATAATTCTATAACCACACATTATTGTTAAAATTGATTTCACTTACTTATTCCTAATTTGAATGGATATATTGCAGCATATGTTGTTATTTAATTGGAATGGTTATATTATAATGTAGATGTGCTTTTCAATTTGAATTGTTATATTACAATGTAGATCTGCTATTTAATTTGAATGGTTATATTACACTGTAAGTGTGCTATATAACTGGAATGGTTATATTACATTGTAGGTGTGCTATTTAAATTGAATGGTTATATTACATTGTAGATGTGCTTTTCAATTTGAATTGTTACAATGTAGATGTGTAAATAATTTGAATGGCTATATTACAGTAAATAATTTGAATGGCTATATTTCAGTGTAAATAATTTGAATGGCTATATTACAGTGTAAATAATTTGAATGGCTATATTACAGTGTAAATAATTTGAATGGCTATATTACAGTAAATAATTTGAATGGCTATATTACAGTGTAAATAATTTGAATGGCTATATTACAGTGTAAATAAATTGAATGGCTATATTACAGTAAATAATTTGAATGGCTATATTTCAGTGTAAATAATTTGAATGGCTATATTACAGTGTAAATAATTTGAATGGCTATATTACAGTGTAAATAATTTGAATGGCTATATTACAGTAAATAATTTGAATGGCTATATTACAGTGTAAATAATTTGAATGGCTATATTACAGTGTAAATAATTTGAATGGCTATATTACAGTAAATAATTTGAATGGCTATATTACAGTGTAAATAATTTGAATGGCTATATTACAGTGTAAATAAATTGAATGGCTATATTACAGTAAATAATTTGAATGGCTATATTTCAGTGTAAATAATGTGAATGGCTATATTACAGTAAATAATTTGAATGGCTATATTACAGTAAATAATTTGAATGGCTATATTACAGTGTAAATAATTTGAATGGCCATATTACAGTGTAAATAATTTGAATGGCTATATTACAGTGTAAATAATTTGAATGGCTATATTACAGTAAATAATTTGAATGCCTATATTACAGTAAATAATTTGAATGGCTATATTGCAGTAAATAATGTGAATGGCTATATTACAGTAAATAATTTGAATGGCTATATTACAGTAAATAATTTGAATGGCTATATTACAGTGTAAATAATTTGAATGGCTATATTACAGTAAATAATTTGAATGGCCATATTACAGTGTAAATAATTTGAATGGCTATATTACAGTGTAAATAATTTGAATGGCTATATTACAGTAAATAATTTGAATGGCTATATTACGGTGTAAATAATTTGAATGGCTATATTGCAGTAAATAATGTGAATGGCTATATTACAGTAAATAATTTGAATGGCTATATTACAGTAAATAATTTGAATGGCTATATTACAGTGTAAATAATTTGAATGGCTATATTACAGTGTAAATAATTTGAATGGCTATATTACAGTAAATAAATTGAATGGCTATATTACAGTAAATAATGCGAATGGCTATATTACAGTGTAAATAATTTGAATGGCTATATTACAGTGTAAATAATTTGAATGGCTATATTACAGTAAATAAATTGAATGGCTATATTACAGTAAATAATGTGAATGGGTATATTACAGTGTAAATAATTTGAATGTCTATATTACAGTAAATAATTTGAATGGCTATATTACAGTAAATAATGTGAATGGCTATATTACAGTAAATAATGTGAATGGCTATATTACAGTAAATAATTTGAATGGCTATATTACAGTAAATAATTTGAATGGCTATATTACAGTAAATAATTTGAATGGCTATATTACAGTAAATAAATTGAATGGCTATATTACAGTAAATAATGTGAATGGCTATATTACAGTAAATAATGTGAATGGGTATATTACAGTGTAAATAATTTGAATGGCCATATTACAGTGTAAATAATTTGAATGGCTATATTACAGTAAATAATGTGAATGGGTATATTACAGTGTAAATAATTTGAATGGCTATATTGCAGCCTATGAATGGACTGATTGGATTATTGTTCGGGGCAGTGAATGCAGAGACACCTGTAATCGCGTGGTTCTGATGAGGCAGTTCTGTACTGTGCCAGTCAAGGGAGCTGTCAGTGCCTGTGACATCGTCGAACAAAGTCGATCTCTTGTAAAAGACTGCACTGGGGGCTACTGTCGTAATTACTCTTTATTAATATAAACATGCACATAAACAGCTATAATAGATAATATTTATACACACATAATGCATATTATAAAAAAATATGCACACATGTAAATATACACATTAATACAGATATATACACAAACAGGTTATAACAGATAGATTTAAATATGCATAGATGTAACAAAAACACACAAACACTGATATTCATACAGATATATACATATACACATATAAGAAACACAAACATAAACACACACACACACACACACACACACACACACACACACACACATACACACACACACATATATATACATGTATTGTTTTGTGTTTATCAGATATTCCAGAAAAGAAAAGTAAGTATAAAAGTAACAATGGAAATATATTTTAAAAAGTAAAAGAATGAAAGAAAGAAAGAACAAAATATAAAAAATAAAGCAAAATAATGTAAAAGTTTACTTATTTCTTTAATTATTTTTCATCTTGATTTGAAAATTTGGATTTTGTTTTGGGTAATTACTTCAAAATGATGAATTCTGTTTGTGGTTACAATATTAAAACAAATTTTTCAAACTAATAATCTTGTATTTCTGTAAGAAGTAAACTTTTTTGTCATTTTTTTTTTTTTCAATTATTAATTATGATATTTTGCTTAATTCTTTCTTTATTTCTAATTTCTTTTAATTTCCTTTTCTTGCATTTATGCTTTTAAAATAGTTTTTCACTAACAGCAGTTTTAATAATTATTGAATGATTGCGTTTATTGTTGTTGTCTTTTTTACAGGTATTCATAGATAAATGCATACATACAAATACATGTGTGTGTGTGTTGTTTTTCTAGATTTTTGTGTATGTATGTTTATATATATATATATATATATACACATATGTGCATATAAATGCACACACACACACACACACACACACACACACACACACACCATTTAGTGTTTGTTTTGTACTTTTGCTTTTTGTTTTTAATTTTTGTGTAAACGATTAGGCTAACCATGGTGCTGTAGTTTAATTTGTTGTTGGTTTGTCTGGGGTGTAGCTTAGTTTGGGATCATTACTTGTTGTGTTTTCCAGAGACAGGGTAATATACTGTGTTAATACACTTACAAGAGAAATCTGCTAGTGCCTAGTGTTAAAAGCATGCCTGTGTGGTTTTGTGAATACACACAAACACAAACACACACAAACACAAACATAATTAAATAATTAAAAAATAAAAAGTAAAAGTAAAGAAAGAAGAGGAAGTGGATTTATAGAACTTGAATGTATTTCGTTATTATTTTTATTTTTAGAATTTTGTCATTGATATAAATGACATCTTGATGATAATGTAGCTTAGTGTTGTTGTCATTATTATGATGATGTTGCCTTGTTGTTTTGATGATTACTAATATTAATATCACAATATTATAATGATTATGATGATTTAGCTTTATTATTGTTGTTATCATAATGAATATTACAGAATCTAGTATTATTATTATTATTATTATTATGATTATATCCATGTAGTAGTAAGTGATAGTAGAACAAATGTGTTACTATTATCATTAATGTATGTATACATTCAGTTAACTGTGGTAACTGTGTGTAGTACTAAGTACAAATGTGTTACTATTAATGTATGTATACATTCAGTTCACTGTGGTAAGTGTATAGTACTAAGTACAAATGTGTTACTATTAATGTATGTATACATTCAGTTCACTGTGTGTAGTACTAAGTACAAATGTGTTACTATTAATGTATGTATACATTCAGTTCACTGTGGTAATTGTGTAGTACTAAGTACAAATGTGTTACTATTATCATTAATGTATGTATACATTCAGTTCACTGTGGTAAGTGTGTGTAGTACTAAGTACAAATGTGTTACTATTACCATTAATGTATGTATACATTCAGTTCATTGTGGTGTGTGTAGTACTAAGTACAAATGTGTTACTATTAATGTATGTATACATTCAGTTCACTGTGGTAAGTGTATAGTACTAAGTACAAATGTGTTACTATTAATGTATGTATACATTCAGTTCACTGTGGTAATTGTGTAGTACTAAGTACAAATGTGTTACTATTATCATTAATGTATGTATACATTCAGTTCACTGTGTGTAGTACTAAGTACAAATGTGTTACTATTAATGTATGTATACATTCAGTTCACTGTGGTAAGTGTATAGTACTAAGTACAAATGTGTTACTATTAATGTATGTATACATTCAGTTCACTGTGGTAATTGTGTAGTACTAAGTACAAATGTGTTACTATTAATGTATGTATACATTCAGTTCACTGTAGTAAGTGTGTGTAGTACTAAGTACAAATGTGTTACTATTAATGTATGTATACATTCAGTTCACTGTGTGTAGTACTAAGTACAAATGTGTTACATTCAGTTCACTGTGGTAATTGTGTAGTACTAAGTACAAATGTGTTACTATTATCATTAATGTATGTATACATTCAGTTCACTGTGTGTAGTACTAAGTACAAATGTGTTACTATTAATGTATGTATACATTCAGGTCCGGGTGGTTGGACTGAGTGGGTTGTCACTGCGATCATGCCGTGCAGTAGAAGCTGTGAGAGGGCAGTAACAAGCAAGCGATACTGCACAAACCCGATTCCGAGCAAAGGATTTTTTTGTGGGAGACGTAACTCTGAGTCAGAGACAAAAACTTACAATTGTAGAGGAGATATGTGTCGAGCAGGTCAGTGAGTGAATATGTGTGTATCTGTGTGTGTGTGTGTGTCTGTGTGTGTGTGTATGTGTGTGTCTGTGTGTATGTGTCTGTGTGTGTCTCTGTGTATTTGTGTCTGTGTGTGTGTGTGTCTGTGTGTGTATCTGTGTGTGTGTGTATGTGTTTGTGTGGAGACGTAACTCTGAGTCAGAGACAAAAACTTACAGGTGTAGAGGAGATATGTGTCGAGCAGGTCAGTGAGAATAGTTTAGTGTGTCTGTTAGTGTGTCTGCGTCTGTATGTGTGTCTCTGTGTGTATGTGTCTGTGTATGTGTTTGTGTGGAGACGTAACTCTGAGTCAGAGTCAAAAACTTACAAGTGTAGAGGAGACGTGTCGAGCAGGTCAGTGAGAATAGTTTAGTGTGTCTGTTAGTGTGTCTGTGTGTATGTGTGTATGTGTGTGTTTGTGTCTGTGTGTCTGTGTGTATGTGTGTGTTTGTGTGTGTGACTTGTATTTGTGTGTGGGTGTGTGTGTGACTTGTATTTGTGGGTGTGTGGGTGTGTGTGACTTGTATTCGTGTGTATGGGTGTTTTATGTTTCATTGTATTCATTTGGGCTTATATGGGTGTTCTAAAGTTGTGTGTGTTTGTATAGTTATATTCATTTACATGTATGTAGGTTATTTTTGATGTGCATGTGTGTGTTTTGATGCGTAATTATGTTCATTTGTGTATATATCTGTTTTTTTGATGTTGTGTATATATGTGGTTCTTTTTCATGCCTTTGCATATGCATATATATGTGCTTGTTTGTGTGTGATTGTGTATGTGTGGTTGTTCTGGTCTGTATATGTTTTTGTATGTATGTGCATAATGAGTGTCAGAGTGTCTTTGTGTGTTTGTATTTCTTTGTGTGCATGTATGTACCTATATTTGTATTTGTGTGCATATATATATATATACTTTTATTGAAGACTGTTATTGGTAAGTGCTATTGAAGGCTGATATTTGTTTTTGTGTGTATCTGTTGAATGGATATTTATTTCGCACAATGTAATTTTTAAGTGTGTGTGTGTGTGTATGTCTGTCTGTGTGTGTGTGTGTGTGTGTGTGTGTGTGTGTGTGTGTGTGTGTGTGTGTGTGTGTGTGTGTGTGTGTGTGTGTCTTTATCTACGTAATTATGTGCCATTCTCTAGTGTCAAACTGTTTTAAGAATCTTTCTGATTCAGTGAATGGAGCCTGGGGAAGTTGGTTTAAGGGGTCAGCGCCTCAATGTCCAAAAAACTGTAACAGGAAAATTCTCTACACGAGGAAGTGTGACAGCCCAAAACCGGCAGGAGGGGGTAAGGAGTGTGAAGGTCCAAGTAGGAAGGAGGTTACGCAAATCTGTACTGATGGTCTCTGTTTAATAGGTAAGAACACTGAAGTATAGGTTAAAACAATGTATTATAGGTAAGAACACGGTATAATAGGTAAGAACTCGGTATAATAGGTAAGAACTCTGTGTTATTGGTAAGAACACTGAGTTATAGGTTAAAACAATGTATTATAGGTAAGAACACGGTATAATAGGTAAGAACTCTGTGTTATTGGTAAGAACACTGATAATAGTTATAATAGGTTAAAACAGTGTATTAGTATTATAGGTAAGAACACGGTATAATAGGTAAGAACATTGTGTTATTGGTAAGAACACTGAATTATAGGTTAAAACAATGTATTATAGGTAAGAACACGGTATAAGAGGTAAGAACATTGTGTTATTGGTAAGAAAACCGAATTATAGGTTAAAACAGTGTATTATAGGTAAGAACACGGTATAAGAGGTAAGAACATTGTGTTATTGGTAAGAACACTGAATTATAGGTTAAAACAATGTATTATAGGTAAGAACATTATGTTACAGGTTAGAACACTGTTACAAGAACGAACACTGTTATATGTAAGAACACTGCATAATAGATAAGAATATTGTGTTATACGTAAGAGCACTGTTGTAAATAAGAACACTATATTATAAGGAAGAACATTGTTATACGTAAGAAAACTGTTATAGGTAAGAACACTGGTTATAGGTAAGATATCTGTTATTAGTAAGAACACAGTATGTCAGATAAGAACACTGTGTTATAAGTAAGAACATTGTGTTATAGGAAAGAAAATGTGTTGCAAGAACTCTGTGTTATAGATAAGAACACTGTGGTATAAATAAGAACATTCTGTTATAAGAAAGAACATCGTTTTAACTGTATCTGATATGTGTATGTGTATCTATTGTTGTATGGATATGTATTTGCATCACAATGTAATTTTGATAAGTGTGTGTGTGTGTCTATCTGTATCTGTGTGTGTTTGTGTCTACATAATTGTGTGCCTTTCTCTAATTTCCAAAAGTTTTGAGAATGTTTCTGATTTCAGTGAATGGAGGGTGGGGAACCTGGGTCTCGGGGGCGCTGATTATGTGCACAGCACGCTGTAACAGGTTGATTACCTACACCAGGAAGTGCGACAATCCAAAACCAGAAGGGCTGGGCAAGAAATGTGAAGGTATAACTACAAAGGACGTTACAAAAGACTGCACTGGTGATCTCTGTATTATAGGTAAGAACTCTGTATAATAGATAAGACTTCTGTGTTATTAGTAAGAACACTGTTATAAGTAAGGAATCTGTGTTATTGCTAAGAACACTGTTATAAGTAAGAACACTGCTTATAGGCAAGAACACGGTTATTAGTAAGAACACTGTTATAAGTAAGAAATCTGCGTTATAGGCAATAACATATAAGAACACCGGTTATAGGTAGGAAATGTGTGTTATAAGTAAGAACACTGGTTATTGCTAAGAACACTTATAAGTAAGAACACTGTTATAAGTAAGAACACTGTTATAAGTAAGAACACTGTATGTGTATGTGTATGTGTATAGGTATCTGTTGTTGCATGGATATGTATGGATAGTGTGTTTGTATTTCTTTGTGTGCATGTATGTGTACCTACTTTTTTGTTTGTGTACATGTATGTGTACCTGCTTTTGTGTTTGTGTACATATTTGTTTCTTTATTGAAGACTTATTGGTAAGTTCTATTTATGTCTGATATTTGTTTGTGTGTGTATCTGTTGTTGTATGCATATGTATTTCTAGCACAATGTAATTTTGTTAAGTGTGCGTGTGTGTGTGTGTGTGTGTGTATGTCTGTGTGTGTTTGTATTTACGTAATTATGTGCCACTCTCTAGTGTCAAACTGTTTTAAGAATCTTTCTGACTCAGTGAATGGAGCCTGGGGAAGTTGGATTGCGGGGTCAACGCCTGAATGTCCAGAAAACTGTAACAGGAAAATTCCCTACACGAGGAAGTGTGACAACCCAAAACCGGGAAAACGGGGTAAGGAGTGTGAAGGTCCAGTTACGAAGGAGGTTACGCAACTCTGTGCTGATGGTCTCTGTATTATAGGTAAGAACACGGTATAATAGGTAAGAACTCTGTGTTATTGGTAAGAACTCTGTGTTATTGGTAAGAACACTGTGGTATAAATAAGAACATTCTGTTATAAGAAAGAACATCGTTTTAACTGTATCTGATATGTGTATGTGTATCTATTGTTGTATGGATGTGTATTTGCATCACAATGTAATTTTGATAAGTGTGTGTGTGTGTCTATCTGTATCTGTGTGTGTTTGTGTCTATATAATTGTGTGCCTTTCTCTAATTTCCAATAGTTTTGAGAATGTTTCTGATTTCAGTGAATGGAGGGTGGGGAACCTGGGTCTCGGGGGCGCTGACTATGTGCACAGCACGGTGTAACAGGTTGATTACCTACACCAGGAAGTGCGACAATCCAAAACCAGAAGGGCTGGGCAAGAAATGTCCAGGCTCAGGTACAAAGGACGTTACAAAAAACTGCACTGGTGGCATCTGTATTTTAGGTAAGAACTCTGTATAATAGATAAGACTACTGTGTTATAAGTAAGAAATCTGTTATAAGAAAAACACTGGTTATAGGTAAGAAAACTGTTATAAGTAAGAAAACTGCCTATAGGAAAGGAATCTGTGTTATAGGCAAGAACACTGTTATAAGTAAGAACACTGTGTTAAAGGTAAGAAACACTGGTTATAGGAAAGGAATCTGTGTATTAGGCAAGAACACTGGTATAAGTAAGAACACTGGTTATAGGCAAGAACACTGTTATAAGTAAGAAAACTGGTTATAGGTAAGGAATCTGTGTTATTGCTAAGAACACTGTTATAAGTAAGAAAACTGTGTTATAAGTAAGAAAATTGTTATAAGTAAGAAAACTGTGTTATAAGTAAGAAATGTGTGTTATAAGTAAGAAAACTGGTTATAGGCAAGAAATCTGTGTTATTGCTAAGAACACTGTTACAAGTAACAAATCTGCGTTAGTAGTAATAACACATAAGTAAGAACACCGGTTATAGGTAAGAAATGTGTGTTATAAGTAAGAACACTGGTTATTGTAAAGAACACTGTTATATTGCTAAGAACACTGTATGTGTATGTGTATGTGTATGTGTATAGGTATCTGTTGTTGCATGGATATGTATGGATAGTGTGTTTGTATTTCTTTGTGTGCATGTATGTGTACCTACTTTTGTGTTTGTGTGCATATTTGTTTCTTTATTGAAGACTTATTGGTAAGTTCTATCTATGTCTGATATTTGTTTGTGTGTGTATCTGTTGTTGTATCATATGTATTTGTAGCACAATGTAATTGTGTTAAGTGTGTGTGTGTGTGTGTGCGTGCGTGTGTGTGTGTGTGTGTGTGTGTGTGTATAATCTGTGTGTGTTTGAATCTACGTAATTATGTGCCATTCTCTAGTGTCAAGCTGTTTTAAGAATATTTCTGATTCAGTGAATGGAGGATGGGGAAGTTGGATTGCGGGGGAACTACCTGAATGCACAGAATACTGTAACAGGACAGTTGCCTACACAAGGAACTGTGACAAGCCAAAACCAGCGGGAATGGGTCAGAAATGCAAAGGTTTAACTACAAAGGACGGTGAACAAAACTGCACTGGTGATATCTGTATTATAGGTAAGAACACTGTATAATAGATAAGACTACTGTGTTATAAGTAAGAACACTGTTATAAGTAAGAACACTGTGTTATAAGTAGGAGCACTGTGTTATAAGTAAGAACACTTATAAGTAAGAACACTGTTATAAGTAAGAACACTGTGTTATAAGTAAGAACACTGTTATAAGTAAGAACACTGTTATAAGTAAGAACACTGTGTTATAAGTAAGAACACTGTGATATAAGTAGGAACACTGTGTTATAAATAAGAACACTGTTATAAGTAAGAACACTGTTATAAGTAAGAACACTGTGTTATAAGTAGGAACAATGTGTTATAAGTAGGAACACTTATAGGTACGAACACTGAGTTATGAGTAAGAACACTGTGTTATAAGTAGGAACACTGTGTTATAAGTAAGGACACTGTTATAAGTAAGAACACTGTATTATAAGTAGGAACACTGTTATAGGTACGAACACTGAGTTATAAGTAAGAACACTGAGTTATGACAGGGAATGTGTTATAGATAAATGTTACTTAAGAACACTGTGTTATAAGGAAGAACATTTTTTTATTCTTCATTTAATGATTATGTTATGTGTATATGTGTTTAAGTGCACTGTTATAAGTAAGTCTGTGTGTGTTTGTATGTCACTGTTATGTGTGTAACACTGAGTCTGACAGTGTGTGTATGTCTAATGTCTGTGTTATAAGTGTGTTATAAGTCTGTGTGTTTTTTTTATTCTTCATTTAATGTTATGTTTGTGTCTATGTCTGTGTGTGTTTATGTCTGTGTGTGTGTGTGTGTGTCTGTGTGTGTGTGTCTGTGTGTGTGTGTATGTCTGTGTCTGTGTGTCTGTGTCTGTGTGTGTTTGTATCTACGTAATTGCGTGCCTTTCTCTGGTGTCAAACTGTTCTAAGACTCTTTCCGATTCAGTGGACGGAGGGTGGGGCAGCTGGGTGGAGGGAGAAGTGCCCGAATGTCCGGCGAAGTGTAGCAGGACAGTTAACCACACCCGGATGTGCGACAAACCAGAACCAGAAGGACTGGGGAAGGAATGCGAAGGTTCAAGTATGAAGGGGGTGCCGCAAGACTGTGTTGATGGTCGCTGTGTTGTAGGTAAGAACACTGTGTTATAAGAACAATATTGTGTTGTAGGTAAGAACACTGTGTTATAAGCACATTTCATTGTAAGTAAGAATATTGTGTTGTAAGAAATGTGTTACAAGAACACTGTGATATAAGAACAATATTGTGTTGTAAAGAAGAACTGTATTATGGGTAAAATGACTGCATACTAGAGAAGAACAGTGAGTAAAGCACCATGTTGTAAGTAAGAACACTAACTGTTAATAATATTACAATATACCTATGATATATAACTTTACATTATACACACTAGATAACTCAAAACATTAGTCTCTCTCTCTCTCTCTCTCTCTCTCTCTCTCTCTCTCTCTCTCTCTCTCTCTCTCTCTCTCTCTCTCTCTCTCTCTCTCTCTCTATATATATATATATATATATATATATACAGACAGACAGACAGACAGACATCTATATAGATAGATAAATAGAAAGCTAGATGCATATGGTATAGCCTGTGTATAATACTATATAAATATATAACACATTATACAAACAATATAATACTACATCACTAAACCATACTATGTCATACTAAACCTTGTACCACATTATCTCACACTAAAGATTATACCATAATAAGCTAAGTGATACTGTACAACATGAAATATGCTGCTGTATTGTAACACATGGTAAGCCACATTAGACTAACATATTCTGTACCACATTACACTTGGAGAATTATAGCTTGTTAAACTAGACTATACCAGATTAGACTAATGTATTCACTGTGACATTAACACTAAAACCATACTGTACTTCACTGATACATTACACCTCATTGCACAAAACCATATTATACCATAGTAAAACATTAAGACTGTACCAATTAAGCTAAAGTATACTATGCAGCACTGAACATTATACTACATCAGATTAAGCCACACTTTATATCACTGTATCACTACACCAGACCAAACTGCACCATACTAAACCACATTACATGTGTTGTGAAAAATAAAACTAAAATATTTAATTTACATTTTATTAGTGGAAGATATGTTTGGTGTACCAATGATGGCAATTGCTGCTTTTGTTCCTATTCTTATTTTAATATTTGCTTGCTTCATCTACAGATGGAGTTTGTAAGTAAAACTTATAATTTTAATTCAGAAGCTAGGAAAAATAAAAAATAATAAAAAATATATATATATATATATATTATCAATAAAAAAGAAAAAGAAAGAGTTAACTGTGATTTAAAATTCTTCCTAGTAGGACATTTTCCCCTTCTGGTCATTTCCCTTAACCTTTTCCTCCATGTGTTTTTTCTTTCTTTTTCCAGTCATCATATTAGTGGTAGCAATTACTCAAACTATTGTAGACTTAAAAGAAATGCTTTATGTGTGTGTGTGCATTGCGAATTACCTCCACTGTGCCTCTGTTATACCAAGGTATTGGTATCAGCACATACAATTATTAATAGAGCAGCTTCACATTAATTAATGGTTAAGTTGATTTAACCGTTTGATAGTATTGACTGTTTGGTTAACATTTAATATAGTCCTTAGCTAATAATATTAACAGGATTAACAAGTAATGAACTGCAACTTCGAAATTTGATCTTCAGTGGACTGTGCCAAAAGTGTTAAAAGACAATTAGCAATATCATCACATACTAAAACACAGAGAAAATGTAGAGGCTGGTACATAGATATATACCATTAATATCTGACAACAAAATGGGTGGGTAATATACCAGGAGAAATACCAGAGAACCATTCATGTTATATATGAAGATGGAGAGGGTGAAAATGTATGAAGGGCTAATACAGAACATTAATTATAGAATCTGGGTAGGGTATTTATTTGTGGGAAGTATACTTGAGGGGGTTGTTCTAGAAATGCAGTTAATTAACTGGATGTAATGTCTTAGATTTAATTAAAACAAATATACAATTTCTAAAAGCACATCCTTAAATATGAGTTAATCTAAAATTAAACTATTATAAATAAAAATAATTCAGTTAGCTCTTCTTAATTTCTAAGATTAATATATATATATATCTACAAAAATAAAAACATGATTTATCTATAATGTAATAGTCAAAACTTAATCAATTAATTGTAAATCATCTATATTTTTGCTAGTTAATCTAAATTTAATTACAGATCTATTAAAATAATTTAGGTATATTTTGGTCGACAATTTTGAACGTACTCATTACCAACTAATCTTTGTTGTTTTGTTTCTGTTTTGCAGTAGGAAACGAAATAAAAACATGGGTCAATTTTCAAACCCTAGCCACTCCTCGTCATTTGGACACGGATCTTCACATTCACATGGATCTCCCTGTATGCAGCGATCTTCGTGCATGCCAGGACCTTCGTGTATGCAAGGGTCTCCGTCGTTCATGCATCCTCAGATGGGTTTTGGTGCAATGCCTCCACCTATGCCTATGATGATGCCGACCTATATTCCACCAACACCCGTCATGTCACCTGTACTCGTACCTCGAACACGACCACCACCAAGTCCCAGAGGAGGGAAAGGGAAAAGGGGAAAAAAGAAGACAGACAAAAATGTGAAGAAAGTCTGAGAAGGAAGAGAGAGAGAGAGAGAGAGAGAGAGAGAGAGAGAGAGAGAGAGAGAGAGAGAGAGAGAGAGAGAGAGAGAGAGAGAGAGAGAGAGAGAGAGAGATGCAAAAAATAAGAGATCAAAATATAAAAACAATGAAAATCTGCACATTCACTTGCAGACAAACACATTCAACACACACACACACACACATCCATACACAAACTTACATAGTCAACATATTGAGATTTTTTTTTATGACATATTGCCAATTATTTGAATGACTCTTACTTTTGTTTTTATCTGTCAACGTCAGTTTCTATGTTTTTGTTTATGTAATTAATTTTGTAGCACCGAATGTATCCTTTACTTTCAATAATAAATTGTAAAATGTTGCATACTTTTCTGCAATAATAAAAATATATGTACATATTTTTTTTTGGGGGGGGGAAATGATTATTAATTTGAAGATGACAAAAAAAAATGAGACATTCATTTGCCACATTGGTTAGTTGTATGTTAATCATAATTATGCTAATATTCTGAGACATTTTAATGAGAATTAATATTTTAATTACCATAATCTTACTTAATAAGTATGAACAAAAACAAAAAAAAACAAAAATGGTATTAAATAAAATAAAGAAAAAATTTAAAAGAAAAGAATAAAAAGGAATAGAAAAATTAAAACTATAGAAATGAATGGGAAATAATGTTATACCAGACATGCATAATTACTTACATTAGCCATTCCTTCACCACTGGCTCAAAGAACTACAGTAAGTATATTTACAAATGATATTACGTGAAAAATGTTTTGATATCAAACTGGATGGACTTAATAAAAGCATACCATTAACAGTATTATGAAACTGTTATTATTATTCATTATTGCTATTATAATTACTGGTTTTATATTGTTGTTGTTGTTGTTGTTATTTCATATTACATTTCCCAATTCTTTGTATAACTGTGTTAATCTTAATAACATCAAAAATATAAATACAATTTAACACATGTTTTACTTGTCAAAATATACATGTTTTACTTATCAAAGTTAGCAATTGAAGGAAAATACAACGGGTGGAAAAACAAACATAATTAGAGTTATTTCCCTTACGCCATTAAACAATTTAAGCCTGATTTTTCGGAAGAAGAAAAAAATATGTAAATGTATTTATGTTAAGTCATAACAAAAACTATTTGTTGTTATTATTATTAATAGCAGTAGTAATAGTACTAAGAACACTACTCCCAGCCCCAAAAAAAGAAAGAAAGAAAAATATCAAACCAAAAAACCAATCTATCACGTGACCATCTATTGTATGACGTTTGCTACAGGAATGAACCAGTAATCATTTATTTGATAGAAATTGTAAAAAATATTTTAAATTATTATTTATTTTTGTTGCTGGCAAATCGGGTACGTTTTCATCTTAGCAGTAACTATTAAATTATTCAGATGTTTTCTTATTTTAGCTATAATTTAGGTATTTCAACACATAACATTGATCGACATGATCAATCATATCTTAAAATGGTTCTTTCAACTTCAAGAAATCATTTCTTTGACTATTGTTAGTTTGTGAAATTGATAAAATGCAGAAAAATATATTTTGTTATACGTACTTCTTAAAAATAAAAGCAACCAATACCCCAATTCTTTCACAAGCAACGGTTTAAAATGTATTTTATTATAGCTAAAAAAAAAAAAAAAAATAATAATAATAAAAAAAAAAAATAATAAAAAAATTCTGTTCAGTATTCATACAATTATTAAGTTGGCATTATATTTTTGCAGTTTACTGTATTTTGTAATTTATGTGAGTTTTACTTTATTATTCTATGCAATAAAGCTCATTTCATTTAAAATGCATATCCTTATCGATAATGGCACATTCTGTCTTTTTTTAAATTCGTAGTTTTGTCGTTTGACATAGTTTAACAGCTTGATAATGACGTCAGACCTGTCAAATATGGATGCCGTGAGTACACTGTATTAATATCTAAAACGTTTTCAAATCGTGACATGGGTGGTTAAATTAAAATTCAACATTTATTGATGACTTACATAATATTCTTGATGATGGCATATATTTCAAATAACTTTGCATCTGTACTTACAACATAAAGCTATCGCAGTACTAATAGTAGTAGTAGTTTTACTAATAGTACCAGTTGTAGTAGTAATAGTAATAATGACAGCAGTGCTAACAATAGTAATCAATAGCAACATTTAAACCAATTCATTAAGAAATTAAAGAAATCATTTAAATCCATAAATAAAAATAAACAAACACATTAGAAACACATTACACACACACACACACACACACACACACACACGCCCACACACACACATATTGTTATAATTAGCCCTTGATCTACTTACTTTCAGTGTTCAGTTTTACAACAAAAACCTACAAGATGAATGCTCTTCAGTGGATGTTCAGCATCTTCATATTCCTTGCATATGGTTTGTTTCTCGTTTAATTCAATTATTTTATTTCTACTTTCACTCATTCTCTCTATCTCTCTTTTCTGTTTCCCCATGTGTGCATGGAATATCCCAAAGTAGAGACAGCTACAAAATGTAGTCCTTATTTCTATTATTTATTTATTTAGTCGTGTATTATTTATAACTTTCTTAATTAATTATTTATTTAATGACAATGTTCTTTATTTACATACCTCCTTTTAAAAGAGGTATGTAAATATACATATATATGTATGTATGTATGTATATATATATATATATGTATGTATGTATGGATGTATATATATATATGTATGTATGTAGGTATGCTCATATGTCTTTTTTTATGGTTATATATATATATATATATATATATATATATATTTGACAGCAATTTATGGCATCAGAACAGATGCTTACTGTGTAGGAAGGAATTGCTTTGATCGTAAGTTAGAAAATATTTATAAAATAAGTTCAAACAACAACACATATTTTAATAATAATAGAGAAGAAAAACCCAATAAGAGTATTAACAAAACAACAAACAAAACAAAAAGAAGAAAGAAAGAAAGAAAAAATACAAGATCATTACCATCTTTATTAACATCATCATCATCATCATCATTTTCATTAACAACAACATTAATAGAGATAATAAAAAAAACCACACAAACCAAAAAAAAACTAATAATTACAGCATCAACGATCATAGCAACAACAACCATAACAACAGTAATGATGATTTTGGTGATAATACTTTTAATACAATGTCTAGCACTACAAATAGTACATTATTCTTATAATTTTTTAAACAGATTTGGAGTATTGCTTGGGCTCTAATTGTTCTAAAAGTAAGAACAGAATTTAGACACGTATTTCTAACAGCACTAGTACTATATGTGGAACAGCAATAATAGTGAACACAACAGTAGAAGTAAAAGTAATAATACTGCTAGTAGTTGTAATGTTAGTACTAGCATTAACAGTAATAGTAGTCTGGTACTAGCAGTAACAGTAATAGTAGTCTGGTACTAGCATTAACAGTAATAGTAGTCTGGTACTAGCAGTAACAGTAATAGTAGTCTGGTACTAGCATTAACAGTAATAGTAGTCTGGTACTAGCATTAACAGTAATAGTAGTCTGGTACTAGCAGTAACAGTAATAGTAGTCTGGTACTAGCATTAACAGTAATAGTAGTCTGGTACTAGCAGTAACAGTTAGCAACACTGGTAGCAGCTGTAAAACAGCATCAGTATTGTTCACTTTTACACACACGCACACATATATATATACATACATACATATACATATATATATACATACATATACATACATACACATCTACATACATATATATACATACATATATACATACATACATACATACATACATACATACATACATACATACATACATATACATACATACACATACATACATACGTACATACATACATACAAACATGTATTGTCAGCTGACGGGGTGTGGACGAGTTGGGTGGTGGTTGGACGTGAAACCTGTTCTGGGTTGTGCCGCTTCCAAGCCAGACAGCTGAGGTATTGTACAAACCCTCCGCCCTCTGGGGGTGGGGCGCCCTGCCCTGGAAAAAACGACACCATAGTTTCAAAACCGTGCTTCAGTGAGCAGTGCTCTGAAAGTAAGTATTAAAGTGAACATTCTAAATGTTAAACTATTTAAACTGTGAAGTAACTGATATGCATTAAACTATTTAAACTGTGAAGTAACTGATATGCATTAAACTATTTAAACTGTGAAGTAACTGACATATATTAAACTATTTAAAATCTGAAATAACTGACATGTATTAAACTATTTAAACTGTGAAATTGCTGACATGTATTAAACTATTTAAACTCTGAAATAACTGACATGTATTAAACTATTTAAACTCTGACGTAACTGACATGTATTAAACTATTTAAACTCTGACGTAACTGACATGTATTAAACTATTTAAACTGTGAAGTAACGACATGTATTAAACTATTTAAATTCTGTAGTAACTTACATGAATTAAACTATTTAAACTCTGAAATAACTAACATGTATCAAACTATTTAAACTGAAATAACTTACGTACTAAACTATTTAAACTGTGAATAACTGACTTGTATTAAACTATTTAAACTGTGAAGTAACTGATATGTATTAAACTATTTAAACTGTGAAGTAACTGACATGTATTAAACTATTTAAACTGTGACGTAACTGATATGTATTAAACTATTTAAACTGAAGTAACTGACAGGAATTAAACTATTTAAACTCTAAAATAACTAACATGTATCAAACTATTTAAACTGAAATAACTAACGTACTAAACTATTTAAACTGTGAATAACTGACATGTATTAAACGCTGAAGTAAGTTACAGACATTAAGCTAACGCACACACACACGCACTCACACATATTACATAATATGTTTTGTTTTATAATATTCTTAGATGTTACAGACATCGGAGATATTGTGAGTACGTATTGAAAGTATTCGTATTTTTTATATTTCTTATAAAAGATGCTTTTATTTGGTTTTTTTATTTAATTTTCTTTCTTTTGTTATTATTATTATTATTTGATTTGTGTATTTCATCGATATATCTCTCCTTCTGTAAATTTTCATATTTATAAAATAGCATAATCTTCTTCTTCTTCTTCTTCTTCTTCTTATTATTATTATTACTATTATTATTATTATTATGATTATAACAACAATAACAATGTAATAATAATAATACAAATAATGATTTTTATCCTCCTCCATTTTCTTTCTCTCTCATTACCCTTCTTCTACTTCTCTCTCATTCTTTCAGTCATTTCTGTGTATTTTTCTCGTTCCATTCCATTCGTTTTCATTTTTGTTTATTACTCGTTCTGCTTATGAATCCTATTTACGTTCCTATTTACTAGTTTATCTAATAGTATTATTATTATTATCATTATTATCATCATTATTATTATTATCATTATCATTATCATTATTATTATTATTATTATTATTATTATTATTATTATTATTATTATTATTATTATTATTATTATTATTATTATCAAGTCTTTGTCTTCTGTTAAAAAACCGGTGTCATTAACGTTTGTATCTTGTTTCTGCGTCAACCACAGAGCATGGAACTTGGACACCCTGGGTCGTGTATAAAGTGACGAACTGCCTTGGATCGTGTTACCATTATCTGCTGAAGCAGAGATTCTGTGTCCAGCCCAGCTTAAAACTGGGACTCAGGGGCTGTGAGGGGAAACACGAGAACTTCACTCTGCTACCGTGTATCTTTGGACGCTGTAACCTGACTAAACTGAGTGAGTACTTAAACGACAGAAAAGAAAGCAATGTGTATGTGTGTATGTGTATATATACGTAATAATGTTATATGTGTGCATGTGCGTATCTCTCTCTCTGTGTATATATATATATATATATATTAGTTGTATGCATGCAAGTATGTATATATTTGTATATTTGTATATATATATATTAGTTGTATGCATGTAAGTATGTATATATTTGTGTGTATATATATATATATATATATATATATTAATTGTATGTAAGTATGTATAGGTATGTAAACAGATAGTATTCTGCGCATAGATATTTTCGGGAACGCACTGACAAAAAACAAAGTTAAAAGACGACCTCACAAAGATCAGATGCCGCTGACGAGACTCGAACGTATGACACCCATTCGCTCACACTCCGAAAACATTGTGCGTACGTACGTATGTAGTTTACTTATGTATTCGTGCGTGTGTGTATTTGTCTGTTTCAGAAAAAGCTGACTGGGGGATATGGCAGTCGGTGAACAACACGAAGTGCAACACGACGTGCGGGAAGGGGTACGGCAGAAACTTCCTGCAGCGAACGTGCACGGGCTACGAGTCGTACAGGGTCGTGTCCAGGTGCATCGGCAACAACACCTCCTCGTACCTGTTCATCTGTGAAGCGTACAGACAGTGTGATGGTAACGATTCAAATTTGTACAACAACAACAACAACAACTACTACAAAGACAACAACAGTAGCAATAATAATAATAATAATAATAATAATAATAATAATAATAATAATATATATATATATATATATATATAGAAAGAGAGAGAGGGGATTATATACAAAAATCATCTTTCTGTTTTAATTCTGTGTATCTTTTCTTCATATTTCTGAGTTTTATTTGCGTTCCTATTTTTATATTTATGATTATGATTATGATTATGATTATTATTATTATTATTATTATTATTATTATTATTATTATTAATTTATTAGTATTTGATTTACTCAGAGGAGGAGGGATGGAACAGCTGGGTTAAACTTAAGGACGAGACTGTGTGTCCACACGAATGTGTGAAGAAAGTGAATTTTACTCGGACTTGTACGATCCGTAAAATTGCCAGACTGGTGAGCATTTGTGAAGGTCCAGATATGAAAACCGGATTCGAGGTTTGTTTTGACGGCCTGTGTCACTTTGGTGAGTTGTAGCAGTGTATTCCTTGTGTAGTCCCTCCCTCCCGTTTAGTCGTGTATTCTGAGTATACTCTGTCGCTAGTGTATAGTCATGTAATCCTTGTCTATCTCTAGCGTATAGTCATGTAATCCTTGTCTATCTCTAGCGTATAGTCATGTAATCCTTGTCTGTCTCTAGCGTATATGCATCTGTTCCTTTTGTACTTTCTCTCTAGCGTACATTCCTGTACTACTTGTGTACTTTCTCTCTAGCGTACATTCCTGTACTACTTGTGTACTTTCTCTCTAGCGTATAGTCGTGTACTACTTGTGTACTTTCTCTCTAGCGTATAGTCGTGTACTACTTGTGTACTGTATCTGTAGCATGTCAAGGATTCCTTTTCTATCTCTAGCGTATAGTCATGTGTTCCTTTTGTTCTTTCTCTCTAGCGTACATTCGTATACTACTTGTGTACTCTCTCTCTAGGGTATATTTATGTATTTATTTATTTGTCTTGTTGTTGCTGTTGTTATTAATAAATCTACTGACTATATGAAAGCTAACGGCACGTGGTCACTGTGGAAGAGACAGACCGAAGACGCAGTCGCGTGTCCCTCGAACTGCATCCACAACGTCACCTATAAGCGATTCTGCATGCAGGAATATGAGGGTCAACTTTGTATTGGCGAAAACACGAGCGTCGTCACAGAGGGTTGTACTGGAGACAAATGTGTCCAAAGTAATTGTCGTCCTCGTAGTGTCAACAGTAATGTAGTCGTAGAAGTTGTATCAACATTGAAGAAAACTATAGTTTTAGTGACAGTTTAGTTTTATAACGTTTATAATGATGGCATGGTGGCAATAGTAGTAACACCAGCACTAGTATTTGTAATAGCAATCTGTATTTAATGTACGTATGTATTCTCTCTCTCTCTCTCTCTCTCTCTCTCTCTCTCTCTCTCTCTCTCTCTCTCTCTCTCTCTCTCTCTCTCTCTCTCTCTCTCTCTCTCTCTCTCTCATCTATTTATCTGTATATTATGTATGCCATTCGTCGTACTTGTAATAATAATAATATATTTACAGTTATGTTAATATTTGTGTTAATAGTAGTAGTAGCAGTAATAGTGTGTTGTGGTAGTAGCATTTGCAGGAGTAGTAGCAGTAACAGGTACTGTAGGTGATGGCAGTTATTGTAATATGGATGTTGTGACGGTGTAGTATATATGGATGTAAGCCATCGTAGTAGTTGTAACCTGTAGCTGAAGTGTAGTAACTATTTTATTTGTAATAGTAATTGTAGTAGTAGTTGTAGTTCTAGGAGTAGTTGTAATAGTAGTAGTAGTAGTAGGATGAGTAGTTGTAATAGTAGTTGTAGCAGTAGTAGTATTTTTAGTAGGGGGGAGGGTAGTAGTAGGGTTAGGGTTAGGGTTAGGGTTAGGGTTAGGTTAGGGTTAGGGTTAGGGTTAGGGTTAGGGTTAGGGTTAGGGTTAGGGTTAGGGTTAGGGTTAGGGTTAGGGTTAGGGTTAGGGTTTAGTGTTAGGGTTAGAGTTAGGGTTAAGGTTTAGTGTTAGGGTTAGAGTTAGGGTTAGGGTTAGGGTTAGGGTTAGGGTTAGGGTTAGGGTTAGGGTTAGGGTTAGGGTTAGAGTTAGGGTTAGGGATAGAGTTAGGGTTACGGTTAGGATTAGAGTTAGGGTTAGAGTTAGGGTATCTAACTCAGATGGATCCCGGTGTATGGCAACCGCACCATCTGTTCGACTCAGTCCGCTAAGAGGCGCTGTTTATAAAACACAAACATGCATGGGATGGTGTTGAATGATTGATTTTTCAAAATTACACGTGGGTCCAACTCGCCCGGTCTGGCGAGCAAGAGTTTGGCGACTACAGTTCGAGCAGGAAATATGCGAAACCATATTTGAAAATACCGTTTAAATAAGTAAATAATAATAACAAAATAAAAGATAAACAAGTAAATAAATAAATAAAAAACAAACAAATAAATAAATAAATAAATAAAAAAAAGAAAGGATCTCCGCGTCATTGTTCAGTGGGTATCTGTTAAAAAGACGGTGCACTGTTGCTGCAGTAGCAGTATCATAGTGGCAGTAGTGTCTGCAGTAGCAGTAGCAGTATCATAGTGACAGTAGTGTCTGCAGTAGCAGTATCATAGTGACAGTAGTGTCTGCAGTAGCAGTAGCAGTATCATAGTGACAGTAGTGTTTGCAGTAGCAGCATCATAGTGACAGTAGTGTTTGCAGTAGCAGTTCATAGTGACAGTAGTGTTTGCAGTTAGGGTTCATAGTGACAGTAGTGTCTGCAGTAGCAGTTCATAGACAGGGTGTCTGCAGTATCAGGTATCATAACTCAGACGGATCATAGTGACAGTGTGTCTACAGCAGCAATATCAGTATCATAGTTCAGACTCAGTCGCAGTATCATAGTGACAGTGTTTATAAAACACAAACATCATGGGATGGTGTTGCAGATTGATTTTCAAAATTACAGTAGTGTCCAAGCTCATAGTGACAGTAGCGTCTGCGGTCTGCAGTATCAAGTGACAGTTTCTGCGACAGTACAGTTCATAGCACAGAAATGTCTGCAGTAGCATATTTGAAAATACCGTTTAAATAAGTAAATAATAATAACAAAATAAAAGTATCATAAACAAGTAAATAAATAAATAAAAACAAACAAATAAATAAAAAAAAAAAAAACAGATCTCCGCGTCCTTGTTCATAGTGGGTATCTCTTAAAAAGCAGTAAAGTATCATAGTGACACTGTTGCTGCAGTAGCAGTATCATAGTGACAGTAGTGTCTGCAGTAGCAGTAGCAGTATCATAGTGACAGTAGTGTCTGCAGTAGCAGTATCATAGTGACAGTAGTGTCTGCAGTAGCAGTATCATAGTGACAGTAGTGTCTACAGTAGCAATAGCAGTATCATAGTGACAGTAGTGTCTACAGTAGCAGTAGCAGTATCATAGTGACAGTAGTGTCTACAGCAGTAGCAGTATCATAGTGACAGTAGTGTCTGCAGTAGCAGTAGCAGTATCATAGTGACAGTAGTGTCTGCAGTAGCAGTATCATAGTGACAGTAGTGTCTGCAGTAGCAGTATCATAGTGACAGTAGTGTCTGCAGTAGCAGTATCATAGTGACAGTAGTGTCTGCAGTAGCAGTAGCAGTATCATAGTGACAGTAGTGTCTGCAGTAGCAGTATCATAGTGACAGTAGTGTCTGCAGTAGCAGTAGCAGTATCATAGTGACAGTAGTGTCTGCAGTAGCAGTATCATAGTGACAGAAGTGTCTGCAGTAGCAATAGCAGTAACAGGTCTTCGTAGAGTTATCTAATACCAGTAATGTCATTAGTAAAAACACACACACAAATACACGTTTTACTCTATTTTATTCCTTCCTTCGATTTTTCCAGTTCTGTTTCTTGTTGGGTTTTTTTTTTTTTTTAATTATTAATTAATTAATTAATTAATTGTTTTTGTTTTTTTTCTTTTTCAGATGATTATAGCTACTGGGGTCCTTGGAAAGTGGGTTATATTGGCGACTGCACGAGAACGTGTAAAGACGACCCCGGCTCGTACAGAAACGTCTACTTTCGGATGTGCGAGTCTGACACGGGCTGCACTGGCAACCAGCCTTTCAAAATCGTCAACGTGTTCTGCCCGCCAGCCGAGACCTGCGGAGGTTTGTAATAAAATAGCTTTTAACACTACTCACTTCTGTCCACACGTACACAGATAAGTCAGTGTCCCTCTTTCTACTCTAAAGATACGCTATTATATATCTACGTCAATATTTATGTTCATGTTTCTACTTTAAAGATACGCTATTATACATATACGTTTTATGTTCATGTTTCTACTCTAAAGATACGCTATTATACACACACGTCAATATTTATGTTCATGTTTCTACTCTGGTAATTGATTATTTTAAAACATGGATTCTAGTTAGAAACGAAATTTAAGATTTTATTAAAAGAGAAATGTTCGGATTCCAGTTAACAGGGAGTTTATTTATTCAAAGACTGCATTAAAACAGGAATGTTGATATCGTAGGCAGGGTTCTGTTGCAAGTTTAATATTACAGTGATGGATTCAAGGAAATAAATATTCAAACACAATTTATACCATTATTATTGACTGAATAAAATGGAGAAATTGTCAACTAAAGATTTTAATATTTTTAACATATAGGAAAGGCCACTAACACATTTGAGAGAGTATTGTTTGAGAGTATGGAGAATAGTGATGTAAATATTATTATTCGTTGATGATTATTATTACAGGGAATGCAATGTGGTCTCACTGGAGGGTTGTCTGGAACAGCGACTGCGGTTTCGACTGCATGAAGACGGTGGTTTACAAACGAAAATGTGCTTTTGAAACGTTTTCATATGCTAGGCCCATCTGTCCCGGGAGAGCCTCTCTGATCAGAAAAGAAAACTGTCTAATGCAGAACTGCAAACGTAATTCTTACTGTTGTTATTAGCATCACTGTCATCACATCGTCATCTTCTTCTTCCTAGTCTTCAGAGGCTGTCTGATAAGAAAAGAAAACTGTCTAATGCAGAATTGCAAACGTAATTCTTACTGTTATTATTAGCATCACTGTCATCACATCGTCATCTTCTTCTTCTTCTTCTTCTTCCTAGTCTTCATGTTATCATTAGCATGTTGTTGTCACTACTACTATTTTTACCTTTTTTTTTATTTGTTTTTAAGACAAAACAACGATAGATCTGGTCGAATTCTTTGATGAAACTAATGCAGAACGTGAGTTTTTAAAAATACTGTTAATCCTTGTTATCCTAGTGTCAGTGTTTATTATTGCGTGTATATCATTGCAAGAAAACAGAAAGAAAAGTAGATGATCATTTTCGATGAGGTTTGTACACAAACAAAGACACAGTTTAAAAACACGCACATGCACACGTACACTCAACAGTCCATCTCCCACCCCAAACACAACAATTCTAAAGTGCACTTGAAACGGTATTAGTTACAAGTCAGATAGATTGATAGACAGATAGACAGATAGGCTTTTTTTATTTTGTTTTAGCTTTTTTCTGTCTTCTATTTTTCTGTTTGTTTTTTTAGTATTTTTTGTATCTACTGAAGATGTGTCATACATATGCACAAATATAATAATAATAATAATAATAATAATAATAATAATAAAATAATAATGATGATGATGATAGTAACAAATAACTAATAATGCGATAGTTAAACTAATGTATGTGTTTCAGTGACGGGTTTCTTCCTGGGACTTGGTATTATCTTACTCATGGGGATGATCCTGTCGTTCATGTTAATGTATATTAAAAGGTAACTGACGTGTCTAATTGCTTTTGAAAGCAAAGTTATAATTCGGGAAAAAATATGCACCACCGTAACATATATATTTATCTACATATCCTCATCAGAGAGAGAGAGAGAGAGAGAGAGAGAGAGAGAGAGAGAGAGAGAGAGAGAGAGAGAGAGAGAGAGAGAGAGAGAGAGAGAGAGAGAGAGAGAGAGAGAGAGAGAGAGAGAGAGAGAGAGAGAGAGAGAGAGAGAGAGAGAGAGAGAGAGAGAGAGAGAATAATATGATTATTTATTTATTTATTTATTTTTCACAGTTCACTGATGACAGTTGACAGCATGTTCTTCACAAAATACGAATTCAACCAGAACGTCTCTAACGTATCAAACAGCTATTCCCTAGTTCTGACTGATTACGTCAAATGACACGGAATAAACCAAAATAGATCTAAGTAAATAATTGCGTATGTGTCCCACGTGAAACCTTAAAATGATTTACATATTAGACTATTACCACAGAGAGAGAGAGAGAGAGAGAGAGAGAGAGAGAGAGAGAGAGAGAGAGAGAGAGAGAGAGAGAGAGAGAGAGAGAGAGAGAGAGAGAGAGAGATAATTATTTGTTTTAAAAAGAGGACATATAATGTTTTAACTGACCTAATTTATTAAACAGAGGCTGGTAATACTTATTTGATGTATAACAATACTACTACTACTACTACTACTACTACTACTACTACTACTACTACTACTACTACGACTACGACTACGACTACGACTACTGACCATGGTTTGAAATTAGCTTATTTTGTATCATTTTTTTTTTTCGAAATAAACGTTTAAACTACTATGCTGATAACATTGATTCATTTAACAGAGAGAGCGAGCGAGCGAGAGCGAGAGAGAGAGAGAGAGAGAGAGAGAGAGAGAGAGAGAGAGAGAGAGAGAGAGAGAGAGAGAGCAAAACGAGAATGAGTAATAGATATTTGTATATGTGTGTACGTTCATGTGCCTATAAAATGCCTGTGTGTACAGATAGACAGATACAGTCATACACAATGCGTACACCCAGATGTTGGTAGATGTATATGAAATTATAATCGAATAACGATATTTTTGGAGAACAGTTAAAACAAAGAAGTAAATTCCTAGTTAGATATGTGTGTGAACTTGTCAGCAATGGGCTGAGTGGTAAAGAGGGTTGCCAAATCTGACTCAGATTAAAACAAAGTTGAAACTGCGTCACATCATTTTTCTCGTGCTAAATACTTGCACCCTGTTTGAATCAGAACAGTCTGATTGCGGTTAGAACCGTAAACAAATTAGAAAACTGTTAAATGCAGAAAACTATAACTTTAAGGTTTAAGTTTGTTACTTCAAGTCAATGACAATCAATGGCGAACCTACTGTTTTTGGAATCCCTGAAACTTGCTCTGTAAACCCTTCCACAAGCAAAAACGGTGCTTAGATGATCACTGTTATTTTCTTCAATGGGCTTTTTCCATAAGTGATCACCATAAATGTGGGTTTTTTTTTAATTTTTTAATTTTTTTTTACTTTACCTTGGTTTCAAATTTGAAGCATATTAGTGCCATAAAGTTTGATATTCACTGGTTTCATAATAAACTCGCCGCTGGTAATTATAGTGAAGACTTAGACAACTTAATTGTATTATTCAGCTGTGACATTAAAAAAAATAAAATAAATAAATAAATAATAATAATAATAATAATAATAATAATAATAATAATAATAATAATAATAATAATAATAATAATAATAATAATAATAATAATAAATAAATAAATAAATAAATAAATATAATAATAATAATAAAAAATAATAAAAATAAAAATAAAATTAAAAAATTAAAAAGAAGTAAATAAATTAAAAATAATAGTAATAAAAATAATAAATAAACAAATAAGTAAATAAATAAATTTAAAAAAATAAGTTACTTTTTTATGCAATTAAATAATTTATTTTTAAAATTTATATGTATTTTGTTTTTAAATGGGAACTCTTAAATGATGACATATACATAAGGCTTATATATATAGATAAATAAAATGAAATAAAATAGAAAAAAGAAGATAACAAACAAAACAACAAAACAAACAAAAATACAAAAAAGAAAAAAGAAGAAACATAAAGAAAAAATAACTAAGTAAGTAAGTAAGTAAGTAAATAAATAAATAAATAATTCATAATTCTTTTAAGAATTGGCGAAAGGATTTTTAAAGAGGTGTCGAAAAAGGTAAGCCAGCAAGAGTTTTGTCCCTTTATCCTCACAACGTAGACTGTCAGTTACATTTAATCTTCTGGAGTTCTTATTATTGTGTTTTCCCTTTCTCTTACTTTATTGTATCTAAAGCATTTCTACCACTGCAGCTTAATTTATACATGCATCTCACATAATAATACTGTTATATTTTAAATGAACCTATTTATAGTTATATATTTGAAGAAAAGATGAATGAAATTTTTGTTTTTTTTTCTTTCTTAAATTAATTTGTTTTGTTATTGATTTATTTAATTTTTTGATTTTTACATTATTTTTTTTTAAACTTCATTGTTATTAATTTTTTAATGTATTTATTTATTATTAAAGCCATTGAACTTTTAATTTGATGACGTAAACAAAAATACAAAATCTCGGGAGTTCACGTTTGTCGCGAGAAATCAGCGTTTTTGTGATGTGTTTTATTTTTAGTGTTGGAGAAGTGTTTTCATCAGCGTGCAGATCTTTCATTTTAATTCCAGTAACTAGGTAGGTCTTTTTCTTTTGTCTATTAATGTGTAGTTAACTAATTAACAAAATAATAAAGCAGTATATCCGCCTCCTTCAGATTAAAACTGTTTCATTGTTTTAAGTAATAATTAATTACGTATATTTATTTATGTATTTACTTGTTTATTTTGCAACAATCGCCGATTGTTTTTTGATCCATAGAAAGACACCGTAACGCCACTTGTATCTGCAATAACAATGTTCACGAGTGAGAAAGTTGATGTCACCAGCCCAACGACAGACATTACAGACTGCAATAACTGATATATCGTAATTTATAAATGTCTTTTTAAAATTATTTTGTTCTTCTATGGGGTTTTTTATGTTACTTTTTAAAATATGACTTATTTTCTTTTCCTTCTTCTTCTTTTATTTTTTCATGAATGAAACGTGCAGAAATTATAAGCTCGCAAGGAGACTGACATTTCAAAACTGAAATTAATCCAAAGTCCATTAATCCGTTCCAACACCCCAAAATCCAACACGTATTTTTTGTAACCTGTTTTTAAACAAGAAAAATGTATGTATAAATGACAAATATTGTATAAATGAGAATGTAAATAAATAAATTGGTTTTGTAAAGTGTATTTATCTTGGAGATCATACAAATTCTTTTAACGCCTTTGGCTGGAGTTACAACCTTTATCAACTCCTTCTGTTTCAGTATGGTACATATCGTAGAAGTACTAAGCTTGTACTGCCTAGCCAAGTCAAATGCATGCACACGTTGCTCATGTTTTTTTTTTTTTTTTAATGATTTCATGCTTTAATTCAATGGACATCTTCCGCTTCTTCTTCTCAGCACTGTTCTTTGCAGTCACTTTCTTAGGATCTGTGATCTGAAAAAAAAGAAATTTGTCAAAATATTGCACAAAACGCGAACACAACACAACAGAGATGCTTCCGCGGCGAGGTAACCACGTGATGTAAACGAGTGAGACGCGGGATGCTGGGCGGATGTTATGTTGTTCGTTGCGCCAACTAGCGGCGGCGTATCTGAAGGTCGCTCGTAACTGGAACAACTCGTAAGTCGGGGCTGTCGTAACTGGAGGTACCACTGCATTTGATAATTTGCTCTTTTTGCAGTTATTATTTTGTATTTTTGTTACCTTTTGTTTAATTTTAATTCATTAATCTTTTTTTTTTATCACAATCTGTTACCATCTAATGAAAAACGAAACAATGTATGTGTGTGTGTCTGTGTGTGTGTGTGTTTGTGTGTGTGTGTGT